>JAKFHU010000658.1:600000-792228 GCA_023783475.1 Daubentonia madagascariensis | reverse complement strand
GAGCCTGTGAAAATGCTCAAATTCAGAAATGGTCTGGGGTTGGAACTGGGGGTGGACGGTGGGGCTGTGATGGCAGCAAGGAGGGGAGGGCGGAGTAGAAAAGGACAAAGGTCTGGAGGCAGCTCTGAAGAGCAGAGGTCCCTACCCCCAGGGAGGCTGCCATGGAAGATTCAGGAAGCTGCCCTGGTTGTGTTTTTTTTTTTTTTAGAGACAGGGTCTCACTCTGTTGCCCAGGCTGGAGTGCAGTGGCCTGATCATAGCTCACTGCACCCCAACTCCTGGGCTCAAGCGATTCTCTTGCCTCAGCCTCCTAGGTAGCTAGGACCACAGGAATATGCCACCACACCCAGCTAATTTTTTTTTAGAGACCCCTGGACTCACTATGTAGCCCAGACTGGTCTCAAACTCATGGTCTCACATGATCCTCCCACCTCAGCCTCCCAAAGTGCTGGGATTGTAGGTGTAAGCCACCATGCTCAGCCTGCCAGATTGCTTTCTAAAGTGATTGAACCATTTTACATTCCTACCAGCAGTCTATGAAGGTTTTGATTTCTCTACTTCCTTGCCAACATTTGTTACGCGACTTTTTTATTCTAGCCATCCTTGTGGGTGTGAAGTGGTATCTAATTTTAGTTTGATTTGCATTTCCCTGATGGCTAATGATGTTCAGCATCTTTTCATGATCTTTTTTGCCCTTTCTGTATATTCCTTGAAGAAATATCTACTCAGATCCTTTGCCCATTTTAAGAATTGGGTTGTCTTTTTGTTGTTGAATTTTAAGAGCTTTTTATATATTCCAAATACAAGTCCTTTATCAGATATATGATTTGTAAATCTTTTCTCCCATTTTGTGGGGTTGTCTTTTCAATTTCTTGATGGTGTCCTTTGCAACACGAAAGTTTTTCTCTTTTTTTTTTTCAGAGAGACAGAGTCTTGCTCTGTCATGTAGGGTGGAGTTCAGTAGCACCATCATAGGTCACTATAACCTTGAACTCCTAGGTTGAAGCAATCCTCCCACCTCAGCCTCCCAAGTAGCTGGGACTACAGAGGCGTGCCACCAAGCTCGGCTAATTTTTAAATTTTTTATAGAGATGGGGTCTTGCTATGTTGCACAGACTGGTTTTGAACTCCTGGCCTTGAGTTATCCTCCTGCCTCGGCCTCCCAAAGTGCTGGGATTACAGGTGTGAGCCACCCCACCCGGCCCTATAGTTTTCTTTTGATGTCTGGTTTTGGTGTCAGGGTAATACTCGCCTCGTAAAATGGGAACTGCTACCTCCTCTTGTATTTTTTGGAAGAGTTTGTGAAGAATTGGTGTTAATTTATCTTTTAATGTTTGGTAGAATTCAGCAGTGAAGCCTTCTAGACCTAGCATTCATTAGCTATAAATTTCCTTCTAAACTTTAGCTGTATCCCATAAGTTTTGGTATATTGCAGCTTTATTTTCCTTCATCTTAAAGTTATTTTCTGGTTCCCCTTTTGATTTCTTCTTTGACCCATTGGTTATTTAGGAGTATGGTGTTTAATTTCCACATATTTGTGAGTTTCTCAATTTTTTTCTATTATTGATTTCTAATTTTATTCCATTGTGGTCAGAGAATATATTTAGTATTATTTCTATTCTTTTAAATGTAGTGAGATTTGTTTTATGGCCTAGTATATGGTCTATCTTGGAGAATTTTCCATATGCACTTGGGAAGAATGTATACTCTGCTGTTATTAGGTGGAATGTTCTTTATCAGGGATCCCCAACCTATGGCGAGTTGTATAATTATTTCATTATATATTACAATGTAAAAATAATAGAAATAAAGTGCACAATAAATGTTTTGTGCTTGAATCATCCCGAAACCATCCCCCCCCTTCCCCAGTCCGTGGAAAAATTGTCTTCCATGAAAACGATCCCTGGTGCCAAAAAGGTTGGGGACCAGGGCAGATGTTAGGTCTAGTTGGTTTACAGTGTTGTTCAAGTCTTCTATTTTCTTACTGGTCTTCTGTCTGGTTATTCTATCCACTATTGAAAATGGGATATTGAAATTTCCAAATATTTCTATTGAATTATTTATTTCTCCTTTCATTTCTGTCAGTTTTTGCTTCATATATTTTAGTGTTCTGTTATCTGGCACATATATGTTTATAATTGTATATCTTCCTGATAGATTGATACTTTTATCATTATGCAATGTCCCTCTTTGTCTCTAGTAACATTTTAAAAGTCTACTGTCTGACATTATTGTAGCCACTCCAACTTTCTTGTGGTTGCTGTTTGGGAGATATACTTTTTTCCATCCTCTTACTTTCAGTTTATTTGTATCTTTGACTCTAAAGTCTGTGTTCTGTAGACAGCATATAGGTTAGCCTTTTTAAAAATCCAGTCTGACAATCCTTGCCTTTTGATTGGATTGTTTAATCCACTCAAATTTAATGATATTATTGATATAGTTGGATTTACTGCTGCCGTTTTACTTTTTGTTTCCTGTGGGTCTTGTATCTTTTTTGTTCCTCTGTTTATCCTTTAGTGCTTTCTTTGCATTATGTAAATATTTTCTAATGAAGTATTTGAATTTCTTTGATGTTTTTTCACTATATATTTTTTAGCTTTGTTGTTGTTGTTGTTTTTAGTGGTTGTTCTAGGGTTTACCATATACATTTTACCTTATCAGAATCAGCTTCAGATTTATACTAGCTTAATTCCAGTGAGAAAAAGATATAGACATATATTGCTATATATCTATATATATATATAGAGAGAGAGAGATTCCTATTCCCTTTTTCCCCTTTTTGTGGTGTTATTGTTATACATACTACATCTGTTAATGTTACAAACCCCAAAATACATTGTATAATTATTACTTTACTATCTGTTTTCATTTCCTTAGCCCAATACAGCTTTGCTTCCACTTACCTCCTTTGTGCTTTTATTGGCAAATATATTACATTTCTATATATTATAGGCCCAATAATATAGTATGTACATATTCTTTTATGCAATTGTTATCTAAATCAGTTAAGATTTAAAAAGGAGAAAAAAGTATTTATACTGTCTTTTATAATTACAACTCTCCTCTTTAAACAGTAAAATAGCCACAGATATGGGAAATTACACAAACATCACGATTGCTACCACACTATGGCATGCCCAGTGCAGTCCTGCCCATAGTACTTAACAATAACTTGCTTAATCCTCATAACAACCCTCTGAATTAGTCATTGCTAGCTCCATTTTCCAGATGGGACAACTGAGCCTCAGAAAGATACTCTGGGACACATGGATTGTAACAGACTAAGACATCTGTCAGACTCAGAAATCAATGTTCATTCCACAGCATTACGTCTTTTCCCTTTGGTCAAGAAACTTAGGAATGTTCTCAAGTAAACTCTACTAAGAGACTTAGGAAAATAGCATCCAGGCTTTCTGAGAGCTGATTCTTACCCCTAAAATAATGCTGTATCAGGGCCGCCTGGTTGACCTGGCTGCACATTCACTATCCTCTGTGCCCCATGTGAGCACATGTGTCCTGGCCTGGCACAACTGCATCCCATATGGGCTGGGTGAAAAGTTGTTTCTTTCCTGGGAAGAGGTGGTAGGAGTAGAGCCAGCTGTTGGCGGAACTGGTCCTTGAGGCCCACACAGAACTGGCCAAGGGCTGCACAGCTGGGTGGGGGAGTCTATGTGTGGCTGGCCCCTAGCCCCAGTAGGTGGACTGACAACCTTGTCTCTCTTCTCCACCACCCCCTTCCCCTGCCCTCCACCCCACAGCTTGTGTGGAGTTACACACTCCAAGGTACTTTGTACTTGCAGCTAAGCCAACTTTGTCAGAGCCTGGGCAGCAGAAGCAAGCAGCTGCCTCATCTCCCCCAGCCTGACATCCATATTCCTATTGATGTGGCCACAGCCCGTGGGGAAGGCTGGCAGAATGAGGCTATGAGGAGAGGAAGGCAGTCAACAGAGAGGGGTGTGGTCCAGGCCAGATGGAGCTGCTGGTAATCTCTACTTCCCTGGTCCTGCCCTCCATGTCCTCCCGTCCCTGCCCCTTTAAACCTCACACTGACTGTGAACCTGCCAATTAATGTTCCTCAAAAAAATATGGAAAATACAGAATAGTTTAAAAACAGAAAAGAAAAGAAAATCAAGGTCGCTGATGACCCTGCAACCCTAGGCCAACCAGAAACACCATTTTGGCATCAATCTTTCCTCTCTGTTACTTTAGACTTCTTTGGAGTGTTTTGGTGTGTACTTTCCATAGCTAATCTGGTCATAGTTAATGTGCAATTTCAAATTCTGACTTTTTCAAGTTAGTGAACTGCATCAGCCTTTTCTCAAGTACTACTAACAACACTAATGCAATGGGCCTTACCATGTTTAAAATGCTTTATCTACATTAACCCTTTCAACTCTCCCTACAACCCTGTGAGATAAGTATAATACTATTAGTATGCTAATTTTAGTGATGGAGAAAGTGAGGTTCAGAGAGGTTAGGTGACTTGCCAAGGTCACATGGCTACTAAGTGGCAGCTCTGGGATTCAAACCCAGGCAGCCTGGCTTAGAACCACCACACTAAGCTGCATGCTGCTGTGGAATCTTGTGGAACATGCTGCTACCAACTCTGTAGCATGTATTATATTCTGTAGATGTAACATCCTTTCTTCACCCATCCCTCCCATTGTGTTGGGGTGAGGCTGTTATCAACAAGGCTGTGGGACACTCATCATGTAAACAGTTTTTTAGTGTGCTTTGGACAGTCTCCCAGACCAAATTTCCTGGTCAAAGGATGCAGGCAATTTTAAGGCTCTCGCTCCATGTCATTCAATGGCTTTAGGAAAGGCTGCATCATTCACACACCTGCCATTAGAGGACGAAGACACCTACTTTGCCAACAGCGAAGGTGTAACAGGACGGGGACACTGACGTGTCATTCCAGACCCCAGGACGCTATAGACATAAAGTCTGCAAGCCACTTCCGCACACAAGAATTTTCCAGAAAATGGTCTGAGAATCATTTCCACAATTCCTGGGCCCCTCAGCCATTCTAGGCCTGGAAAGGAGTTAGAGTGTTATGCTAGCAAGGAGTTTGGGGGAGGTTTTCTTTGGAGAGAGCTGTTGCCTTGCTGTGAATTCACACCCCACTGCCTTCCCCTCAAGCCTGTGGGCATCTTTTTCATGAGACCATGGGGGAGGGGGAGTGGTGCTGCCCACCATAGGAGGTCCAGCCAGCCAGAGCCTGACCCCACCTACCACAGTGGGCTTGGGCCATACCCCTGATAGAGCAGGGCAAAGGATGTTGGAGGGTTGCCTGTGTAGACCCTGCAGGGTGGGTGGCAGGGGCTCACCTTGGGCCTGTCTCAGGCCTGCCTTAGAGGGGCGTGGAACCCCTTCAGCTTAACTGGGCAGTGAATGCCACATTCCTTGGGACTGAGGAAGGGTCACAAGAATGGGAACTGTGGGAGAAGTGTCCCAAGTAAAGGGCATTTCTGAAGAATCCACAAAATTGACCATGAGAGAAGGACTGTGCTTTAACTGTCTGCCAGACCTGCAGAGCAAGAGGCTGCGGTCATGTGAGAAATGCCCTGTTCCCCTGCCTTTCCCCTCCCCAGCACAGAAGCTCATCAGACCCCCTTTTCACAAAGGTGGGCCAGGACTCCACAGTGTGGTGGGAGACAGTGGGGTGGGGTACTTAGACAAGGTCTGGGCACGTAGAGGGTGGTGTTTCAAGGATTAGTGAATCCATCTACTAGCTGGGAGTCTGGACAAGTACTTTGGCCTCTCTGAGCTTCAAGGCTGCTCTGCAAAGTGGGGAGTGTGTCTCCTGCCTCCCAAGACAGGGTGAGGGGATCTAAGAGCATGGCATGGCTGTGTCCTTCCTTCCTTCCTTCCCTCCTTCCCTCTTCCTACCTTCCATCTCCCAAGCAGTAGGCCTGCTTCTGCCTCCCTTTCCCCTACATGGACCATTTTACCACCTGCAAACAGCTCCCAAATGTCTTTCTTTTTAAAATTAGTATTATACTTTTTACTGTGAAAACAATATAATACATTAACAAAAGTTTATTGAGGTAGAAGATATATACAGCAAGATGCACACATCTTCACTGTATAATTGCATATATTATATATCATATTTTATATATATTATATTATATATAAAGTAACCACCATGCAGAACAAAATCTAGAACATTTCCAGCATCCCATTTACCCCTTCCCAGTCAATACCCTCAAAGTTACCACTAGTCTGACCTCTACAATAAATGAGTTTTGCTTATATAAATCCGTTTTTTTAATTTAAGGGAAACTTTGCTAAAACCACTTTTAGCATTTTGGTGCATTTTCTTTTTGTCTTTTTGTTGCATATTTATATATAGCTGCAATGTTAGAATGTACATAATTTTATATTCTGCTTTTTTTCACTTTAATTCTTATCAAAGGCAGTTTATAGTTTGAGTTTACAATTATATTTACTTTGCTTGGTCCCCAGATATAAATGATGCTTCCAGTATTTACTGTGGTATAGATAACTATGGTTCAGAAAGGTCTTTGTTTTAATGTGTTTGGCTATTTTCATATGAGAGGGACCCAGAAGTGTAATTACTGAATCAAGGCATGTGAACTTTTTATGGCTTTTTATACATTTTGCTAAATTATCTTCTCAAGGTGTTGTATGAATTTGTTCTCCACCAACAGTATATGAGAATGTCCTTTTCACTGTATCTTCATCAGAATTGGGTGCCATCATTTTTAATTAGGTGGAAGTTGTAACTCCTGGTTTTAATTAGCACTTTATGACTACTAGTAAGGTGGAATATTGTTTTCATAAGTGCTTACGTGTTGCCTCCGGGTAGCAGAGCTGGGATCTGGACCACACCATGGGTGCTTTTGTTCAGGGGTCCAGAGCACTGTGCCACATGGTTAGGTGGCCCCAGAGGCTGGGGAACAGAAGAAAAACATCATAGTTTAGAGGAAAGCTCTGATGTGAGATACTTTCCATGTGACCTTGGGCAATTTACATAACCCCTTTGAGCTTCAGTTTCCACATTTGTATAGTACTATAATAATAACATTTGCCCGGTAATTTTTAGAAAAATGAGGTGAGATAATTTAAAGTGTGGGCACAGTGCTGGGCTGTAATAAAGGACAGGTGAATTATAGCTGTTGACTATTCCATCATGAGTGGACCTGGATTCAGGGCAAATCCAGGTAATGTGACAAACCTTTGCCTCCTGGCCTCTGTCCTATGAGACCACAGCCTGGTCACTGCCCTTCTCTGGGTCTCTGGGCCTCCCTGGCTCCTCCTAGGGCCAGTGAGAAGCCCATGTGAAAGGGCTTTGTAAACTGCAAAGGGCTCCACACACAGTGTCGGTCTGAGATGGCCCTTACCTCTGCTGGCCTGCCTCTGTGCTTGAAAGACCACCATTAAAGCCACCCCTTTGCGCCCAGATATTGCTTCCATAATACCAGTGGAGTCCTGGGGACATGGGTAGAGAGGTATTTTTTTTTGGCCACTTACAGCTGGGAGTGTGAGGGTGTGCTCTATCACACCGATTCCAAATGCCCTTCCAAAAACCAGTTGCATCAAAAGCTGCTGGAGAGGTTTGTAAATCCAGTTTCCTGATACAACCCAGAGATTCTCATTCAGAGAGTGTGGGGTGGAGCCTAGGAATCTATGCTTTTGCAATGACCCCCAGATGATTCTGACACACAGTCAGGTGCAATAATTACTTGAATCAGATTTGCTTTCTGTCACTTTACAGAATGAGCCCCAAAGGACTGGGGCACAGAACCATTCGGTTTTGATAGGGAAGAAGGGGAGAAATGGACAAGGGCACTTCAGGAAGGGACAGTAGATGTAAGGCCTCAACAACTCTTCACAATAGGAGCGGGGCAGGATAAGAACCTAGAAAAGGAAGAAAGAAGTACCCATAGGCGGAAAGTTGGATTCAACTTGACCTATTTCATATCTATTCCAAGAGCTGGCTATCCTTGTACTGTGTATGTGTGCCTGTGTGTTTGTATATGTAACATGTATGCTGTGGATGGATACATTGTAACCTAAGTGTAACTGTACTTGTATGCATGTGTATGTGTGTACATGGGCATGCACTTGATTCATCTTCTATTTCTGCATATTTCTTTGTTTTTTTTGAGTCTTGCTCTGTAACCCCAGCAGTGGCATCATCATAGCTCACTTCAACCTCAAACTCCTGGGCTCAAGCGATCCTCCTGCCTCAGCCTCCCAAGTAGCTGGGCCTACAGGTACATGCCACTGCACCCGGCTAAATTTTTTTCCTATTTTTAGTAGAGACGGGGTCTCACTCTTGCTCAGGCTGGTCTCCTGAGCACAAGTGATCCTCCCGTCTCGGCCTCCCAGAGTACTAGGATTACAGGAGTGAGCCACCGCACCTGGCCTATATTTCTACATATTTCTTTATAGATGAGCTGTGCTCATAGACGCCTATGTATGTATAAATTTGCATGTACATGTGAGTATTGATGCATATATGTATAAGAATGAAAATGCATATATGTATGTGATTTCTTCCCACAACTATGCCAGGCAAATGTTAGCAACAAGAAAAGAAGTGTAGCCATAATAATATCAGACAAACAGAAATCAAAATAAATGACACATTTATTGACATTAAATGACACAGAGAAATAGCACATGTAATAGATATGAACTTTTATGTTTTTGATTTAAGATTTCAACATGGCTTTGAAATCTTGAATCAAATAATGAGAGAAAAAAGTCTGAGAGAAACACAAGAAAAAGTGGACAAATACACAATTGTTAATGTCAATTGTTAGGAAAAGCAGCAGCTTGTTCCCATGGCAGATGGGCCAGGGTCCCATCTATGGCTGAGTTGCTGAGTTGCTGAGCTGGGGTGACCTTTCTCCCTTCTCTTCTCAGGTGCCTTGCACACCAAAAATCCCCTAGTGGTCACCAAATATGGGACCCTCCAAGGAAAACAGATGTACATGGGGAAGATGCCCATCCATGTCTTCCTCAGAGTCCCCTTCTCGAGACCTCCTGTGGGTGCCCTCAGGTTTGCTCCCCCAGAACCCCTGGAGCCCTGGAAAGGAATCAGAGATGCCACCACCTACCCACCTGCGTAAGAGCCAGAGGACTGTCAGCAGTGGACATACCCTGAGGCAGTGGTGGACCTGTGCCTGCCTCTGGGTGGGGCTTTGAACAAATCACTGAGAAGAACTCACTATGTGACCACAGGCAAGCCTGGGGCCCATTCAGGGCCTCAGTTTCCAAACCTATATAATGACCCGATTAGTGGTTAAGGCACTGACAATGCTATTCTTGGTTTCTCATAGGAGAGCTCCAGGCCAGGGGGAGGTAGTCACTGACTATGCCCCAGGACCTGCTGGGGAGCTGAGTTTTCCTAAATGTGTCTGAGGAGCAGTGCTCACTAACACCCCACCCTCCTGAGCGAGCTCTGAGCTCTTCCCTCTCACTTGCAGCTTGAGGCCAAGAACAAGCCCCATGGCACCACCAGCCCCTTCCTGCAGAGAGAGTGCCACATGGAGAATGCACTGGCTCAGTCTCTGTTGTAAAGTCCCAGGGTCTTGACGCCACCTCAGCCAGGCTTCAAGCCTTGAGTCACACCAGCACGACTGGGACAATGACTGCCTTTTGAAGCATGGGGCTTGGCAGTTTACCCAGAACAAGTGTATTTACTGTTTATTCAGATTTTTGAGTAATCTACTGTCCAGAACATTCTGTGGCAATTATTAACAATTTTCAGTATCAGTTGGTGAAAGCATAGGGTTTAGAAAAATGTTACTTTGAGAATTTGGGTGTCAGCTGATATAAAAAACTACAACTACCACCCTGGGTGTCTAGTTGTTAAGAACAGGTTGTCCACTTTTAGAACATAACTGACTGTTACTAGATTGCCAGGGTGTTAACTGTTAGGACACTGGCTGTCACTGATAGAACCCCAGGCATTCTGAACATTCTGTGACTGTTACTTAGAATTTCAAGGATCAAGTGACAGAACATGACACAACATCATTACAACCCTGGGGATCAGGGTTTGGAGGTTAGGGTGTCCACTGTACAGAAGTCTGGGCATCAGTTGTTACAACAATGGTCATGAGCTGTCAGAACAATGGCTGTTTGGAACATGGAGTGTCAGGTGTAAGAATCCATGGATTGCTTAGAACAGCCTATGGGGTGGTGGTTAAGGGGGAGCAGTGAGAGAGGAGGCTGTTGCAGAGAGGGTGGCTTCCACCAGCGTAGTTACAATGGAGGTGGTAGGACATGATAAGGCTCCAAATTTATTTTGAAGGTAAAGTTAATAGGATTTGCTGGAGAATTGGATGTGAGCCACAAGGCAAGAAGAGGAATCATGGATAACGACTAGTTTTTGGACGGAGCAGAGAAGGGAAGAAGGTACTATTTATCAAAATGAGGAAGACTAGGGCAAGAGCAGGTTTGGGCAAAAGAAGAGTTCATTCGGGGGCATGTTAAATTTGATGTGTGGATAGACATCCACATGGAGAGGTTTGGGTAGGTGGTTGGCTAAAGGGAACTGGAGGCAAACTGATCATCAGCGTGTCACTGGTGTGAAGCCCTGGGCCTGGATGTGGCAGAGAGAATAGTCAGAGTAAGACGAGCTGAGGGTGGAGGTCTGGGCACTCTCACACTTAGGCCTGGGAGAGAAGGAGGAGCCACCAATGAGGTGGCAGGAAAATCAGGAGAACGGGATGTTACAGAAGCCTGGAGAAAGAAAGCTGTTTGAGAAGGGGAACATGGTCAATCACGTTCAGAGCTGCTAAAGCAAGTAAGACAATGACAGAGATTTAGCAAGGTGGAGGTCATTGGTGACCACAGCAGGAATGGCTTTGGTGGTGAGATGGAGACAGAAGCCTCAGCTGCTCATAACTCCAATTCTTGGCTAGAAGAGCCCTGGCTCTCCTAGTAAGATGCTGGATGTGGTTTATTGGACAGTGCTCAAACACCAATGTTGGCTGCTGCCAAAGAGTCAAGCAAGAAAGACAAAAACAATCTGTAGAGATAGAGATGAGCTGCCTGCTGGTGACTTTGGAGAGGCTGGGTGGGGGTGGAGGGGAAGACAATATGTGAAAACGTTTTGCCTGAGGGAAAGAGAGATAGGATAGTTGCTGGGAAGGTGGGTGGGAGAGGGTAGGTTTGGATCAAGGTGTGGTGAAGTTCTGTAGGAAGGACTGATGAAAGCAAGCAGGCGATACTGTAGGAACAGGCTGGGACAAGAGAGGGGAGCAGAGGAATAGGTAGACAGGTTCCCTGCACCCAATCAACTGTTACAAGCATAGTCACCCTAGGGGTGGGGCCAGCAGGGAGAAAAGGTGAGGTGGCCTGACAGCCCACGCTCCATAAATACCCCAAATGTCCACACAGTACAGGCACTGGGCTGGGTGCCAGGACTCAGATGAATCCACCTCCATCCCTGCCTTCAGGGAGTGTGGTCACTTGGGGAGAAAAACAACCAATTGAAATAACTCCAACCAGTACTACAGTCAACAGTGGATAGAGCTTTGGGAGCACAGAAGGGGAAGTGAGCAGCAGAGAAGGCATCACTTGAGCTGGGCCTTAAACATGAGTAGGAGTTTGCTGGGCAGAGCAGAAGGCATTTGGCAGAGAGAGGACAGAGGCACAGGGGCTTGGAGGTGGGAAGCAAGGGGCCATATGTGTCTGGAGCAAAGGTGGCTGGGAAGAAGATGACTAGATGAAAAGGAGGGTCTGCGTCAGTGTGGGTGAATCTAGACTTTATCCTGAGGACAGTGGGGAGACAGGGAAAGTTTTTTTTTTTTATTGTTGTTTGTTTGGTTTTATTGATACATCACAGTTGTACATATCAGGGACGGTTTTAAGAAGGGGAATGACATGGTCAGCCAGAGTGTGGAGGGCAAGTTGGAAAAGGAGTGTAAGGAAGCTGGGCACCGTCCAGATCAGAGATGCTGATGGCCTTGATAGGGCAGTGGTCCTGGGGAGGGAGGAAAGGAGCCATATTCTAGAGCTGTTTGGGAGGCAGAAGGGAGACTGAAGGGGGGCGGGGCATGAAAGACAGGGAGGCGCCCAGGACTTGACAACACCAACAGTGTCTTCAACCGGAGCTGGGAATCTTTCCCCAGGCAGGCTCATGGGGTGAAACGCAAGGCAGAGGGAAGGTTCCTGGGGAAGCCAACCTGCTTCCCAATCCTAGACCCTAAGGTTAGTGGAGGCCTCTTGGACACGGACACACACCCGCCCGCACAGAGGCTGCCTGGATTTTGCTTTTGGTTCTATCCCCTCCCTGCGGAACCTGGGTTGAAACCATTTTCCCCACTGCCGCCACCAGTGCGGCGGCCCCAACCCACATTGCGCCTGCAGGTGTCTTCAAGGAGTCCTGGGGGCAGAAAACCTCCATGTACGTTAACACGCGGAAACAACACAAGTGCCTGCACTTCAGTGAGGACTGTCTGGATCTGAACGTACAGGCGCGCGCGGGGACCTCTGATGCCGGTCAGTACTCGGTCTTCAACTACCCGCCGTCCCACTCTGCCACCCCACCGCCCCGCTCAGGCCTCGGCCTTCCTCGCCTAGGTGATGGCTGGTTCCCGGGAGGCGCCGTCCTCTTGGGCTCCGCTCCCACGTACGAGGGCTGCGAATTGGCCGCCCGAGATAAAGTGGCGCTGGTGTTCCTGCAGCACGGGCTGGGCATCCTGGGCTTCCTGGGGTGGGCGGGGCCGGAGGCGGGGCCTCCTCCAGATAGCGGCTCTGGGCGGAGGAGGCGGTCACGGGGCGGGGGGGAAGGGAAGGGCGTGGCCTATGGGGCGGGACCGCTTGAGGAGCGTGGCGGGGGGGCGGGAGCTCCGTACCGTCTCAGCGCTGCAGGCCTAACTCTGAGGAAGGGGGTGTGGTCGCAGGACTGGGTCTCGGAGGGGCGGGGTGGGAGCCCTACGCACCCCTACTGTCGAGGCCTGGGATCCTGACCGTGAACCCTGCGAGCCCAGCACGGGCGACAGCCAAGCTCGCGGGAATGGGAGCTGCCGGGCCAGGTGGTAGCTCTGCGCTGAGTGCAGGAGAACATCGTGGCCTTCGGGGAAACCCAGGTTCTGTGAAACTGTTCGGCCAGTCGTCGGGGGCCATGTGCATCTCAGGACTGGTGAGTGCCATGCCCGCAGGGACCCAGCACAGAGGCAGGCCAGCGTGTTCCCACAAGTGTATCCTTCACTGCACAGACACATGTGCAGATATGGGTGTACAAGAACATGCCTGTCACAGACCTGCCCTCAACCCTGCCAAGGCTACCACCCCTTACAGCCAAGGGTGTCTGCTCTATTCACGGATAGCACTGATGGGAAAATTCAGCACCAGGAAGGGCAGTTCAGAGGCTCCAGATAATCAGCACCTCCTGCCTCCCACCTTCCCCCAGAGCCCTAGCCCATGAACAGAGCCCACCATCTGCCCTGGGGAGGGCTGGGCCCACAGACCAGGCCTGAGTTGGAGACAGGGCTTTGCCTCTGACTCCTGGGCGACTGCTGACCTGGAATGTGCCTGGAATCTGGGTGTAAGGTAAAGTGCCCTGTGATGGCCACATGGCTGGGAAGTAAGCACATCACACAGAGCGTTGCTGGCCACGGTAATAATAATACTCAACACCTGAGTGCTTTCTGTGTGCCAGGCACTCTTCTAAGTACCTTGTGGGTATTCATTCATTTAATTCCCACAGTAGTCCAAAAAGAAAAGTATTGTTGTTGTCCCCATTCTACAGATGAAGAAACAGGCCTGGAGAAGTGAAGCGACTTTATCCAAAGTGTACTGGAAAGCAGAGAAAGATTTTAAGCAGGGAAGTGATATGATCAGATGTGCATTTAGAGAGATGGCTCAGTCTGCTACATGGGACTGGGTTAGTAAGAAGCAGGAGCAGAGACTTACAAACCAACTGAGGGTGGGGTAGGGTATATCTCAGAGGAGATCATGGGAGCTGGTTTTAAAGCAGAGGCAGGAAGGATGAAGAGTAGAGCATGGCTCAGAGTGATGCAGGGGACCAAATGCACAGGACTGGGGCAGCTGGGGTCTAGGGATGAGCAGAGGAGATAGGGAAGGCCCCTGGGGCTGGTTGAATGGTGTGGGGTTGAATGGTGTGATGCCCCCACTGGCTGGGTGCCACCCAGATAGGGATTGGCTGGAGCAGGTTTGGGGCACATGAAGTCTGAGGTATCCAAGGGACAGGATGGGAGGCCCAGGATGTACTTGTTCCTCAAACTTGGGCAATGGAAAGAGGCTAAGAGCTGTCAACACAGGTAACTAGGGCTGGGGAAACCATGGGGTTCCTCCCACCTGCCCCTCATTTCTAGCTGCAAACAGAGAAAGACCTCTTCCCTACACCAACAGATCCTCTCCCACAATCTTAGATCCCCTCTGGAAGCCCTGGGGCCCAGTGCACAGACCAGAGGCAGAAAGGAACTGGCTTTAGGTCTAGGATACCAACCTAGGACTCCTGACTCCCTCCCAGCTGCTTGCCCTCCCTGGGTTCCCTCTGGCTGCCCAGCCATGGCCAGACATATACCCAAAACAGCCCAAGTGGCCCTAAATAGGCATCTCATGGGTGCCCCGCTCCCTACCCTTACAGATGATGTCACCCCTAGCCCGGGGTCTCTTCCATAGGGCCACTTCCCAGAGCAGCACTGCAGTACTCAAAATCTTCATCACTCCTGACTCACTGAAGGTGGCCAGGGTGGTGCCTCTTCTCCCCCAGGGCTCAGCAAGGAGGGGCAGGATGGAAGCACCCCCAAGCTTCTCTCACCCCTACGCCTTCTTCTCTCTACAGAAGGTTGCCCGCCTGGCTGGCTACAACCACAACAGCACGCAGATCCTGGTAGCGTGCCTAAGAGCGCTCTCAGGGGCCAAGGTGATACGTGTGTCCAAGAAGATGGTAAGTAGAGCATTCCAGCTGCCTGACCTGGCTGCCTGCTGGCCACCCTTCTATCCTGGTACCCAGCCATCCCCGGCTACTTCCCCAGAAACCCTGTCTCAGGAGCACATTGGGGAAACTTCCTGTAACTCTGATCCCCTCCTCTCTCCTACAGAGACTCTTCTGCCTGCACCTTGAGGAAGACCCTCAAGAGATGAGCAGGCCACATTCTGCAATTCAAGTTTTCTTTTTTTTTTTTTTTTAGGGACAGGGTCTTGCTCTGTCACCCAGGCTGGAGTGCAGTGGCACGATCATAGCTCACTACAACCTGGAACTCCTGGGCTCAAGCAGTCCTTTCACCTTAGCCTCAAACTCCTGGGCTCTGGAGGGGGACCTGCTGAGCTGGGCACCCGAGGTCACAGGGACCCTGGGAGGATATGTGGGAGGGCTGGCTGGAAATGCCCCTTGCTTTGTAGATTACATGGTACATGAGCCCTGTGGTGGATAGTGTCGTGTTCCCAGATAAGCCTGTGGTGCTCCTGACCCAGGGGCAGATTTCACCTGTGCCCTACCTTCTAGGTGTCAACAACCTGGAGTTCGATTGGCTCTTGCCTTGTGTAAGGCAGGGTGCTCAGTACAGTGGAGGTAGCAGAGGATGCCCCTTAGGCAGTGCTGGGCACCAGGTCAGATACCAGTAGCCCCTCTGGGGTGCCCATGTGTTTGGGAGCCTCCTGTAGTGAAAACTGGCCAGGAATGATGGAGGGGAGGAGGGGAAAAGTGTGGCCTCTTAGAGGTTTGGGGGCCCCAAATTCTTGGATCATACTTTAGATGGCTTATCACATCCATTCCTAAGCCTCCAGGCAACTGCAAATCCTGGGGCCCTCCCTTGCTCCTGGGTCAGGATAGATGCCCCAGCTCAGGATGGACCCCACCACCCCAGCCTCAGTCCCCTTCAGCTGTGGCCCAGGTGGTAGTGATGGACAGGATGGCAGCAGAACGGCAGGAGAGGGTCATGGGCCCTTTCTGGGCTGTGTGCTGTCTGGGCAAGATGCTTGGGGCCTGGTGTAGCTCTGGCCAGAGTCCCTCCACATGCTCAGGCCTGACCCACATCTGGGTCCTTGTCTTGTGAACAGATCACAAAGTTCCCTCTAAACCAGCACGCAATGAAAAAAGAAGCCATCCCCAGGATACTCTGGAGTGCCAGCACCCTGTTGGTGAGGGCTGAGCTGGCAGGGGTACTCAGTTTGGACAGGGCTGACCCCTTTTTTACCTAGTAGCTATTCTTTGCAAGGGGCTTCCAGCCAGGGTAGGGGTCTTTCTTGGAGGGCCTGGGGTTTGGCATGGGATCAGATGGCTGTTGATGGGCAAGGTCCCCCAGGCATCCTCAGGGTCATGGGAAGCAGTTATGTAGCAAAATCAAGGGTAAGAATCAGCAGAGAGGGAGATCTTCCCAGGAAGTTCCCCTATTCCCCTCCTCCAGGCCAAAATCTCCTGGGGAGCTGAGCCTGGGTCTAAGTCACTGATGGGCCCACCTCTGGCCTACCTGGCACCTAGGCCTCAGGGTGGATGTGGCCTCTCCACCCAGAATATCACCAAGGATCATGTACCACTTGTGATAGAGGAGTACCTGGGTCATATCAATGAGCGTGACTGGAAGATGTTCTGAAACCATGTGATGGACCTATGTGCCAATGCCACCTTTGTGTACTTCACACTGCAGACTGCCCGCTACCAGTGGGGTATGTGGGTCCCCAAGAGTGGCTACACTGGCCCAGCCCACTCTCCAGCTGTGCTGCTTACCAACTGGGCTTACCAATACTCACCCACTCTCTCTGTACTTCTGGGCTGGTGTAGGATTCCAAGATGCCACAGAGGAGGCAGCATGCTATTAACTAAGAGAGGAAGGGCTGTTCCTTAGGGACAAGGGCAGGACCTTAGCCAGCCCAGAGGAGAGAGCCTAGGGTGGTCAGGGAAGGGTTCCTGGCTGAAAAGATAGACTAAGGGGCACCTTGAAAGTCCTGCCCAGGCCAACTGGGGCTTGGGGAACATGTGAGTGAGAGGTCAAAGGTGGGGCTGGAGAGGGCAGATGCTGAAGAACCTTAAATGCCAGGCCAAGAAAGGAAGGTTCAGAATAGGAAAAACAAGGCTCCCATGATCCTTGCCACAATCCCATGAATTAGGTTTTAGCATTGTCAGTCTGCAGATGAGGAATTACAACTCAGAGAGGTTGAGTGACTTGCCCCAGCTCACAAAGCTAATGAGTAGAACAGACAGGATTCAAGTCTGCTCCCTTGATTCTGAAGCCAAAGCTCTTTCTTTTGCTTGATGCAGGTGGGTGGGATGCATGGGGTGGGTAGGAAGCCCAGGCTGAGGCTTTTCCTGCAACCTTCCTCAGTTTCCCTCTTCATAGATGCTGGCCTCCCTGTCTACCTGTACGAGTTTGAGCACCGTGCTCCTAGTGGCATAATTGTCAAACCCTGCACTGATGGGACAGACCACGGGGATGAGATTCACTTCATCTTCGGGACCCCCTTCTCCAAAGGTGCTGAAGCCCCACCTGACTCCCCCACTGGGTGTCCAGTTTCCCCACCTTTGTATGCAGACCCAGCCTCACCATTGGCTGGCCACAGGGAGCTAGCCAGTTCCTAATCTGGGGTGCTCTCCCAAATGAAAGTCTTCTGCCGCAGAGGAAGTGGCAGAGGAGCCGGGTGGGATGTCAGCACTCCCTGCTCTGTCCCAAATGCCACATCCCATTCTGCCCCTAAGCCCTTCCACAGGTGAAGAGAAGGTGCTTAGCCTCCAGATGATGAAATACTGGGCCAACTTTGCCCGAACAGGGTGAGTCTGACCCCCTGACACATTTGCACAGTCTTCTTGCCCAGTGCTAGACCCGATGGCTTACTGCTTTGGATATTTGTCCCTACATGTCCCACAGGAACTGCCCAGTTGGCCTGACCAGAGTGCCTTTTCTCCCTCACCTTTCCCCAGCCAGTCACCAGATCCTAAATGTCTCTAGAATGTGTCCCTCTCTGTCCATGATGCACATTCTCCATTCAGTCAAGCATTCAGAAGCCATTCCCTGCTGCTATCTCTTGTGCCAGCCCCAGTACTGGGAGCTGGGATTCAAGACTGTTGCAGACATGAGCACCATCCTCCAGCAGCTTGCCACACAAAAACGTGAAATTACAATGTAGCATACTGAGAGCTCTACTGGGGGAGCACAAGGCACTTTGAGAGCAAAGAGGAGGTATCTGTCCCAGCCTGGTGGGCGGGGAGGCTTCCTGATGGAGGTGACATCTAAGCTGAGCTTTGGCTAGCCTTGTGACTATTTTTGTATATCTGCATTCTCTCCTTTCTATCTATCCTCCTTAGAACACTTGAGGGATCTTTCTGAAATCACATCTGACCAAGTCACTCACCTGCTTAAAACCCTTCATGGCTTCACTCTGCCTCCAGGATAAAGTCCTAGACCCTTAGCCTGGCATGAAGGGCCCTTCAAAATCTTTCCTGTGTCATCTCCTTTCCACATCTATCCCCTTCACATATACCCTATTTTTACCTAGCGCTGTACTTGCGCTTCCGCCAAAAGCCCTGGTCTTTCATACCTCCAAACCTGACACATACTGTTCCCTCTGCCTGGAAGTCTCACCCCACCACACACTTTTCTACTTTCCTAAAGATCTGTCTAAATATCATCTCTGCAGCAAGGCATGGTAGCTCATGCCTGTAATCCCAGCATTTTGGGAGACCGAGGCAGGAGGATCACTTGAGGCCAGGAGTTCAACACCAGCCTAGGCAACACCAGCCTGGGCAACCTTGTCTCTACAAAAAATTTAAAAATTAGCCAGGCGTGGTGGTGGTGTGCACCTGTAGTCCTAGCTACTCTGGAGGCCCAGGCAGGAGGATTGCTTGAGCCCAGGAGTTCAAGGTCACAGTGAGCTATGATCACACCACTGTACTTCAGCCTGGGTGACAGAGCAAGAATCTGTCTCTAAAATAAAATAATAAATAAATAAATATCATCTCTGTAAAGTCCTCTTGGACCCCAGCTCCCAAGAGGAAAGTAAATGAGGAAAGGATGAGATTAGGAGGCAGGGTGAAGAGGAACATGAATAATCCTCTCTCCTTCCTCTTCCTGTGCAGAAATCCCAATGGTGGGAAGCTGCCCTGCAGGCCACGCTACGACAAGGATGAAAAGTACCTGCAGCTGGATTTTACCACAAGAGAGGGTGTGAAGCTCAAGGAGAAGATGGCCTTCTGGATGAGGCTGCATCAGCTTCAAAGACCTGAGAAGCAGAGGCAATTCTGAGGGTGGCTATGCAGAGGGAGCCAAAGGGTTTGTCCCACCATCCAGGCCTTAGGGAGACTGGCCATGGACACATCTGGGGACAAGAGTCTTGCCCACTCCAATCTAGGACCTGCAGGAGTTCCCTACTGCCTCCAGGCCAGAGCTGGAGCCTTAGCCTGTTGTTTGGGGCCCTGCACCCCCCTCTCCAGCCTGACATCCTGTGATGCCCCCACTACATTATGTACATCACGTTAGGCCAGGCCCTTTCACCACCATACTATGTCCAGCTCCCCAGCCTCAGGACAACCTTTTCTGTCCCTTCTCCAAGTCCTCCTACCCTTCAAGATCTACTTGCAGCCCCTTCTTTTGGGAAGTCCACCCAGACTGCCACTGCCCCGTCATTGCATCCACTTGTCATTTACTGTTCATCCTGTTCAACCTCATGCCTGTTCACATTGGCCTTTGAGGCCTTTGGCAGGTTATCTGTGACATGGAGCAAAGCTCTGATAGCTTGAGATCTCCCCCACCCACTCTCATCTCCCCCAGGGCTCCTCCAAAGCCTGCACACAGGGATGGTGCTCAGTAAAGACATGCTGACTTGACCTAAATTTCTCCGCCTATAAAATGGTCAGGTGAAGTGAATGGTGTCTCAATTTGAGCCCTTGGAGGAGGGGAGCATTGTTGTCTGCTCCTTACTGCGCTGCACCTGCTATGCTACACTCAGTCCAGGGGTGATGCAGCAAAGTTGCCTGGGATACAGAACACTTGGCTTTTTTTTTCATGGTCTCAAGTGCACCCCTCAGGACATCAGGACAGTCATACCCCTTGCTCACTTGCCCATTGGTTTAGGTCTTAGTGCTACATCCAAACTCCTCACTTTCGGGCCTCTCCTGCAACGCAACCTGGGTATATCCCGGCCTGTCCCACAGTTTTTGTTTTGTTTTGTTTTTTGTGGGTAATATATACATAACATAAAATTTACCATTTTAACCATTTTTAAACATACAGTTCAATGGCATTAAGTACATTCACATTGTCACACAACCATCACCACTATCCATCTCCACAACTTTTTCATCATCCAAAACTGAAACTCTATACCCATTAAATAATTAATCCCCCTCCCCCCAAGCCCCTGGTAACCACTATTCTATTTTCTGTCTCTATGAATTTGACTCCTCCAGGTGCCTCATATAAGTGGAATCATATAGTTATTTGTCCTTTTGTGTCTGGGTTATTTCACTTAGCACGATGTCTTCAAGGTTCATTCATGGTGTAGCATGTATCAGAATTTCTTTCTTTTTTAAGGCTGAATAATACTCCATTGTATGTATAGACCACGTTTTGTTTATCCACTTATCCATTGATGGACATTTGGGTTGTTTCCAACTTTTAGCTATTATGAATAACGTTACTATGAACATTGACGGAGTGTCTCACAGGTTTTATGTCCCAAACTACAGTCTTGATTAGGCCCTTTATTCCTAGGGGTTCCTGAGACTTGGGGGGGAAGTGGAAGTTGCATAGACCTGTGGGATGAGGGACACCCAATCCTCCCTACCCCAGCATCTAAGCCCCAAAAGCAAAGGGATGGCTGGAGGAGGAGGGAAGCACCTTTCAAGCAAACATTTATGCTTACAACAACCCTATCACGTGGATATTATTATTCCCCTTTTACAGATGAGGAAACAGAGGCACCAAGAAGTAAAAGGCCCTGCCCAAGGTCATGAGCCAGTGGTGGGGAGCAGGTATTTGATCTGGTCACCCTGCTACCTCCATCCAGACCTGGAGCAATCCCTGAGAGAGGGTGGCCCCCAGAGGAGGTGTGGCAGCTCTAGTCTCAGGGGAGGCACAGCCAGAAGAATGTCCCAGGCAACCAAATAGCCACTCACCAGCGGGAGCCCACGTGAAAGCTGGGAGTTCAGCCCCCTGAAAGATGGTTCCAGGGCAGCCAGTGCAAAACTCAACAGGGGCTGAGGTCCAGCTGGGCCTGATTTGCCCCAGTGCCCACAGGGGACATCTTGACCTGGAGGTCCTTGGATACTCACCCTGTGGCCTGCTGGCACAGCCCCCAGGCTGCCCCAGGCCTGCCTCTGAGGGTCCCTCATTTCTGCCCTAAGTTTCTCTCCTTGACCAAACTCTATTCAGTCTTCTCTGAACTCTTCTTCAGCTTGGCCTGAATTTTTAGCAAGAATTCTGCTAAGTCATTTTAACCAGAACCCCCTACTGTTGATATCTGATCACCTTCCATAACTAATAGTGTTCCTCATCCTCCATCATCCCCCAGGTGATGTCTGATCACCCCACCTGCCTTCAGCAAGAATCCCTCCCCTTATCCCTGATGTTTCTTCTTAGTAATTTTCCATCCACTGACCCCCACCTTGCTCCTTGGCTATAAATTCCCACTTGTCCATGCTGTATTGGGAGTTGAGCCCAACCTCTCTCCCCTACTGCAAAACCCCATTGTAGTGGTCCTATGCCTATTTCCACGGTCCTGAATAAAGTCTGCCTTACCTGAGCTTTAACAAGTATCATGGATGATTTTTCTTGAACACCCCGCCTCAAGCTCTTTCTTACAGGTCTGGGGAACGGAGCTTCTCCCAACAGCCACCTGCTCAGAGGCCCTCCTCCCCCAAATTAGAGGAAATGCAGCTGAGCAGGAGCCAGGGCTCAGTCGGGGTCCAGCCTGGCTGCAGCAGATGTGAGAATCACAAGGACCCTGGGGAAACCCTAGGACCTTCCCTAGGAATCCTAGCTTGGAAGGACTCCAGTGGGCAGCCTGGCTCCACACCCTCCCCATGCACCCAGGAAGGTGCCCCTCTTCCTGTTGGCTTCCTTCCCGGGTTGCACTGCGGGATGAGGGGGACAGGAGGGCTGCCTACTGCTCCATCTCCCCACCTTGTCTTCCTGCCCCTGCTCGGGTCTCCCTACGGCCGCCCAGAGTCTTTCCTAAAGCTGCTGCCAGGCCCCACCCCGCGGGGAGCGGTTGGCAGAACTGACTGGATCTCGGTGAGGGCCCGATGACACTTCTGTGGCTTGACCCCACCCAGCCTCCCCACCCCCTGGGTTTAACCCGGCTGCCTGGGCCGTCGCGAGGACGAACGCGCGCGGGTGTAAAGCCTGCGTGGGCCCCGCGCGCACACGCGCGTCCTGCCGGCCCGGGCTCAAGTCTGGCTGAGCCTGGCTCCTGGCTCCGGAAGCGGCGCCCCCTCCTCTCTCCCCGCCACTCCCCCACCTTCCACCCCCTGAAGCAGCAATTACCGGCCGAGGCGGCTTGGAAAGGGCCAATTAGTGCGGGAGACGCGGCCCCTCCGCGGGGACCCTGCTGACCGCAGCCCCCGCAGCGCCGCCGCCGCTGCCGCCTCGGCCGCCGGGCTGCCGCCGCTCACCAGCCGCCCGCCCGCCGCAGCCCTCCGTGCCTGGCCGACAGCGCCGGCTGCCTGCGAGCCCCGGGGGACGCGCCGTCCGGCCTCCCGCCAACTGCAGTCATGGATCCAGCCGCCTGGCGCCGGCCCAGAGCCCAGGCGGACGCGAGGGCGCCGGGAGCTGAAAGTCGCCGCTGCTGGATAGTGGGGGCGAGCGGGCTGAGGCCCCCCTGCTAGGGCTCCTGCGTCCCCGACGGCCTGCGCCTCGGCGCCCGCCATCAGTCGCCCCTCCAGGCAGGGGCCGGCTCTGTCCAAGACCTCTTGCCTTCCCATGGCCCTCCTAGCTTCTTCCGGACTTCCAAGGCCCGGGTCTGGGCCGGCCATGCCCAGAGCGGTTCCCTGCTCGTGGCTATGTCAAGGCCAGGCTTTGGAAACCCACAGCTGGTGCGGGATCGTGCCCTAGCGGCAGAGAGGTGGGCAGGAGAGTGGGTGGGCAGTACAGGACCACAGACACTCATCACTGACAGTGAATGCATGGACTTCGTCACCTGGGTCCCTGCCCAGGACAACCTGACTTACCGTCCTGTAGGCTTTGGTCTTGCCCTCCAGGAGTCTACAGGCTGCATGGGCACAGGCTGCAGGAGCTTGGCTGAGACCCCAAGCTACTATTAATAAAAGCCCTGAGACCCAGGGAGGCATCAGGTGAAGGAAAGGGCCTGGAAGAAGGAGCAGTGGGGGCAGTTGCCACCACTTCAAGTCTTCCCCTTCCCCCATCCAACCCCTTTCCAGCTGAAGCTGGACATACTGGGACCCTGGAGTGAGGGAGAGGGTGGGCTTCTGCCCAGCACATGCTCTGGGCGAGGTTGAAGTTTCTAGAAGCAGTGGGAGAGGGTTCAGTAGGAAGGTCCACAAATGAGGTTGGCCAAAGAGATCCCACTGTACACTGCTTCTTCTGTCTCCCCCATCATTGCCACAAGGGACTGGGTTAGAGGGTCTGAGGCCCTGACCAGTCCTGGATGCAGTGGACTTTTCTATACATTCTCCCTCTGCCCCCACCCCTCTCAGGTCTGCCTTCAGTAGGGGAGGGCTGGGGGCCTGCTGTGTGCTCTGGAACCTTACTCAGGCCCTGCTGAGCCAGACTTTCCTTGGGGAAGAGGGGTCACTTCTCTAAAGGAGTGAGAACCTCCCTTTCCATGTACCAAGGTCATTGTGTGGAGAGGGAGAGAGCACCTGTGAGAAACTGGGGGTTGGGGATTGAGCAGTGAAGAGGCATAGTGACAATGACACTACCTTCAGTCCTTCAAGGAATAGGGTGCAAATGCACTAAAGAATGAGGAAAGAAGGGAGAGGCAGATGAAAGAGGCAATGGCATGATGTGCTGAGAAAGTCAAGGGGTGGAGGAGAGAAGCAGAAGCTGGTGGACACACAGCCAGACAGACAGAAGGACAGAGAGCCAGGGCAGTGCAGGGGCAGTGCCGGCTGGAGGAGGGCTGTGCCGGGGCACTGAAAAGGTAGCAGTGGGCAGGGATCTTTTTCCATCACCGTCGTCTGACCACTGAGACACGGGGTGTGGGGATGTGGGATGGAGTTGTTGGAAGGGGCAGGCTTCCTGGAGGAGCATTGGAAAAGACCAGTAGGGAAAAGTGGAGGGAATGATGGTGGGAGCAAGGGGAAGCTGTGTCCAGAGGGCACAGCAGGAGCAAAGGCCTGGAGGCAGGAACTAGCTTGTTCAGTCCCAGCAGCTGTGTCAGTGTGGCCCACACAGAAAGACGAAGAGAGGAAACAGGGCCCAGAACTGGAGCACTAGGCCTGTGAGCCTGGGAGGGTGCATAGACTGTATGCTGAGGCTCTGGGGAACCATGGGAGGGGCTTGCCTTGGTCATATTTACCTTCCAGAAGGCTCTTCGAGGTTCCATAGTACAGAGAAACTGGAGGAGAGAGTTGAAGTGGGCAGACCAGGGGAGGGTGGTAGAGAACTGGACAGTGAGTCCTTCATATAAACAGAGCAAGCATGTCCATAAAGCAGATGGCCAGGACTTAGTGACAGTTGAGGAGAGAGAGGCAGGAATTGAGGGAGACTTTCAGGTATCCTGTTTTTCCAAGGAGCTTTGGGCCGAAGCAGAAGGTCAGCTCTGACCACCCCCTTTGCCCACTCACAGGATGGCCCTGGGGTACTCTGGCCCAGAGCTCTCCCACCTAGCCCAGCCTGGGAACTGATAAGGCCCCTTCCCAGGCCTGGGGGACATCAGCACTTACCCACTGGGCCCAGGAAAGGCCCCAAGAGGGAGTCCAGTTCAGGGCAGAGGCACAGACAGGGCCGGGTGCTGCTGGGGAAGCCCCATTACCACGCCCCTTGAAAAGCTAGTCAAGACAGCACTCTAGCCTCCCACCACTGGCCCTCTATAATTGCAATGACTCCATGGCCATGAGGGGTTAGGTCTGGGTCTATTTGTGTGGGGAGCCAATAGGTAGGAGGGGTTCTGAAAGAACTGGGCTTGAATGGGCTGAGATCAGATGGTCCACAGAGCAGGGTTCAGCATGCCTCCTTCAGGCAAAATTTGGGAGCTGTGTGTTCCTGTCTGAGCCTGTTCCTCTGTGCATCCTTAGGCAGGCCACTTGCCTCTCTGGGCCTGCTTCTCCTCATCTGTACATTGGGAACTTTCCCTGTGGTAGGACAGGACTCTGGCCTCAGCTGCCTATGGCCGTGGTCCAGGATTCCTGTCCACTCCCAGCTCTTTCAGCCATAGGAGCTGGTGGAGGAGCATGTTGGTGACCTCACCAAGGAGCTACAAGTAATCATTATGGATCTTCCGCTGTTAAGGAGCAAGAACCCTTTTGAGGGGGAGCCTGAAGATGGAAAAAAAAAGCCTTTCAGGAAATTAGCACTAGTGGCAGGAAAATTCATCAAAAGCTGGCAGAGGTGCCTGTGGCTGATTCATGTCTCTTGCCCAAGGAGCAGCTCCTCTGGCCTGGAGGTAGGGCTGGTAGCCTACATGGTCTTCCAGAGACCCCAGACTCCTGGCCCTGTTGCAGGGCCTTTCAGCACCTGGTGGAGGCACCACTATGGATTTGCTGCTCCTAAGTCATGGGATTCTGCAGTGCTAGGAAAGGCTGCTGATGGGCAACGGTCTTGGGTTTTAATATAACTGTTCTCAGCTGTGTGATCCTGAACAGTCAGTTGGCTTCTCTGACCCTCCCTGCCAGGAGAAATCCTGGCCCTGCCTGGCCTCTACGTGACCAATACATCCACAATACTCAGTACATCTGGGAAAAGAGTATCTTTCTGAAAAGTGAAGATTCAACTATACCCAACCATTGGTAATAGGAGGTCTAATGTGAGAAGCAGAAAGACAACCTGGATGTGGAACTCATTATTCTGGGTAGCACCCCCATCCCCCAGCATCCAGGCATGGCAGATAGAAGAGCTATTGCAGCACACACCTCCAGGGGGCACCACTTATAGGGTTTACAGTCTGAATGAGGCCCTAGATGTAACCTGAGCTCCATACTCTGCCTCCCCTGCAGTTGAAGCTTAGATTGCACATTTGCAGACTCACACTCACACACATGCCTCAGAGAAATCTTTGATTGGGTGATCACCTAACCCAAAACATCCACATTGGTCAGTCTTGGTAGCCTGCTCTTCTACTCCAGCCTATCCATGACTGCCTTCAGCTCCCAGAGCAGGTCCAGCCCCCTGGTCCAGCCAGATCATTTGATACTGAAAGAAGCAGGCTATGGATATAGCAGGCCCCAGAGCCTCAAGGAGTCCCTTCTGGGACCATACCCTGGTTCTGGAACTGCCACAGTCCCTGGCTCAGCTACAAAAGGAGGCAGGCCACGGGTAGTTACCCTCTGCTGTAGGACAGCACGAACTCCACATCTTTGCTCTGCCAGGTTCCTTTTAATGCCCCTTCTCAGCTCATTTTATGGTATTTTGGCTAGACCTTGTGTGAGTTCAAATTGTTATCCGGTACTTCCTTTGGTTGTCAGCATTTACATGTGGCATTGTATCAAAGTATAAAGTGGTACAAATCCTAGAATTTCAGATCGAGAAGAGATCTTAAAGAGGGTCATAGCCATCATTCTTTGAAAGCTTATGACTTTGTGCTAAACACTAACCCAGGAACCTTCTGATGTTTTTGCCTGCACAGTACAGGCATTCCTTTTCCTGTGATCTCACCCTGTCCTTAGTGATTCACAGTGTCCATGTTTCAGACATGAGCAGGTAACCCAAACTTGGACTGTCAAAGTCAATCCCAAGATTTTTGTGGAAATATCAGGAAAGAGCAGTCCTTAATGCTGTGGTAGTATTGCTACCACTTGAGAGTGAATCAGCATGTGAATAAAGCTAAAATGGAAAAACAGATCCAAGAGACCAAGAGATAGAGACAGATCTCTGGTGTCAGTGTTTGAACACCTAGATCTAGCCATGCCTGAAGCCAATTACATTTAGACTTTTCAGTTAAATGAGCCAGTGCATTCCCTTTTTTACATAAGCCAGTTTTAGTTGGGTTTCTGTCACTTGCAATCAAAATAGTCCTGAGGGATACACATAGATGTCTTTGTCCTCAATTTATAGATGATGATACTGAGGAACCAGCTAGCTCTGGGATCTTAGGCAAGTCACTAAAGCTCTCTGACATCAGGTTGCCCTAACAAAGAATGAAAGACTGGATTTCTTCAACTTGAGGACTCTTTTGCTTTCCTGGGATCTCTTTCTCTGGGTCTATCTGGCCATGTGCCCTTGAATGAGTCAGTCACCTATTCAAGTCTCAATTTCATGAGCTGCACAATAGGATAGTAATTCCTTCCCTCTTTACCTTGAAGGAATTAGGGATAGGCTAGTGAGAGAGTATTTGAAAAATGGCTTTGTACTAAAGCAAATGTTATGGAGTGTCCATGTTTTGCAATGATTATCTGGTAAGAGGAATCTCAGTTCATACCAGGTAACCATTATTGTCTAAAATGGTTCATATCTTTTCCAAAACAATTTTTAAAAAGCTTTTAAAAATAAAACTTAGCACTTTGGGACGCTGAGGCAGGAGAATCACCCGAGGCCAGGAGTTTGAGACCAGCTTGGGCAGCATATTGAGACTAAGTCTCCACAAAAAATAGAAAAATTAGTCAGCTATAGTAGCAGGCACCTGTAGTTCTAGCTACTCGGGAGGCTGAGGTGGGAGGATTGTTTGAGCCCAGGAGTTCAAGGCTGCAGTGAGCTATGATCACACCACTGCACTCAAGCCTGGGTGACAGAGTGAGACCCCATCTCTTAAAAAAAAATTTTTTTTTTATTAACAAGATCCTAGAACACAT
Organism: Daubentonia madagascariensis; assembly: GCA_023783475.1. Taxonomy (NCBI): domain Eukaryota; kingdom Metazoa; phylum Chordata; class Mammalia; order Primates; family Daubentoniidae; genus Daubentonia; species Daubentonia madagascariensis. The sequence continues at coordinate 764,375 of JAKFHU010000658.1, read as the reverse complement.
TTGTAAGGTGGGTTCCTCATAGCATCTCATTGGAAAGGATCTAGCTCAGGCCAGACTCCGGTAAAGTAAGGGAGATGGTACTGGATGAAGCTCTCTTGGGAATAACTCCTTATCCCTGTCACAGGTCAAGTTTTCTACGAAGTCTTGCTTGCAAGATGTTTATTAAGGAGTGCCCTCGGGATCTAAACCTGTTGGTGGAAGAGGAAGGAAGCAGGATTGGGTAGAGGGAGAAGTCAAGCTACACTGCAGGCCCAACAACAGACAGCCTCAGTTAACTCCACAGGGAGCTCTGGAGCTAACATAGCCCATCAGCATTGCCTTGCCTGGCCTTTTTCCTCCCACCTGGTCAGTCATTGGATGTGAGCTGCCCCAAGAAGGTAGTGATCTGCAGGTAGCTCTCTGTAGCTCAGAGAATCCCTGAAGGGGCTGAGAGCATTCGCAGCTGCTAATAACCTGTGCTTCCCTGAAGGGAGTTCTAGATGGCTCGTCTCTGTGTCTGTCTCGGTCACCAACACTACCTAAGCTGCAAGGCATGCCTGGGAGCTCCCCTGGGGCAGGAGGGAGCAAGGTGAAGCTAGCATAAGGTGAAGCTACAGAAGCTACCAAGACGTGGGATGCCTTTGAGGAAGTTGAGTCCAGTCTCCAGGGCAGGCATTGGTGAGAGGATGCGGTGGGGCAGTCATTCTGCCCAGCATAGTTGAGAAAGGCTTCTTAGAGGCCTCTGAACTACACTTAATGAAAGAGTGTGAATTTGCCTGGCCAAGAAAGGGGCAAAAGGCAAGTTGGACAGAGGAAGTTAGCCAGGGCTAGAACAGACTGAAGCTGAACTCCTGTCCATTCACTTAGAAGTGTCACCTAGAAGAAGAGAACTATTGTCTGCTTTTTCAATTGCCCTTCTTGTGTTCCTAGAGGGGAAGCAGGCTGGTGAGGTGGCCGTGAGCTAGTAATTCTTGCTGCCTATTTATTAATACAAGGTAATATTACAGCATGGTGGGAAACGCTGCTTTTCTGGATGGTTTAGAGCTTGGGAAATTTGGGAAAGAATCCAAGAACATGGCAGACTGTCAAGGCATCAGCAGCAGGGACACAAAAGGAGAAAATGTAAAAGAGGACGCAATTGGATTCAAGAGTCAATAATAAGCCAGAAGTGAGTGTTGAATTATTTAGCCTCCTTTATTGATCCATTGATCTCTATCTGCAAGTCTTGGTTTGTTCTTGGTTGGCATTTCCTGTGTCTGAGGCACTAAGAAGAGAAATGAAAAGAGAAGGAACAGATTTTTAAGACTCAAGAAGATAGGCAAGATGATGCCAAAGAGAAATTTGGCAACATATATCAGGAACCTTATAATGTCCATTCCTTTTGACCTAGTGGTTCTACTTCTGGAAATTGATCCTAAAAACACTGTGTAGAACTTTTAGGAAAAAGTCTTAAGCACCAAGATGTTCACAGCAGTCTTATTTGTAACAGTATATAACAGGAAACAACCTAAATGCCCAACAATAGGAGATTGGGCAAGTGCCAGTGGAGCTACAAGATGTCATTAGGAATTTTAAATGATAACATGGGAAAATACTTATGCCATAGGGTTAGGGTGACAAAGAAACATTCAAAACTGCACATGCAGAATGCCATAACTATGTGAAAAAAATGCGGATGGTGTGAGGCCAAAGGAAACATTCTAAAATGTTAGCAACGATTGCTTTGAGGTGGTTGGACTCATGAATACTTTCCATGAATATTATGAATTTCCTAAATTTTCTACAAAAATATGTGCAAGTTTTAAATAGTTTTTTAAAATCTTAAGGGGAGGAGGAAAGAGCCTCATAGGAAGGCTGCACAGTAGTAAAATATACACAAATTAGTAGGGAGCCAAATGCTCCCAGAGCCCAGGATGCTGCTGTGCCCCAAGTGGGCTGACAATCTCCTGGGCACACAACACGGAGCTAAACAATAATATGAGTGGGTGCTGTGGAGCAGTCGTTCTGTGGAGGACAATCAGAGGCCCCTGAACTCATATTTAAAGAAGAAATATGAGTTTTCCCAGCAGAGAAAGGGGAGAAAGTAATGCTAGGGGCATGTGGGAAACACCAAGTAGGCCAGCATGGCCAGATTGCAGGGTGCCATGGGGAGAAATGATGGTAAATGGGATTGGAAGGGAAAGTAGGGATTGTCAGGAGATCATGAATGCTAGGCCAAGGGCTTTTGTCTTTCTGCCACAGGCAAATGAGAGACTTGGGGGAGAGATCTCAAGCAGGAGGGTGGTGTGGTTAGAGCTCACTAGCTCTAACCACGCTTATTTTTATTATTACTACAATTATTGTTGTTATTACCATTATTATTATTCCCTAGACCGTTAGTCTAGTCTGTTTCCATCACTCGCCAGAAACTAGGAGATTAGGGGAGGGGAGGTGGAACAGTCCAAAGCAGCCCTGTAGGATGATCAGCCAGGCTTCCTGACCCCAGCCTGGCCCTCTTCCCACCACACCAGCTCGCTCCTCATCCCCAGGCACCCAGACAAACCCCTCTGCCCCCCATGACAGAGAGGCTCATTTGGAGCCTGGGCAAGATTTGCAAACGTCAAACTTATAATTACAAGGATGAAATCATCTGGTTCCTTTTAAGCAAACGGGTTTATTGATCCCAACACTAAAGAAATGTTATTCTGGGGAAACATACTCCTCTCTGCTTTCCTTTGCCTATGGGGTGGCCAAGCTGGTGGGGGAGGGTGGCAAGGGAGCTAAGGAGGGGGAGAAGCCCCTGGGAGGGAGGGGAAGTTCTTCACAGCCCAACGGTGAATTTTATGGTATATGAATTATATCTCAAAAAGAAAAAAAATTCTCTGGAGCCCAGGAAACTGCTATGCTCAGGCAGATGACACCCTCATCCTGGATTTAGGCCCATCTCCTTTCAAAAACTAGAAGCTGAGTGGAGCCAGGGTTTTAGGCACTGTGCCAGCCACTAATTTCCCTTCTCTCCCACCCCTCTCAAGTCTCATTTGTGTCTCCAGATCCTATTTCAGCTTCAAGATGGTACACTAGTTCCTCAGTAACTGAAGGGAAACTGTTTCCTTAGAAAAAGGCACTTGAGGCTCAGAGACCTCCTCTGGGAGGAAAGGCAGAAGTGGGTGGCTGCTGACACCAGATCTGGATAAAGCCCTCCTTTCTGCCAGAGGGAGAAACAAGACATCTAGGCCTTGACCTTCCAAGCCAAAGAGGGACAAACAGTTGGCCTAGGGGGCAGGAATGCACAGTTCTCAAGGGCCAGAGCCACATCCTGCCACATGACCCACAATAAAGCCCCTTCATTTACCTGTTGGGAACCCTTTTGGAACATGGTGGGGTACTCCAGGAGGAATGGCCCAGCCATAGATCTCTACGTTTGCAGTTCAGTAAGGGAGGCAGGCAGGACTTTTGCTATCTCCACCACTAGAGGTCTTAGAGCAGAATGATAAAGACCACAACTCTGTTCTTTGGAAGAAGAGAGGATCGCTTGAGGCCAGGAGTTCAAGACCAACCTGAGCAAGGGCGAGACCCTGTCTCTACTAAAAATAGAAAAGTTAGCCGGACATGCTGGCGCACCTGTAGTCCTAGCTACTTGGGAGGCTGAGGCAGGAAGGTCACTCGAGCCCAGGAGTTTGAGGTTGCAGTGAGCTATGATGACGCCACTGCAGTCTAGCCTGGGTGACAGAGCAAGACCCTGTCTAAAAAAAAAATACACAACCCTGGGGTCACTCAGCCCACTGAACCTCAGTTTGCTCATCTGTAGAGTAGGGTCAATAATACCAAACTTACAGGGTTGTAGTGAGGAGTGAATGAGGATGATGTGCTCCAATGCTGAACCATTTTGTTATTGTTAATGGCTCAGGGTCTTGTCACTGTCCTATGGTCACTTATTTACCTTTTCAGAGTCTATATCCTCATCTGTCAGATGGAGCAGGACGACCCGACTTAGAAGGTGGTTGTGTGAATTAACTGAGACAAGGAGCACAAAAGCACCCAGATCAGGGCTTCATAGTTAGACTAGACAATTGAGGGTGCTCTATCCCCTGCTTAGCATCATTGTGTGTTATCTACGTACCCACTCAAGGTCAGCCTTGGGGTCCTGCAGGAGCAGCCACTCGCCTAGGAAGGTAGGGAAATGCTCAGAGGAGGCCCTTGGCTGGCTGAATCCTTAGGAAAGGAAGGTTCCAGGCAACAGGGCTTCAGATAATTCAGTCAGGTTTTGAGGAGATGGGGTGGGTGGGTGTTTCTAGGCAGCAAATAGATACCCCCAGGCTTCCATCTGTGGACCTTAGTAGCTGGATATTAGCAAACCCCTCCATAGAGTGGTATCTGGACCAACCCATACCCAGCTGAACAGCTGCCAAAGCTTTTAGGAGCAAAGACCTAAATTTACCTAACATGGGCGAAAATTTCCTTCATAAATTTCCTTTAATCCAGTTTTAAAAATAGGTGAAAAAAATTTTAAACAACAAAAAAGGCATACAGAGGTCAGCTGAGGAGATGGCTTCTTTCAGCCTGCGGCTTATTTCCCGGTCATCCTGGCTGGTTGGGTGCCAGACTGCGCTGAGTGTCGGTTACCCTGTGGCCTAGAGTCTGTCTGTGGAGCTGCTGTTCTGGGTCTGCTTGGCAGGCTTTCCTGTCCCTTTCCTGTTGGACATCATTCTCCACCTCCATGAGGCTGACAATTAGAGCACCCTGCCCTACTCTGTCCTCCCACCCCTCCAGGTCCAGCTTCCCTGAACCTGACCCTTTCCCTGCCAAAGCTCATGGTGTCTGTCTGACCATCTAGGCCATCGTAGAAATCTTTCAACTTTTATCTATTCCACACTTCCCATGTGGAACAATTATTGCTAGAATCTAAAGGCCAAGACCAGCTGCAGGTATTTGAGCCCTACCTGGACTCATTGTAGTGTAAGAGTGCTTCCTTGTGGAACATTTTTTGGAGAAAGAAATGGAAAGTTTCATACCAATGTCTACCTAAACAGAATTGGTAGTGCTGAGTGGTATCACAATGGGATACCCCTGGATACATTTTACTCTTTTTTTCCTACCAGGATGGCCTCCGCAGCAGAAACCCCAACAGTGAGCCCTGCTTTCCTGACCACCCATCTTTGGACAGTTCTTGTTGACTGGGTACAAAGTCATCATCTTCTTCTCATTGAAACAATGGCTGTATTGTCCTATTGCCCAAGGACACTAGACTAGAAGACTTGAGGAAAAGGCAGCAGATGTATGAAGGTTTCTATTCCTTGTGAGTGACTTAGTTCTGCCTTGGTGTCTTGGAGTAGAGTCTGCCATACTCACCTCCCAGTAGAAGTTGCAGATATTTAAGGCTGGTTTTTGTCTGCACTTTGCCTGTGCTGATGTGGAGTTCCCTACCAGTTTGACCAGAACTTTTATGCAGCAAAATAAAAACGGCATCCTTTACCAGATGTAGCTAACACGAAGTGTTCAGTGGGCCCAAGACGCTCTCCCACACATTCCCTCCTTTTGGGGAAACTGCTCTTTCCCTCTTTCAACCATCAGATTCTCTCTGAGGCTTCCAAACACAGGCCAATCACATCATCACATCTGCTGCACGTAATGATTTGGCATAGGGGAGAGTGTGGGGCTCAGGCTGGGTAATCAAAGTCCTTTCCAGCAATTTCATGACTTGGAGATGGAGGATGACTGTCCCTATCCTTTTCCAGGAAATAAATTCCATCCAGGAGAGCCTGAGAGAATTAAGCAGTGAGTAGAAATGGAGAAATGGAAAAGAAAAGGAGAGTATTGTCTGGATTTCTCTCTGTATTTCTCATCTGTATTTCTCTCTGATCTGTTCACTTGAAATAAAACAGACCCCTTTTAGTTTTAAGTTTGTTGGAATTGGGTTTCTGTCACTTGCAATTAAAAGAGAGCTGAGGTGAAGATTCTGAGATAGCTGAAGGCCCAAAGATAGTAGTTGGTGTCATCCATATGTATACCCTTTTTAAAAAATTTTATTTATTTTTATTTTTTGTAGAGACAGAGTCTTGCTATGTTGCCCAGGCTGGTCTCAAACTCCTTGCCTCAAGCGATCCTCCCACCTTGGCCTCTCAAAGTTCTGGGAGTACAGTTTGTTTTGTTTTGTTTTGTTTATAGAGACAGGGTCTTACTCTGTCACCCAGGCTGGAGTGCAGTGGCCCAATCATAGCTCACCATAACCTTGAACTCCTGGACTCCAGTGATGTTCCTCTCTCAGCCTCCTGAACATGTCTATACCCTTCCTACTGTGTACACATGTACATTTGCACAGGCTTGGTGTGGGCCAGGTGAACATGCCCTAGGAAGGACTGATTCTATGTTGGCTATTCAGAAATAGCATGTCTGTCAAAACTACCAGCCTACAGGTTTGACTTTACTGAAAACTCCCTCCCTGACCTTGGGCAATCACTCTCTGGACCTCACTTAGGGTGATCAACCATCATGGCTTGCTGGGGACTGAGTGGTTTCCAGGGACATGAGACTTTCATTGCTGACACCATGATACTCTCATTGCCACCAATTCCTGGCAAACCAGGACAGTTGGTCATCTTAGCTCAGTTCCATACCTGTAAAAACGAGATTGGACTGGACAGGGATGGGAAATTCTGCCAAATCCTGCACTCAGGCAGACATTGCCAATTGACCTTGGCACTAACTCTTGTGAGTTTTATATGTATCCTCACAATCCTTTGCAATATGGCAAGCTACTTGTCAATCAGAGTTGGCACTTATTTGCTATCCTTGGACCGAGTTTTTGACAAGCTGGAATTTTAAGGATCAAGATTTGAGGACCAACTTAGAGTCAAACTCTGCCATAAACCCAGTTTCAGACTTTCTCCAGCTCTGGCTAAATGAATTCCCTAGAACTTACGGATCTTGTTTTTTGGATCTGATTGCATATTTTGGTAAATATATGGACTGACAATGGATTACATATATAATTCAGCTTGTCCTTCTTTAGAAACTTAAATTTATTGAGAGCCCATTATGCGCTAGACCTATATAAAGGCTTTAACGCTGACACTGCAAGCTTATGAGTGCCTGCAATTTGGAAATAAGAAAACTGAGGCTTAGCGATCCCGTTCTCGTCTAAGGCCCTAGACAGCGGGCAGGGGAGCTGAGTGGGATCCCCTCTAAGGCTCATCTGATTCCAACAGCCACGACCCTTCCACCATTATTCGGTTGGATTCTTTGGTCTGTTTCCATCTTTATTCTTCGATATGCACAGCCTACACCCATCACCGTCGGTTTGGGGACAAAAGTCCCCAAGGACTTAGGCTTCCTCACGTCCGAGTGACAATCTGGGGTTACTCCGCGCGGCTGGGGAACCCAGAAGTTCCAGATAGCCGAGGAAGGGCGGAAGAAAAGGCCTGCGCGGGCCACTCCCGGTTGCCAAGGGTTGGGCACATCCCACAGGGCAGTTCCACACTGAGTGGCACGGGGGCTGGCAAGGGGAAGAGGTCCGCGCTGCGGAAGGAGCCCCGAGTCCCTGCAGCGCCACCGCACAGTAAGCGGCAGGGCGGCGCATGCGCGGTGCGGGCCGCGGAGTTGTGAATGGTGCGTCTTGTTTGCTAGAGTTTGAGGCGGGCGGGCGCGCGAGGAGGAGGGGTGGGGCCGGCAGGGGCGGGGCGGGCGAGCGGGCTGGGCGGCGAGAGGAAGTGGCAGCGGCGGAGGCCGGGGGCGGCGAGAGTTGGGTCTGCGCGGGCGGTAGGCAACGGCTGAGGCGGCTGCGGCGGCGGCTGCGGCGTGGGCAGGGCTCGAGCGGGCGGCGGCACCTCAGACTCGCGGAGCGGGAGCCCACGCGGGCGGGCGCCTGAAACAAAGGGAAGCGGGAGTCCGGGTGCCGGGGTGGGCGGTCAGTCGGTCAGCGCGGAGCCGGCCAGTGGGTGCCAGCGCAAGCTCCGAGCCCGGCCGGCTGGCGCGGCCTCAGGGCGGGAAGATGCCGCGCGTCGTGCCTGACCAGAGAAGCAAGTTCGAGAACGAGGAGTTCTTCAGGAAGCTGAGCCGCGAGTGTGAGGTGAGGCAGGCGGGCGGGCGGCGCGGAGGCCGCGGCGCGCCCCGAGTGGGCCTGGGAGGAGAAAAGTTTGGGCGGCGCGGTCCCTGGGCACCCCGGGCGGACGCGCCCGCGGAGGGGCAATCTCGCCCGGGCAGCCGTCTGCCCGCTGACTCTGCTTGCCCTTATCGGCGCCGCCGCGGATTTGGCCCCTGATTTCGGGCCGTCTCTGTCTTGCAGATTAAGTACACGGGCTTCAGAGACCGGCCCCACGAGGAGCGTCAGGCGCGCTTCCAGAACGCCTGCCGCGACGGCCGCTCGGAAATCGTAAGTCGCCGGGACGCGCGCGGGGGCCCGGGCGCGGGGACCGAGGCGCGCGCGGGTCACTTGTTGCGCGGGGACCGCCGCGGCCCAGACCGGTGCCGGACAGCGCCGCGGACGCCGCGGCTCCCGGAACTGAGCGGGCGCCGTCTCACTTCCTACTCGGGATTCAAAATGCGAAACCAGACACTGGCGGGCCGGTCATCGCGGGGAGACGCTTTCCCTGGGGCCCGCTGCGGTGGCTTATGTTTCCCAGAGCCGGCTCGGGGAACAGTTCACCGCGAACGGAGCTCAACCCGAGCCAAACTAAACAAGGAAAGGTCATTGTAGAGCCTGTGACACCGATTCAGGGTATTTGTAGGAAGAAAACACCCATTAGGAAAAAAGAATCGGGGCTTCATTCAAGGTCAGCGATAATTTGTTTCTTAAAGCTAGATTTGGTGGCAAATTTATATGTGAATCTATCTCACCCCCAGTATAGATGAGAATAAATCTTTACTCCAGTTATATACTGTCCTAGTAGAGGCGGGAGGAAAAAAAGCCCTAAAGGACCTGTCCTCATATTTTCTGAGAATGTTAAGCCTCAGGAGAATCAGAAGGAAACCATCAGCCACTTTTTTCAAACCTAAACATGTCCCGTTTAGCGCTGCAGTTCCTGAAGAGCTGCATAGATATTTGAAACCGACGGTGGATCTTGTCGAGGCTCCTGTTTTAGGTAGTAGATTTGATGCCTTGGGTTGGAAAAAAACCCCAAGTGTTATAGTTCTCATCTTTTGGTTTGTCCTGTTGGAGGTGCTGGTGAGGAGGGAATGATAGGAAGAAACTAAAGAAAAGAAGTTGATTATTTTTTTAAAAGTTGAAGCACTAACTGCTGTGTGTTCCGTGACTTGGGCTCATGGCATTGGCAGAAACTTTTGCAGTTTGAATTTGGGCTAACAGTAGGAAGATTTATTGGAAAATTTACTCTTCCTGCCCCTTTTAATAATCAGTTTATTTACTTTTATTGAGATATAATTCACATACCACAAAATTCTCCCTTTTCATCACCAAAATCAAATTTGTAAGGAATATTTTAATATTTAAAATGAAGGCTTTTTAGAATTATATTACAGGTAGTGAGAAGATATTAGTTCCATTTATCTAGAATATTTGGTCATTAATGCACGTTATGAATGAAAATTTTCAGCTTTTAGCCTACTTCCAAGTTTTTTGAGTAGTTGTAATAGTTACATGATTCAGATGTGTAAGACAAGTAACTATTTGGTTTTGGCACTGAGTGGTAGAAGAAAAGAGTCATTCATTAGTTGGTCTAGTGACTGTATCATCCTTTGCCTGGGTTTCCTTTTGCAAAAGGTGGATGGTACACCTGACCAAAGGATTTCCTGGAGGTAACTGATGTAATTGTAAAAGATATACAGAGTACTCATACTATCACTTTTTTTTTTTTTTTAAAGAGAGAATCTCGCTTTGTAGCCCAGGCTGGAGTGCAGTGGGTGTTCACAGGGGTAATCATGGCACATTACAGCCTCAAACTCCTGGGCTCAAGCGATCCTCCTTCTTCAGCCTCCGGAGTAGCTGGGACTACAGGCATGCTTGCCACTATGCCTGGCTCCATGTACTGTCACTCTTTTCAAAAGCTGAGGTTTTTTGGAAAGCTAGTGAAGCATAGCTGGTAGGGTGTTTTCTGTCATATCTGAGTTTGCTGCATGAAATTATGAATGGGGGGGTATAAGTTAGCCCACAGTATATCTCAGTTGCTGTATTATAGTAGTGTTGTAATATTATGGCAGTGTTATGGGTCATTTGTATTTGTTGTAAATTTCTTTCCAGGATGAATTAGACAATCTAGGTTCCCCCGCCTTCCAAATATCTGATCCTCCAAATTTTAAAAGTTTTAAATTTCTGATAAGTATTAAAGGTTAAAGAAGGTAGATTGAATCCCGTGTAACATATGCACAAAGATGGCACATGTTTTGTTTTGTTGAATGTGGGAAGGGTTTTCATGTCTCTCTCTCTATCTAGTTTTCCCCCTTTAACTTAGTATTATCCACATTTAAGTTACAGGATCCTTAGCTCCTAGAGGGTGGAGACGACCTTAATTCTGTATATACCCTTCTGGATACAGGTACTTTGCACAATGCCTTTTGTGTTGTAGGTACTTGATTATTTGAATTTAGAGGTTACTTAATTTAATGGCTAAAATTTATCTTATGACTTATGAACAGGCTGTGGTTTCTACCTATTTGGTTGTGAAAAAGGCATTATTTTGCCTCTATTTTGACAGCAGCCACATATGGTAAGAATATAGATAGTTCTCAAAATTATTCTTAATTCTTCCCTTGCCCCCGTTGCCCTTTTTCCTCTCTTTTTATTTTGGACATCTCCTTAAGGTATCAGTGAGGTTAATGAAGAATTTATTTTGCATTTAGATATAAAAGAATTTAAGGGCTGTGATGCTTATCTCTCTTTAACTATAAAATTCAACCAGAATCCTTATCGTAGCATAAAATAAAAGTGATTATGGGTAAGAGAATCTGTTTGGTAAAATCCAATTTATTCCTCTTATGAATTCTTATTGTAGTAAGAGTGTTGGAGATGTCTTCAACACTAATAATTAATAAAAGAAAAAATACTTCTGAGAGGTATGGTGACTCTACTGTGAAAAGAGTAAAAACTAACTTTTTTTTTTTTGAGACAGGGTCTCACTCTGTTGCTTAGGTTAGAGTGCAATGGTGTGGTCCTAACTCATTGCAACCTCAAACTCCTGGGCTCGCGTAATCCCTCTGCTTCAGCCTCCCAACTAGCTGAGACTACAGGCACGTGCCACCATGCCTGGCTAGTTTTTCTATTTTTTGAGGAGATAGGGTCTCACTATTTTGCCCAGGCTGGTCTTGAACTCCTGGCCTCAAACAGTCTTCCCTCCTTGGCCTCCCAAAGTGCTAGGATTACAGGCGTTAGTCACTGCGCCTGGCCTAGTATGTATTTCTAATCCTGAAAATTGAATGGTAAAAGTATGTTAGATTGGCACAAGGTATGCCATTTTAGAATTTATGAAACCTATAAAATATAGTCAGGACAACCCGGAAATCTTGCATATAGAGATTATACCAGTATAACATTTTAATGTTTTCAAACAGAATTTTTCTCAACTCTTATGTATGTGTAGGTATTCCATTAAAAAGAGTTCTGTGATCAAATATGTTTGGAAAATGCTATTCTAGAATGATGTTATTTTACTACTTCTGTCTTAAAGAGGGCTCTTTATGAGATAATGGGCATAAAGTGATGAAGCAGGAAATCTCTTCTGTGGTTGGTGTTCAGACAGAAGGTGAGATAATGACATCTGCAGTGTCTTAGCAGAGAGCTGATTTGGGGTACACTGGAGGTGGTAGAATTTGCTTCTAGGTGAATACTGAAGAAATACGCCTCAGGGATTTTGATACAGGGCGTTCATTCATGGGCTGAATCTCTTACCTGCCATCTCTCTGCTCTGAGAATTTCATTATCTGAGGCTGAAAAAGTTGGTTCTCTTATTGAGCCCAAAGTTATTTCTCTTATATTGTTTAGCAGACACTTACACAGCGTTTACTTGGTATTGTTCTAAGCACTTTACAAATAGTAATTTGTGAGGAAACTGAGGTACGCTTCAAGTCATGCAGCCTAGGCAGTTTCCCTCCCAGAGTCTAGTTTTTGTTTAAACTAGTGTTGGTGGGGCTTTTATTGATAAAACTTATGCTAATAGTGCATGGCAAGATATATATATATATATTTTTTTTTTTTTTAGAGAAAGGGTCTCACTCTTGCTCAGGCTGGTCTCGAACTCCTGAGCTCAAGTGATCCTCCTGCCTCGGCCTCCCAGAGTGCTAGGATTACAGGCGTGAGCCACTGCGCCCGGCCATGGCAAGATATTTTTAAAGGTTAATGTTGTAATGTTGATGTTAGTTCAGTTTCTGTTCATATAAAATATTTACCACAAGAAAACAGTATCCCAGTTGATTAAGGAAATGCCATCAAAGAAGTCTAGAGATTTAGCAGTTAGGTTAACAGGCATATCTGCAGTAGCAATAATAGAAATAGGAAGTATAATTTTTACCTCTAAAGAATCTAAGCTGTTAAGCATCAAGGGAACTAGTGGATAGCTAAATCAGCTGATGGCTTTAAACAGATTGCCCCAAATGTGAACCCCTTGTTCTCAGATGAAGATTCTATTCTTGGAAACAAATTATGCTTCAGAACTTAATTAGTAAAATAAACCAAACAAAAACTTTCTGTGGTTTCAGCAAAGAAGAATTTTACATTTAGATGATGAAAAATGTATTTTTTTCAAAAATGCTTTTTACTCCTTTCTTTCTGAATTTCTCTTGGGAAGAGGGGTAATGTTATTTTTGTTTTTTACATGGGGGAAATTTAGACTTCACTTGCTCAAGGGCTACATAGAATGACACTTCATTGAAATGGTTTTAGATTGTTCTATCTGTTGAGCTGTATCACTCAAATCTTTTATAAATATTAGATGAATACTCTTCTTTTTGTTACAGTCTAGTTCTCCTAAAGTCAAATTTTAGGAAATGTGTGTTTTTTTAATCATTTAGGGTTTTAGGGAGAAGTACTGTCATATCACATGCTAATGTATGGTTTATCACAGGAGAGACAATCCCAAGTGCATTTTTTATGCACCACGTGCCATCTAGTGTTTCTAGTGTTTCTCTGAGCAAAGGAAATCAAAAATTAAGGTGTCTCATTTTTACAACTTTAAATTGGGATGTGCCTTAAAATTCAAAATTTTTAGATTTTCAGTGATTTTCACATTTGAAAATATAAATTTTTAAATGCAAGGGTGGTGGCTTTTGGGTAGACATTAGCAGTGTGAGATCCTGACATCAGCAAAAAATGACCTGAAAGAAGGTATTGATTCCATGTCTGATTTTATATTTAAGCAGCCAATGGCAAATGTCCTCAAAATGGAATCAGATGTTTGTAACTTAATACTTCAGAAAAATGATGAGTGCATGTTTTTTACTTTTAAGTATTCTCAGTGCTGCCTGGCTTATGACATAAACTGATGTAAAAATAAACGACTGCCTGCATAATTTATGTAATGTCCTGCTCCTGATCCTGTTTGTATTGATTTTTCTAAAAGGCTTTTGTGGCTACAGGAACCAATCTGTCTCTCCAGTTTTTTCCGGCCAGCTGGCAGGGAGAACAGCGACAAACACCTAGCCGGGAGTATGTCGACTTAGAAAGAGAAGCAGGCAAGGTAGGAAACATTTCTTTGCAATTTAAAATACAGTGGGTTGTTTTATTAGAGATTATCTGATGATTTATATATTAATAAAGAGATCACAGATTTGATTCCATAGGCATATGATCAGTTTTCATTACGTTATAAGGATGTAATACAATTTTTTAAAATCACTGTTAAACTTTTGCATTACTCCATTACTAATTTCATGAACATTATATTCATCATAGAAAGTTCTAGCCCTTAAACAAAGTAGTGTTTTCCTACATTTAACATTAAAAACTTAATTCCTTTAAAAGTGTTGACAAGATATTTTTTGTTTACTAAAACATATGTAACTACAGTGCTGTGAAAAAATAAAATTAAGAGAAAAATGAAAAAAGGCTCTGTAGGCTTCAGAATTAATAATTGGAAATATCTCCTGGGTAACTTTCTAATTCTGTTAGCATAGCAGATTTAATTTTGAGAAAAACAATGTGGAAACTAACTTGGAAATAATTTGTTTTGAGGAAAAGTTTCTGGGAAAACAGATGCCTTACAACTTTGATCTTGCAAACTTAGATTAAAGATATGAAAAATATAGGTGGAAATGTTCAAGCTGAGAGCCCTGTTTAAAATCTAAGTTAAATGTATTATATGATTTTGGTGAAATTTTAATGAATAATATCTTGGATTGGTTGATCCTTGATCAAGAAGTCAAGGAGTTGGCTTCTTGAAATAAAATTTTTGAAGGAAAAAAACTACTTTTTTGGATCCAATTTTCTACTCACTAGTTCTCCTGTTTTTTTGTAGTGTTTCCATACCTGTTTCTATCAGCTTGCTAAATGACTTTTCTAAGTGTCGTCGTGAATAGCATAACCTATCACTTTATTTGTAAAACATAAATGTCTAAATATTCCATTGATAAAATTAAAAGATTTTTGTATTAGGCTGTTCAGGAAAAGGATTTCTAACCTCATATATATACAAGGAAGAATTTTTTGTTTTCTTTAATTTTTTGAAATTAGGTTTGATCTTTTGTGGCTGACAAAACAACTATTCAGATTGGGAAAGGGAAATAGATTATAGGATTTTAAAAATGAGTAATAATCAAGTAATTTACTTATCTATGAATTAGCTTGTTTGCTTGGAAATTAAAAGCAAATGTTCCAGATTTTTCTATTTGGTAATTCTTATACAGTATATAAGGAAGAACTTGGAAAGTCATTGGAGGATTTTTTTTTTTTTTTTTGGTTTTTTTGGTGCATGTACGTGTGACTAAATGAAGAAATTACTGTTTCCTTATTTAAAACACTTCCTTATAGTTTAACATAGTAGCTCAGATACTAAAGGTATAAACCAAAAAAATTTGTTTTTCTCTCTGCTTTAATGCAAAACTATATTAAGACTTCAAGATTGACATCTCAATGTTACCGAAGTCTTCCAGCATTTAAATAACTAATAAATGGGTTGTTAACTCTGCTAGAAGTTATGTTTGCGTGAATTAATTTAATGATATCTCTTCACCAGTTTAAAGACCTCATTATCTTTGGACTTAAGCCATTGCGATGTTTTTAATTATATGACCAAAAATAACAAAAATGTTAGATGGCTTATTCTAGTACAGTCATGTGTTGCTTAACAACGGGGATATGTTCTGAGAATGTGTCACTAGGTGATTTCATCATTGTGTGAACATAGTGTGTACTTACACAGACTTAGATGGTATAGCCTATTGCTCCTAGGCTACAAACCTGTACAACATATTACTGTGCTGAATATTATAGGCAGTTATAACACAATGGTAAGTATTTGTGTGTCTAAATATATCTAAACGTACAGAAGGTACAGTAAAAATACAGTATAAAAGATAAAAATGGTACACTTATATAGGGCATTTACCTTGAATGGAGTTTGCAGGACTGGAAGTTGCTCTGAGTGAGTCAGTGAGTGAGTGGTAAGTGAATGTGAAGGCCTGGGACATTATGTACATTACTGTAGGTTTTATAAACACTGTACACTTAGGCTATACTTAATTTACCAAAAAAAAAAAAAAAAGTAATTGTGCTACCACGTTATGCCGGCTGCAGTGTCACTGGCAATAGGAATTTTTAAGCTGCATTATAAATCTTATGGGACTACCATCCATATGTGGTCCGTCGTTGACTGAAATGTTGTTTTGTGGTGCATGACTGTATTTAGAAGACATGTTTTTCAAATCTATGAGGAAGAGTGATAGAAATGATGCAAGCTATTACAGGAAATGTACATTTTATTAATATTGGTTTTAGAAGTTTTTTTTCCTATAAAGGGACAAATAGTAAATATTTCCAGTTTTGCAAGCTAACGTTCTCTGTCACAGCTACTCAACTCTGCAGCTGCTTAGCTTTGCTGTTGTAGTGTGAAAGGAGCCATAGACAATATGTAAACAAATGAATGTGACTGTGTTCCAAGAATGGTAACACTGGCAGAAGTCAGTCTCTTTTCTCAGATGTAAATCTGTAAATGTTTATGTATAGATCATGTATTTCTCAAATATAATTTAACCCACTTGTACTATACCAACAGGATCAAGAAGGAAAAAAATATTTTAAGGCAAAAACTCCTAGTATATTGTTCTATACCACTGGGATAAAGTACTCCGATGAATTTAGAGAAAAGGTATTGTCTTGTGTTTTCTCATCCATGGAGCTCAGATTGTGGGGTCTCTTATTTCTCTTTCTCCCTTTTTATGGTCTCTTATAACTGTTAGATTTTATTTCTGTCCCCACTAGACTAGGACTAGAAACAAAGAAAATTGAAAGAATTTCTCCAAATGTTATTAATAATTATTTGCCTGTGTTCCTTATACTGGATCTCAGATCAGTGTCTTCCACATTCTCTCAACCTAGTTACCTCTTGAAGCATCTTAGTTCTTGTCCCATTCATACCCAGCTTTGAGGAAGCTATAGTGGTTAAGGCTTTAGAGTTAAGTATAACTAACTTAAGCTCTGGCATCTTCATTTACTACTATGTGACTTTGGGCACGTTATTTAACCGTTATGGTCCTCAGTTGTAAAATGAGGTCAATGCATACTTCCCAGGGTTGCCCTACTGATTAAATGAAATAGTATATGTCAACCATTTAGTCCTATACTGTACCTGACACAGTTATTCAGAAATTCATTCATTCAGGGCTGGGCACGGTAGGTAGCTCACACCTGTAATCCTGGTGCTTTGGGAGGCCGAGGTGAGAGGATCACTTGAGGCCAGGAGTTTGAGAACCAGCCTGGGCAACACAGCGAGACTCTGTCTCTACAAAAAATTTTTAAAAAAATTAGCTGGGTGTGGTGTGCATAGTCTTAGCTACTCAGTAGGCTGAGGTGGGAGGATCCCTTGAGCCCAGGAGTTCGAGGTACAGTGAGCTGTGATCATTCATTCAGAGGATCTTTGTTGAACACCTTTTATATGTACTGAGCATTGTCCTAGGCACCTGAGGTACATCAGTGCACCAAACAAAGATACTGCCCTAAAGGTTGTTTTTTGGGGGGAGTGTAGGAATAGACAATATACATAATAAATAAGTTATATAATATGTTACAAAGTGCTAATAGCTCTGGGAAAAAAGGAAAAGTAGTGTAGAATAAGGGTGATTAATGAATAGGAATGTTTGCAGGGTTTTTGTTTGTTTGTTTGTTTTTTGTTTTGTGTTCTTTAAATATAGGATCTTGCTCTGTCGCCCAGGCTAGAGTTCAGTGGTGTGATCATAGCTCAATGCAGCCTTGAACTCCCGGGCTCAGGTGATCCTCCTGTCTCAGCCTGCTGAGTAGCTGGAACTACAGGCATGCCACATGCTCAGCTAATTTTTTTTTTTTTTTTTTTTTTTTTTTAATTTTTTGTAGAGACGAGCTTTTGCTATGTTGCCCAGGCTGGTCTCAAACTCCTGGTCTGAAGCAAACCTCCCGCCTTGGCCTCCCAAAGTGTTGGTATTACAGGCGTGAGCCACGGCACCTGGCCTGCGGTTTTAAATAGGCTGGCCTGGGTAAAGTAGGTCATATCTGAACAGAGACCTGAAGGAAGTTAGAAAATGATGAGTCATGCAGTGTCTGGGAGGAAAGATGTTCTATACAGAGGAAACAGCCATGGTGAAGGCTGGGAGCTGGCACCCTGTGTTTGATAAACAGCAAGCAGGCCATTGTGGCTGGAGTAGAGTGGGAAAGGAGGGGAGTAGTAGATGAAATCAGGGAGATAGCAAGGAGCCAGTTCATGTGACCGTGGTAGGCCATTGTAACAACATGAATTTTTATTCTGAGTGAGCTGGGGAGTGGTTTTAGGTTTTTGAGCAGATGAATGATACGGTCTGTGTTAGGTTTTGACAGGATCCCTCTAACAGCTAGGTTAATAGTAGACTGTAGGGGGCAAGAGTGAAGCAGGCTATTGCAGTAATCTTGGCAAGAGACTAGGGTGGTAGCAGTAGAGGTGGTGAGAAGCAGTCATAGTCTGGATGTATTTTGGGATAGAGCCGACAGGATTTGCCCATGGATGGGATGTGTGTGAGAAAGAGAGGAGTTAAGAATGACTCTAACTTTTTGGCTAGAGCAACAGAATATGGGGTTGCTATCATCTGAGATGGGAAAAGCTGTGGATGGAGCAGTTTTGAGGAGCTGGTTAGGTAAGTTTAGGGCATGTCAGTTTGTGGTGGTAGCTTGTTATTGCAGCTTCTTTTTCCTCACCACTCATCCTTAACTCCTGAAGTTATGGGTCTGCTTTTTCTTAAGTGACCTTTCATCTGCTTATGTCAAGAGTTTAGTGGCCTTTTTAAAAACTCAATTTTATTGAAGTATAATTTACATACAATAAAATGCACCAAATTTAATTGTATAATTTGAGTTTTAACAAAGGTACACACCCGTGTAAATGCTACCACAGTCAAGATAATGTTTCAGTCACCCCCAAAAGTTTCTTTGTGCCCTTTTATAGGAATCTGGGAGTGGCTTGGCTGGGTGGTTCTGGCTCAAGGTCTCTCATGAGGTTGCCATGAAGCTGTTGGCTGGGGCTGTGCAGTCTCTGAAGATTTGACTAGAGCTGAAGGATCCACTTCCACGCTCCAAGCTCACTCACATGACTGTTGGTAGGTGGCTTCAGTTCCTAGAATGTGTGCCTCTCCATAGAGAGAAAAAGAATGAAGTCACCATGCTTTTTATGACTTGTTCTCCGAGTCATTTGTGTCTTATTCTGTTCATCAGAAGCTAGTCACTAAGTGTAACCCACACTCAAGGGGGGATTACACATGGGTGTGAATACCAGGAGGCTGGGATCACTGGGGCCATCTTGGAGGCTGGCTACAATAGTATTCACTTAAATTTAGTGAATTCAGGAAACATTAGAATGCTGTTAGAGAGGAAACAAAAAGCTCCATATTCTCTTTTACTTGAAATACGATTTTATGATTTAAGAAAATTGGCTCATAGAAATCAGTCTTTTTATTCATTCTTTTGCTTATGTGGTTGTAAGAGTATTTTCGAACTAGAGTCTTCAATAAAGAAGTTCTCTTAATGGTGACTGACCATAAATAGGTACGTTATGTAAGATAAAGTCAGAGCACAGAATTTTATAATCTTTCAAATATATTTGAAATTTTTGCACCCAGGTGTCTGGTGAGCTGTCTACATTGGCTCTTAATAAGGATCTTTCTCAGAAGAGCTTTAATATGATACAGTATAGTTAGAAAGAGCTCTGGATTTGAGTCAAGACAATAATTATTTTCCTTACCTGTAAATGAGAATCAGAATATGTACCCTATTCATGTACCTCATGTCAGGATTAAATGAGGTTCTAGAATATGTGAAAACGTCTTTTAAATTATAAACCCCTATCCAAAGTTAGGCTATTTGATGGTTTTGTAGGGTGAGATTATAGCTAACTGATTGATGGAGTTTTTTTAGTGCTATAGCATGCCTTAGGTAAGCCTCACTTCAGGTAGCCAAACAATGTTGGAACAACGTATCTTTCCAAGTGGTCTGTCATGGTGTGTTATAAACCCTGGCAGCCAAAATGTTCTTAATTCTTCTTTAAACAAGGAAAAAGTAACTGATCAGAATTTAAATCATTCTTAAGTTAAAGTTTTACAGACCAAGAAACTCTGATTCCTTTGATCTTTCCTCTTAGGCCTTATTTCCAATTTTTATTTCAAACAAGTGCAAATGATTATGGTTAACAATAAATTATTAGTCTTGAGTAGTCAGATTCATGTTTTTGTGTGTATTTTGCATTTCATAAAGCTTCATTGGGATTTTAAAATGATTGTATATACTTACTATATGATCCCAGTTTGTGAGTATAAAGATAAAGGGTATGAAAAATACTTCACAACGGAAAAAGTGAACTTTACAGTGCTAATGTTTGTTCACCATTTTTTCTGTGGAAATTAAATATGCTTTCTAATTTTACTACATTGTCCTCAGAGAGAGGTTAAAGTTTTTTTAATGGTTGCTGCATTCCTATTTATAACTTATAATTTTAATTGATAGTCACATAACATTAATATCAGACATTGAGAAGTAGTTACAAAGTGTATGTCATTAGCGTAAGTACTTTTTAAAATTCTGGTAAGTTATGTTTATTTTTTTCCTTCTGGACCTTTTATACTTAAAACAAATCTTTTTATTCATTTTTATGAGTATAAAATAGCAAAGCGAAATTTAATAGCATTTGATTTAATATCTAAGGACAGAATCTTATTTTAAATGGCCTTTTCCAAAGGTCTGTGACTCTGCTTCTTCTGGAACCTTTTGCTTACTCGTCTATACAATCTTTGTCCCAAAATAAATAATGTCTCTGTTTATATACCATTCACAATTTGGCAGAGTTTACAGGACTCCTTGATGTTAGCTTTGAGAAATCCTTATTTAAGATCAACAAGTTCCCTCTCCTTTTTAGATAGCTCCGTCATTCCAAGTAAAAGATATCTGTGGTAAAGCTTTGGAACGTGATTTTCCCCAAGAGAAATTGAGGCAACTTACAACTAACTTGTCACATTTAGATTTTAAGTATTTCAATTAAACTAAAATATGAAGTATATTTTTCAAAAGTTGGTTTTTGACAGTTTAGTGCATTGAAATAAATAATATGGTTTTTTAAAATATGTATTTAAGTATAGTATAATACTTTAATAATAGCTAAATCATGAAATTTAGAACTGGAAGCTGTGGGCTTATATTTTTAAAAAAAAAGTTTTATTTCAATTATTTTAAATCTAGGAGAGAGAGTTGACTGACTTTCTGAAAAATTAGAGTGTTTTAAAATTAGTATGTCATAGTAGCTTCCAGTTAGATTTACATGAATTTGCATACATAGTAAATGTACCTCAGAAGTGCTTAAAGATTGTATGCTCTCTTTTTTCCTTCTTTTGAACTGTATTATTTACATTTTAGCATAAAGGAGAAAATTTCAGTCTTGACCTTACCTGAATTATATATTCCAAATGAGAGGAGGGAGAAATAATATGTGTGAGAAGATCATCCTTAACTCTTCCCTCCTTGCTTCTACTTTCTACCCCAATATTTTTTTTCAGCAGCCATTAGTAAATATTTTTTTTTAATGATTAATTCAAATACTGCAAGGATAAAGACTATTGAAATGTTATCAACTGAAGAGACTAATTTTTGAGTAGGGTTGCTATGTCCTAGTTTTGCTGCTCCCCAATTTCTCTTGTAATTGTAACTTTTCAATCAGCATTGTTGAGGTATGATTTACATACAACACAATTCATCTGTTAAGTGTATAATGCAGTGATAAATGTGTACAGCCAGTCATGTAACCACCACCACAGTCAAGATATAGAACATTTCCATAACCTCAAAAAGTTCCCTCATGTTCACTTGCAGATACTGTTCCAATTGATACATACACACACACACACACACACACACACACACACAGAGATACTTTTATGATCCCCATTTTACAGATAAGAAGACATTTGTAAATTTTAATGCTACTTAACTTGAGCAGGCTCAGAGACTTTGTTTCTTTGATATCATTCTTTGATTTCTCTTTGCTATCACTTCTTTGTTACTTAGTTTTCTACAGAGAATTGAAGGCCACAGACAAGCTAGCATGTGATAGACAGTGATATGGTAGGGAGTTTAATTAGTATAACCTTCTTTTATAAATGTATACAATGTAAACAGTTGAAATTATGGTCCACCGTGAGCTTTTCTGTTTAAGCTGGGTCTTCTCAAATTGATGTGTCTTTAGGAACCAAGAATTTTAAATAACATTTAAAATGTGCCTCTTGACAGTATTGCTGTGCTTTCAGGACTCTGATGCAGTGTTGTACTGTGTATCCTAAGAAGGAAAGGGCTGAGTCTTGGAATGGTTGCAGATTGTTTTTGTGGGTGAAAACCTTTTTTTATCCATGTGTGCAACATGCTGAGCCCTTTCGTGTTTTAAAACTTCAGATGTAAAGGCAGGTTAATCTTCAGGTTGAAACAAAAGGATAGCCTAGAAACATGTGACTTCAATATTCCCATTAGAAGAATTTAGATGCTTTCAAACAAACAAATATTCTTCCCATATTACAGATGTTCAAAGTTTGTTATGGGTAAACAATTGATAATTTCTAATAAGTGTCTGGCCTCACTTGGAAAATATTGTTCTAAATAATGAGCCCTTTGGGAGAACCGTCTAAATTTTTTGAGGGTATTGCTTATTCATGCCGGCTTTTTAGTCCTGGGTTGCCATCCCTTTGCTATCCACAACATTTCTGGGCCATTTTTAAAAATTGAAATAAAATTCATCTTAATTCACCAATTACACAATTGAGTGGTTTTTAATAAATTCACAGTGTCCAACTATTGCCATTATCTAATTTGAGAACATTTCATAACTCCTGGACCATTTTAAATAATTTTGACAACTGCACACCAGTTTTTATGGTGACAACCACCGCCAGGCACTGTGCTGGCTGGTTTACATTATCACTAATTCTCTTAACCCTGCACTATATAGTGAGGTCTTTTATTTGATTTTAGGGTACATCTCTGGTGATAGGTTGATTTTACAGCTGAGGAAACTGAGGCCAGAGAGGCTAAGTAAAGTTTCAAAAGCCACGTACTCCATTTCCTAGGTAGAGCCAGGATCCAGATCAGTTTGTTTTTACCCCAGAGTCTGTGTTCTTCGCAGTATACCACACTACTGCTAATAAATAATAATTAGGTAAGTTGCCCCAAGCTCCACATACCACCTTCTAAAGCTTTTATGTAAGTCATTTTATATAACTTTGTGTAAGTTATTTTGGCCCACCAAGTTACTCATCCCATTAGAGTAAATAACCATTAATATTTTAATATGGTCATTTTAGACTTCATTTTAATGACTTAAAAACAACCTTTAACCTTCATCTTTTTCTTTTTAACCTTTAACCTTTTCTAACTTGTAGTGTGAAAGTTTGTGTTTATAATCAGGCTGCTGGAAAACTATACATAATTCTTTTGTGTTAATTTTCTGTTAATAGTTAAGTAAAGTCAGCTGTAATATTTTAAAAATTTTAAATTTAGGCTAGGTGCAATGGCTCACGCCTTTATTCCTAGCAATTTGAGAGGCCGAGGCAGGAGGATTGCCCTGAGGCCAGGAGTTTGAAACCAGCTTGAGCAACATAGTGAGACCTCATCTCTACAAAATATAAAGAAAATGAGCCAGGCGTGGTGGCACGCACCTGTAGTCCCAGCTACACAGGAGTCTGAGGCAGGAGGATCACTTGAGCCCAGGAGTTTTTGAGGTTGCAGTGAGTTATATTGATGCCACTGTACTCTAGCCCTGGCAACAGAGTGAGATCCTGTCTCAAAAAAAAAAAAAAAAATTTAAAGTTGACTCAGGAATGAACGAGATAACAATCGACTCCTTTTATTTCATCATTTCTTTTTTATCTTAATTATGAAACAGGAATAATTTTGTAATTTAA
The DNA here is from genome assembly GCA_023783475.1 of Daubentonia madagascariensis. NCBI lineage: Eukaryota > Metazoa > Chordata > Mammalia > Primates > Daubentoniidae > Daubentonia > Daubentonia madagascariensis. Next base: position 740,891 of record JAKFHU010000658.1, on the reverse strand, counting down.
TTTTGTATTTTTTTCACTTGAAATTACATCTCATAGGTCAGAGCATTTCAAGACTCCCTTAAATATACATCGTTTACTTTGAATCTAGAGAAGCAGTAGACTATGTGACTCAGTAATATCTATGGGTAGATGGTGTGATTACGGAAAGACTATCATTGATAATCTTAAGACCTACTCTATTTACATACTGAATATTAGAAACATAAATACATTAAATGCAGCTGTGGTTGAGGTGAATGTATAGAGTCAGGAGTTCTGGATGTGGCTTTTACTGCTTACTAGCTTTGTGACCTGCAAGTGAATTATTTAATCTCTCTCAGTTTTAATTTCTTCATTTAAAATTTTCCTTCCTGTTGGATGGTTATAAAGGTCAAATAAGACTTAGAAAAGTTTTGAAAGCTGTAAAGAACTTATATAAACATAAGATGGTAATGCTAGGAAACCTGAGTGAAAAAGTATTAGGAAGAGAGAGTTAAGAAATGAAGGGAGCTGTTCTGGGGTAGTGTGAGGCTTCTTTAAGCAAAGCAAGTTCAAAGTAGAGACATAGAGATGGAGAGAGGCCAAAAATAGTATTCAGGGTCTTAACAGTGTTCAATCTTACAGTGGTTTGTGATGCTTAGGCTAATGGAACATTACTTTCTTATATAGTAAGTATTACTATATAAGATTATATTATATATTATACATAAATAATATATAATATTATATATTACTTATGTAAGTATTACTTTCTTATATAGCAGATATTTTAAATATTTCTTCATGAGGAAAAATTTTGTGTAAGAATATAAGTCATACTACAAATTACCAAATTTTAGGTTAGACCAGAAGTGTTCTGTGCTTAACAAAGCCATGTGTGTCTCAGAGTATGGATGTAATTGATGCATAAGCATCTTCTCAAATGGCTCACAGAAGGAATAGTTCTTCCAGACAGTGGACTTAGGAGTGTTTCTAGGTGGAGTATTCTTTTGAAAAATGATGTTTAGTATAAATGATTCAATTTAAACACATGGACAGTTACATCATATAGTACTGAACCCTCTATAACTGTGCTATGGTTTTTTCCTATACATACGTACATACCTATGATAAAGTTTAATTTATAAATTAGGTATAGTAAGAGATTAACAACAAATAATATAAAGTAGAATAATTAAAGCAATATGATGTAATAAAATTAAAGTAAGAGTTATTTGAACATAAGCACTGCGATACTACAGCAGTTGATCTGATAACCAAGATGGCGACTAAGTGACTAATGGGTGGGTAGTGTATATAGCATGGATACATTGGACAAAGGGATGATTCATGTCCCTGGAGGGACGGAGTGGGACTGAGAGATTTCATCACGCTACTCAGAATGGTGTGCAATTTAAAACTTAGGAATTGTTTGTTTCTGGAATTTTCCATTTAATATTTGTGGACCACCGTTGACTGTGGGTAACTGAAACTGCAGAAAGCAAAGCCATGGATTGGGTGGTGGGGAGCGGGCAGGGGACTGCTGTATTTGATGCATTTTCCTCTTAAAAATTATGCTAAGTCATTTTTCATTTGTTAACTGTATCTTACAAATAGAAGAATAGATATTATATAACATGTAAGTTTTAGGAATAATAAGAAACGGAACATGCATGTACCTGCTACTTAAATAACATTTCTAGTGCATTAGAACTGTGATGTCCAGTATGGTAGCCACTAGCCACATATAGCTGTTGAACACTTGAAATGTGGCTGGGGTAAATTGACAGTGTGATACATGTGAAAAAATATAAACCAGATTAGGAACCTGGAAGAAAATGCCAAAAAAGAACATAAGATATTGGAGTAATTTTTATATTGATTACCTGTTGAAATAATATTTTAGATATGTTGGGTTAAGTAACATTATTAAAATTAACTTCACCTGTTTCTTTTTACTTAAAAAAAACCCTACCAAAAATTTATACTTATATATGTGGCTTGCATTTGTGGTTTATGTTGTATTTCTGTTGGACAGAGATGCCTTAGAAAACCCTCATAGTCCTTTTCCTCAACCCCTCCCCACCAAAAAATAATCACTATCCTGATTGGTATATTTATTTCCTTTTCTTTATTGTTTTATTTCCTATGCATCTCTCTCTCTCTCTTTTTTTTTTCTTTTTTCTTTTTTGGAGACAGGGTCTTGCTCTGTCACCCAGGCTGGAGTGCAGTAGAGTAATCATAGCTCACTGCAGCCTCGAACTCCTGAGCTCAAGTGATGCTCTGCCTCAGCCTCCCCAGTAGCTGGGACTATGAGCGTGCACCACTATGCCCAGCTACTTTTGTTTATTTTTATTTTTAGAGATGGGGTCTCACTGTGTTGCCCAGGCTGGCCTCGAATTCCTGGCCTCCGGCGTTCCTCCTGCATCAGCCTCCCAAAGTGCTGGATTATAAGCATGAGCCACTGTGCCTGGCCTATGCATATATCTCTAAATAATGAATTGTTTAGTTTTGGAAAAATGAAAATAGTAAGCATAAACTTCATGGCTGTGTAAGTAAAGGACTGTGATGTCACTTTAAGATGAAGCTCCCTAAGCTGAACAGAATCTCAGGGTCAAGTCTTGATTCATCTTCCTTGTGAATTTCTAAGAGTCCTTCTGGGGAAGTTCATGAGCAGAGTCATGCATGAATTGTGGAAAACCTAGGACTCACACTGAGTTGGGGGTGTCTGGCACAGTGTAAACCAGTATTCACAGTGTGCTGGAGATCTGGAGGAAATATGCTGGGAGAGAGTGGCCTGTTCTGTATTTTCTGCTTCTAAGCTGACCATGACCTACCTCCTTTTCATAGGAGTAGGTCAAATCAGATCACCTCTGTGAGCTGGAATGAGTGTCTTTAGCTGGTTCTAGCAGTGGGGCAGGCTTATGTGAGCATTCTGCCCTCAAGTTAAAAAGAAGGATCTTTCCCAGCACTGTGGGAGGCCAAGGTGGGAGGATTGCTTGAGCCCAGGAGTTTGAGGCTGCAGTGAGCTATGATTGTGCCACTGTACTCCAGCCTGGGCAACAGAGCAAGACCCTGTCTCTAAAAAGGATCTTGTCTCTAAAAGTTATCAAACCATCCTCAAAATGTCTGTCTCTTGAATCTAGACTGATTGTCCTCTACGTCTAGTGTACTGCTGTCATACTAGGTTCTTCTGTCCTTAATGAGGAAATTTTCTTGTATTTAGTTGATGACTTCCTTTCTTATGTTTTCTCTGTTCTTTTTTTGGAACACCTACTATTTGGATGTTAGACCCACTAGACTAACAGTGACCCTGTTAATCTTTTCTGTCTCTCTGTCTTTGGTCTACCTTTTGGAAGATTTCCTCTACTTTATCTTCAAAGCCTTTTATTGAGTTACAGTTTCTACTATCATATATTTAATTTCTTACAGCTATTTTTTATTCTCCAAATGTTCCTTTTTTGGTAGCATCCTGTTCTTGTTTATTGGATGAAGTATTTTTATCTGAGGATATAACTGATAAATTTTTACTGCTTTAGATAGCTTCAGAAGAAACAAGGGGCTGCAACTGAAACATAAAAGTTAGAATATATCTTGGTTCAGCTTTTCATTTAGGAAAAGAAAAATACAGTGAAACCAAATTGAAATAATTATATAGAGAGCACATTAGTGACATAAGGTCTCATTCATTCTTAACAAAAGTCTGAGTTTGGTTAACACATTCATTATTGAACATGTATTTATATTTGTATACACACACGCATACACACACACACACAAAATCTATTAAGTTCCAGACACATTCTGTAGTTTTCCATTTTATGATTTCTCTTTTGAAGTGTAAGAAGTAGATTGGTAAATTATATTAAATCACTATAGAAGAAGCTATTTTTACCCTTACGTGCAACCCAATTATGATTCAGAAGCAAAAGAGATTGAATGACTGTAGTGATTATCTGGCAGTCAAGCAGCTGACTGCATTTATGAACAGGGAGCATGTGGCTAAAGGAGGATGAGTCAGAACCAAGTTATCTTCTAAAGGAATCTGTTAAATAGACTACAGAAATGATAACAACTAAACGGCAGGGTACATACTTCTTCAGTGGAATATCTTGTTTGCTTGAGTGCCTATAGCCATCCCAGTATTACTGCTTGTCTCCTGATTCATTGGTCTGTGAGTAGAAACAACTGTTCATTGTCTGGGAAAAAATGGCTTCTTTCTCTTGGAAAGAAATTACTGTGTGAAACATTGATGGAAACGTGTGTGCAAGCAATCAGTGTTTTTGTAGTGTTCTACATGTTTCATAAGTTTTATGTACATTGACTCATCTAGTATTTACTATCACCTATGAAGGGGGTATTTATTTAGCCCTGACTTTATATGTAAGGAATCTTAGACTTATAAGCAAATATAAGTAATTTGTCTCAGATACACTTGATAGAGCTAGAATTTAAACTCAGGATTTATCTGATTCCAAAGCACATTTTGTTTTCACTGTTCCCGTGCTGTCTTGGGGTTAAGAACAATGGTAGTATTCCCTTTCTTTTAAAAAATAAATACATATACATGGGTGTGTTTGTGAATCATTTTGAAAGCACCATGAGTATTGATTTTGGGGTTACAAATACATTTTAGTGAGTGGATGAATTCACAAATACAGAATCCACAAATAATGAGGATCATTTGTGGTCACTTGCAGACATGTGCAGAGTGGCAAAAAAATGAGTCATGTTCAGATCGTGTTGCCAGTTGAGGTTGGACAAAGGCGATGCTCTACCTTCTTGTTTCAGCTGTCATACTGTAAACAAGTGTCCTTTTTGAGTTCTGTTTAGTGCCACATTTTTCACATTTTTGTTTCTTTTCTTGGTGATTTCACTATTTAAAATGGCCCCCAAGCATAGTGTTGAAGTGCTGTCTGGTGTTCCTAAGTTTAAGAAGGCCATGATGTGCTTTATGGAGAAAATATGTATGTTAAGATAAGTTCCCTTCAGGCATGAGTTGTAGTGCTGTTTGCCATGAGTCCAATGTTAATGAATTGACAATATATATAGAAGAAAGTGTCTGAACAGAAACACACATAAAACAAGGTTACGTATTGGTCAGTTGAGGAGGAGGTTAGGCTGGAAGGAACCTAACTCTGTATTTCACCTAGTAACAGTGGTTTAGTGTTCTCTAATCCAGTGTTCATGGAGGCTTTATAGAACATAACTGGCAAATAATGAGAATCAACTGTGTGTGTATGTGTATAGGCTTAATAGTTTACTTTACCTAGTATTTTATTGTCTGTGTTTTTCCATTAACAGCATATTGTAAACATCTTCCCATGTATCATGCTTTTTAAAGGTTAAATAGTTTCATTTTGTACATTTATTTATTCAACTCATTTTCGGGCATCTGGGTTATTTCTAATCTTTTGCCATTATTTTTTTAAAAACCCTTGAGAGTGAACATCCTTGTAATCAAATATTTTGTGTATACTTTTAATTAAGTTTTAGGATACATTTATAGACATGGCATTGCTGGATCAAAGGAAAATGTACACTTATTCCCCCAAAATGCCTTCCCAGAATCATTAGCCAATTTATACTCCTTTGACAATGTATAATAATAGAACCTGGTTTCCTCCTGATATATTTTTTTCAAAATATTTGAAAAAATTAAAAAATTTTTTCAATTTATTTTTATATTTGTTTCAATATATTAATAGTTATCTTGTTCTAATTTAACACATTTGATTGTTGTTAGTGAACGTTTTTTCCTAATTTTGGCCATTTATTTTATTCTGAACTCATTTTTACCAAATGAGTAAAGCCAGTTTCTCAATTAGCCAGTTTTCTCAACTCCACTGGTCAAATAAAATATCCTTTTACCGTTGATTTTAAGTGTTGCCTTTTTCACGTGTTAAGTATTTGTATACTTGGTTTCATTTTTGGGTTTTTTGTTCTCATTAAGCTGTCTCTGATTGCTATAGCACTACCACGCACACATTTATTGATTGTGTTGTTATGTTTTAATATCTGAAAGGGCAAAAAATTACTCCTTTTCTAGTATTTCCTTGGGTAGTCTGATTCTTTTATATGAACTGTAGATTTATTTCTCAAATTTCAGAAAACGTTATTTTAAGATTTAGTTGGAATGTCATTAAAATAAAGATTACTTTGGGATAAATTGGCATTTTTAGTCTTCCCAGTCAAGAATATGACATCTCACTAGTGATTCAAATCTTTTTTGTCTTTCAGAAATTTGATATGTTCTTACAGAGCGTACATGTTTCTTATTAAGCTTATTCTTAGTAGTTGATACTTTTATTGCTATTTTAAAATAAGTTTTTTTCCATCTTTTTGCTAAATTGTTACTGTCGTAATATAGGAAAGATGTTGGTTTTATATATTTATTTATGACCAGCCGCTTTATTGAACTCATTATATTCCTTTGGTTTTTCAGTTGAATCTTATCGGTTTTTTTGGTAGATAATCTTCAGATAATATTTCCTAGTCATATTTATATGCAATTTTGTTAGATCTGTGATCTTTAAAAGGAGATTGCAAAGCTGCTAAGTCCAGCTTCTTACATTTTGCTGTCAATGGTACTTCTTATAACCTTAAGAATTAAGTGAATCCTACTTAAATTTAATTGGTGAATTCAGTTTAATTCTTACAGTTCTTTTTTTATGTATTCAGTGCTTCCTCATTAAAAACTTTCAGTGCTATTGTGGTGGTGGAATCTTTTTTTGGGTGAGTGATATAAATGTTTTTTAAAATTCATCTTATATCCCCACCACCTTTATGACCATATCCTGTACATAGTTGGCAGGTAATAAACATTTGTTGAATAGGTAGATCTTTTCAAATGGAAATTAGTATAGGGAAGCTACAAGAAAATAATTCTAAATTCTAGCTGTTTTCTGCTCTTCTGTTAATCAGTATTTAAATATTTATTGAGAGGCTAAGGGATAATGATCATTTCCTGTTACTATTTTCCTAATACTTCAATTTATAGACTAGAATCGCAAGCATTTATGCTCTAACAACTTATTATAGAGAAGTGAAATATCTTTTCCAATTGAAAGGAATTTTTTGAGGGTGAAGTCTAGGCAACTACTTTTGTCAGTAGCTTTGCCACTTGGTTTTTGTGCAGATTGATTTTATTTCTCAGTACTGATGTACACAGGGATCTTGTTTGCAAATCTACAGGGTTTTTTTGTTTTTTCTTTGGTTTTTTCTGAGATAGGGTCTCACTCTGTCACCCAGGCTGGAGTGCAGTGATATCATCATAGCTCACTGCAGCCTCAAACCCCTGGGCTCAAGCGATCCTCCTGCCTCAGCCTGCTTAGTAGCTGGGACTACAGGTGTGAACTACCACGCCCGGCTAATTTTTTCTATTTTTCCTAGAGACAAGGGTCTCACTCTTGCTCAGGCTGGGCAAATCTATAGTTATTCTGTTTTAATTGCCTTGAAATTATCTTCTTTAGAATCACTTAGAAAAGGGAACTCTCTGCTATCCCTTTGTACCTTCAGTTTCTCTTAGCTCAACTACCTAGTAGCTAGAAGCCCTGATCTTTTCTCTAAGTATATAGTATTATAGAGGAAAAGGCAGTTGAGGATGCCACTGCTTATTCTAAATTTAGATATTTGGAATAAGTAGGCTCCAGACCCTCAAACAAGGAACTATTTGTATAGGTTAATAAGTGAGAAGTTGCCTGGGTTCTCTCCCACCCTTCCTCTGACACTCAAATTTCAAAACACAGGGTTACTAATTTTTACCTACTTAAGAAGTTTGGTCCATTTACTAAGTGAAGGATATTTACTATCTCTCAAGCTCTGTGCTAGAAAGCCCTTGGTGTCTGTGAGGGAAGGGGAAGAATGGAGGTTTTGCTATCATAATTGAATCCTTTTTGCCTTGCACACCCCTTTCAATCTAATGAAAGCAATGGACTTCCTTAGAAAAATGCACATGGGCTCAAACACATTTTTACACAGACTTTCAGGAGGTTTCTGGTCGTCTTGAAACTCATCTTTATATAAACCCAACCCCTGTAGGTTGTCTGAGCTCCAGATTAAGAACTCCTGCTTTAAATAAAAGCAGTGCTAAAAGTTGAGTGATCTAAGACCCCATAACGTAATACTAAGATATCAGATGTAGCCAGCAAGGGAAATTTTTACATGGGGGCATAAAACTTAACCTTTAAGCCACTGGGCTGCTTACATGTTTTCCTCTTACTTCACTGGCTATTCATAGCCTGCTCTGCTGGATTCTTTTCTTCTACCCAGCATCTAAAACTTGGATTTCCTCCAGGTTCTTCCTGGGTCCCCCTCTTTTCCCCTATTTACTCCTTCGGGAACCATCTCTTCCTTTCCTTTGGATTTGAATATCACAGTATTGTTGGTGGCTGCCAGATTTATAACATCAGCCCAGATCTATTCTCAGAATGCTAGAATCCCATATGCAACTGCGTATTCAAAATCTTGATTTGGATATCTCACAGATGCCATATATATGTAACAGATAAAATTGTTGCAAACTTTTAAAAATGGAGAGATAATTCACATACTGTAAAATTCACTGTCTCAGAGTGTACAATTCAATAATTTTTAGTGTATTCAGAGTTGTGTAACCATCACTGTCTAATTTCAAAACATTTTCATATCCCCCAAAAGAAACCCTATACCTGTTAGCAATTAGTTCCCATTTCCCCCTCCCCTCAGCCCCTGGCAACCACTAATCTCCTTTCTGTCTCCCTAAATTTACTTGTTCTGGACATTTCATATAACATGTGGCTTTTTTCTGGCTTCTTTCACTTAGTAGTATGTCTTCAAGGTTCATCCAAGTTATAGTATATATCAATATTTAATTTCCTTTTATGACCAAATAATATTCCATTGTATGGGTAGTACCACAGTTGATGGTACAGACATGTTTTTGTTGAAGCTCTACTGCTTAAATGGTAGGGAATTTAAAGCTACAGATTGTGAAAATAAAGTGGTAGCATGTGTAATTTGGATTGAATATAACATCTCAAATACTGATATTTAGAGCTTTAGTTGATTGAAAATTGTGTTAAACTTTTACCTGTTTTTCCAAAAGAACACAAAATGTGAGTCTATAGTCACTTTTTTTTTTTTTTTTTTTGGAGACAGGGTCTTGCCCTGTTGCCCAGGCTGGAATGCAGTGGCCCAATCATAGCTGGCTGCAGCCTCGAACTCCTGGGCTCAAGCGATCCTCCTGCCTCAGCCTCTCAAGTAGCTGGGACTATAGGCGCATGTCAACACACTCAATCTGTAGTCCCTTTTGAACCCTATGTGAAGTCTCAAACACGTTCTGTGATATTTTACTTTGGAAAGATGAGCTTTTTTGGTGTGGTTTTTGTGTATGATTAGCTGCATCTATTTACTCAGTTTAAAGGCTTTATAAAATCCCTTTTGTATAAAATATTTTATTGTTCTAGGACAATGTTAATCCCTAGGTCATATTCTAATAAATTTTCTTTTCAAAGTTTGAAATGAGGCATCATCATTTTCAGTGAACAATGTCTTTGTGTTTAAATGACATTATGGAATTACATTACAAAATGCCAAACTGTTAAGAGACAGAATTTTATTTTCTTTATACTTTGAGGTTTGGTATTCATGAATGCATAAAAGCACCAAACATTTACTTTGAAGATCTACACATAAAAGTGTTTTTATTTGAATGAGAACATCTAAATAAATCACTGGGATCATCTAAATATTATTTTTAATTATGATTCCAGACACTGGTCTTGATTAAGAACTGTAGCCATTTTCTGAAGCCATTTAGGAATTTCCCAAAACAGATCAGTGGTTTTCTTTGTCATGAGAGAATGTTTATAAAAAAGTAATAAATGGGCTTTTTAAAAATTTAGTAATTTCATAAGGAACATATTTTTGACTATGGACAATAATATGAATAAGCTAAGAGATTATGGAATCTTCAATTCTAAAAGATATAAATCATTGATGATGAATGTAAAATCTGATTAAAGTGGTGTGAAGTTGACCTTTCTCTGCTATCAGTTGAGAAGAGTTCTCTTCATGATTAGTATGAGAATTTTAAATGAGGTGCATTGATGGATGACATGTTATACTCTCCACTGCGTACTCCCTCCCCCGTTAGAAAGTAAGTGGATAGGTGGAAATCTTCATCAGCAATGTCGTAAATCAAGTTATATTGATGTGAAATATAAAGGAGTATTGTTTTTACGTTTTGTGAGATGTTGAGCATGAGGTGGTCATAGTCACTTGTTTGACTAGGTGCATATTGGTGGAGTTTGAAATTCACAATGTGGAAGGGAATGAGCACTTATCAGAACAGAAGGAAATGTGTGGTTAAACGGTTTCAGCTGTATAACTGTAGACTATTTCCCTTGGTCCAAATGGGAGGAGAAATGGAACCTTCTGTTTTTTGGTTTTTTTAAGTAGAAGTTGGTTCAACATGGTTTATTGAAGCCCTTAGCAAAAATGACTGTGTTTAGTGGTGAAGGGGAATGACATAAATAGGTACTAGGAAGGCATAAATCTTACAGGTTTTATTTTACAGGTGTCTCAGTAATTTTGTAGCATATTTGTAATTATTGGCAGTCAGTTATTCTTATTGAACATCTCTAAAAACAAGAAGGATCCAAGACTCTGAAGAAACTGCTGAATTGAGGAAAGAAAAAAAAAGGATGCTTCCAGCTTTTTCCTCAAAATGAGAAACCATCTTACAAATTATATAATTATATAGGTAATAAATAATGGAAGTTTTTAGCTCACAAAGCACTGGGATTATCCAAAGAAAATATGTTTGGTGCAGGTAAATGAAAAACCTCATTGATAAAGATATATTTGATAACCTACAGTTTTGAAAACTCATTGGAGTCATGCTTCCTCTGCGATTTAGAAATCTTTTCCAAGGCAGTAAGTGATAAAAATCTATGCTGATTTTTATTCAGAAGTTCATGTTAAATGAGGTAGAGAATAATGCTAATGTGGGGATTTTGGGGGTTTTGTTTGTTTGTTTGTTTGAGACAGGGTCTCTCTCTGTTGCATGGACTAGAGTACAATAGCATCATCATAGCTCACTGCAACCCCGAATTCCTGGGCTCAAGTGAGCCTCCTGCCTCAGTTTCCCAAAGTGTTAGGATTACAGGCGTGAGCCACTGCACCTGGCCTGAAACAATGTTTTTAAAAACTGTTAGGATAGTGTGATGTTAATGTGGAGGAGATTATAGGAATTCTAATAAATTTCTCTTGTATTTTTTACTTTCATCACAATAAAACATTCACCTCAAGATAACAGCATTAGCACCATCCTTTCTGGATGGATCCTTGGTTCCTGAGGTAGCTTGTGAAACTGAAGGGAAATATATAGAGCCTGACCCTGGGTGGCTGCAGGGATCCAAGTTGAGGGAAGCAGTGCATGCTTTCCTCCTCAGAGGATAGTGGATTCCAGTTGTTTTCCATCCTTACATCTTTCTACCCAAGATTCAAAAATCAGACACGTCTGATTGTCCTTGCTTCAGCTGGAACAGCAAAAATGTCTACTTCAAGTATCACCTTACTACGGTTGTTACAAATCCTGTAAAACTTCCTTTCGAAAACAATCTGGAAGGATTATCTTTAAAATAAAATCCAAGTAAGCCAAATTAATTTATAGAATATGGTCAGAGGCTGTGGCTTATAGATGAACTTTCCTATAATTCTTAATTTTATAGTTGTATTCATCTTTCTTTTTTTTTAAAGAAAACTACAGAGTTTACTAAGTAAGCTTAGTTCTTTGATTTTTCTATGTCTGATGGCTTTTCAGTAATTTTTGTCCTTGTTTTCTGTGTCCTAGGTGTATTTGAAGGCTCCCATGATTCTGAATGGAGTCTGTGTTATCTGGAAAGGCTGGATTGATCTCCAGAGACTGGATGGTATGGGCTGCCTGGAATTTGATGAGGAGCGAGCCCAGGTAGGGCGACTTCAGGCTTTACTTAGTGTGGTTCCTTTATTTAGCCGCTAATCTTGCCTTTGCCTGGAGACCTATTTACTTAGTCTTTAAGAGTAAGTATAGAAAGTATTATGTTTAAGTAATATTGAGGAATCCTGAAGACGTTGAGACCCAAATTCTGGTCCTGATTTTGGGAAAGCTTTTTCTTCAGTGGTTCTAAATTTCACTGTCTGCTCAGTGGGAGCTTCAAAGTCCAGTTATTGGCTCTTTTTAATATTTGTTCTTGATCTTTAAAAACACTTTTTGAATGCCTGAGTGAGGAGCTCAGCAAGTCCTCTCCCCAAGAAGCAATTATAAAATTGGACAAAAATTATAACAACAAAACAAAACAAAACAGCCATTTAAGGTCTTTGGAAATTAACCAAAGAACATAAATTGAAAGGCATTTATTCAAGCAAAGCTGTTGAATTTTAATAAGATCAGTGACAGTCTGTGGTATTTTAGTCAAGAACTGCTCCCGTCCCTTCCCCACCTCTGTAGTTCTTCAGATTCTATCCTGGGCAGGCAGGGCAAGCCATGAGGACTGGCAGCTCTGCTGTCCTGTCAGAGAGAGATGACTTTATTTAAAGCAGAGCTTGGAAAAAATCCGTGTCCTGGGACGTTGTCGAAAATGATAGGTGTCTCATTGGCAAACAGTCTGGTAAAGTTAATATTGCTGCAGGAAGCAACAAAATGGCAGACCAGCCAGAAATTTGTCAGGGAGATCCAGGGAAAGAGATAGCTAAGTGGGCCCCACTTTATACTCTACTGGTGCAGAAAACTGTGCTGCATGTGCAAGAGTACACCTCTGAAGAGAACACAGAAGGCCCTTTCAAGCTTCTAATCCCTGGCTGAACACAGGGTAAACTGGTAAACTCCCAGAACTTTGAAAGTATTCCCCAAGCTGCACACACAAGTCCAGTGGCAAAAGACAGAAGCCTGCTGGCTCAAGGTGTTTAAGCAAAACCTCTGACCAATCATTGGTTGACAACTAAGCTATGCTGACCAAGGCACAGCCTCCTGGAAAGCAAGACTGAAAAAGCAAAAATTGAGCGGTGACATCAGAGGCTGCACACTGCTGGGAAAAACAGACCACAGAATTAGTCCAGGCAAGTCACTAAACAAGTAAAAAGCAACCATAAATTGGAAGCAAGGATCAGAATTCAGAGTTGCTACGGTATATTATCTAAAAAGTCCAGTTTTCAACAAAAAATTATGAGACATGGAAGTAAAGATGAGAAGTGTGACTCACACAGGGGGGAAAAAAGCAGGCAATGGAAACTATCTTAGAGGGGGCCCAAATGTTGATTCTTAGGAACACACATTTCATACTAGTTATTGTAAATATGTTCTAAGACTAAAGGAAAATTCATTCCTATAATGATTAAAGGAGAGTATCATGGCGATGACCCTTCAAATACAGAATATCAATAAAGGGATCTGAATTATAAAAAAGGATCAAATAGAAATTCTGGAGTTGAAAAGTACCAGTAACTGAAAAAAATTCATAAACTCAGTAGCAGATATGAGCTGACAGAAGAAAGAATTAGTGTCTGAGCATGGTGGCTTGCACCTGTAATCCCAGCACTTTGGGAGGCTGGGGTAGGAGGATCACTTGAGGCCAGGAATTTGAGACCAGCCTATGCAACATAGCAAGACCCTGTCTCTACAAAAAAAATTTTTAATTAGCTGGATGTGGTGGCACATGCCTGTAGTTCCAGTTCCTGGGGAGACTAGGGCAGGAGGAGGATCACTTGAGCCCAGCTTGAGGTTACATAAGCTATGATGTCACCACTGCAGTCCAGCCTGGGTGACAAAGTGAGACCCTGTGTCTAAAAGAAAGAAAGAAAAATTAAGAATTAGTGAATTTGAAGATAAATTAATAGAGATTATCCAGTCTGAAGAACAGAAGAAAAAAAAAAAACAAGAAAAATGAACAGAGTCTCAGAGACCTGTGGGACACCAGCACACATACTAACATACATGTAATGAAAGTTTCAGAAGGAGAGGAGAGAAAGAGGCAGCAAATATATTTAAGAAATAATAGCCAAAACTTCCAGGTTTGATGAAAAATATTAATTTACATTATCCAAGATGCTCAGTGGACTCTAAGTAGGATAAACACAAAGAAATCCATACCTAGACATGTCATAGTGAAACTGTTGAAAGAATCATGAAAGCAGCGAGGACTCATCACATACAAGGGAGCCACAATAAGATTAACAGCTGACTTCTCTTGAAATTTGGGAGACCAGAAAATAGGATGACATATTCAATGCTGAAAGAAAATATAAAAGCTCCTGATTATTAGCAGATGTTAATATCTTTTAATTGTTTGATATTAATCTTGATCAAGTTAAAATAAAAAGAATAGGCCAGGCATGGTGGCTTACGCCTGTAATCCCAGCATTTTGGGAGGCCGAGGCAGGAAGATCTCTTGAGGCCAGGAGTTCAAGACCAGCCTGAGCAATGTAGTGAGCCCTTGTCTCTAAAACGTATTTAAAAAAAAAGAAAAGAAAAGGAGCTCTCTTTTTCTTGTTTCTTTGTTGTCTCTTCCCATATTGTTCTCCCTATATGGAAATGTGAGAATTTTCTTATCAACTTACCAAAAAATAAAACCTTAACAAAATTAAGATTCAAAGTTAAAATTCTTAAGAAAGAATCCCTGGCTAGGCATGGTTGCATGTGCCTGTAGTCCCAGGTACTTGGAAGGTGAGGAGGAAGGAACCCTTGAGCTTAAGAGTTCAAGACCAGTCTGGGCAACATATCAAGACCCCCATCTCTAAAAATAAAAAGAAAGAAAGAATCTGTGCAGTAATGATAAGGAATCCCCAACTCTTTCAGAAAAATAATAAACAATCAGCGCTCTCAGAAAAATAATAAACTATCAGCAATCTAGAAGGCTATTTCTGTAAGAAGTGTTAAAACAGATTGAATTTATATAAGGAAAAATGACTTCTAAAACCATTTTATTAAAATGACAGGTTAAAATTTTTAAGTTGAACCCTCAGCATTTTTCATACTTAGTTTTCCAAGCCTTATTTTCCCAGTCCCTAAATTGAGCTATATCACTACAAAGTAAGTGCCATCTGTTGTGATAGTAAACTAGCATGATAATAGGTATCATATAATGTTGTAAAAATTTCGAACCAGGTGATCCTAACCATTCATTCAGTAGTCAGCACTTCTCTGTAGCTCTCTTTGTCCCAAAATCATCAGCAAGATAATAAAAGTAAAATAGATAATGAAGTGTAGAAGTCAGGAGCAGGAGTTCATAGTCATATAATATGAATCCTGGCCCTACCACTTATCAGCTGTTATGGACTGAATGTTTGTGTCCCCTAACCCCAAATTCATATGTTGAAGCCCCATCCCCCAATGTGACTATATTTGGAAATAGGGCATTTATGGAGGTAATTAAGGTTAGATGAGGTGACAGGTGGGGCCTTGATTGGATAGGATTAGTTTCCTTATGAGAAGAGACAAGACAGAGCTCTTTCTCTCTCTCTGCCATGTGAGGACACAGCAAAAAGATGGACGTCTACAAGCCGGAAAGAGGGCCCTTACCGGGAACCAAATGGGCCAGCACCTTGATCTGGAACTTCTGGCCTCCAGAAATTGAGAAAATAAATTTTTGTTGTTTAAGCCACCAAGTTTATTTATTTTATTATGGCATCCTGAGCTGACTAAGGCACTACCTGTATGATGCTGGCAAGCTATTACATCTCTCCAGCCCTCAGATTTCTTCATAAAATGAGGTAGTGCTACCCACAGAATGGTGGACAGTTGAATGAGATAGCATATGTAAAGGGCTGTGCCTAGAGCACAGTGCTGGGAGTGCAGTACAGTTCCTAAATGAAGACTCTTGGTTTTGTTACTGCTTGTACTTGAGCATTTTATACTTATGGTTTTCACTATTTTCCTAATATCTGTCCCACGTAGTAATGTTTAAAATTGCAAAGCATAATTTCAACCTTCTCTCATTGTGCTGGAATGGTCCCCATCTTTAGAGAGTGAGCCTGGCTGGCAGCCCCACTTCTATGACCCAGCAGAGCTTTGTTTCTTTCCGCTGATCACACAGACAGAAGTAACTTCTGAATTAACCAAAAACAGTTTTTTGAAAACTCATCTAAGTTCATGGTTAATGTTACATCAGTAATGATGTAATATAATTTGATGTAGAATTAGAGTGACCATGTTACTTATTGTCACTGGAATTTCCTAAAAGTAAAAGGTGATGTTTAAAATAACTGAAATTATAAAAAATAAATTTTACCCACAAATTTATTGACCCACAAATTGGCTTTATTATATTGCTAGCCCTAGAAAAATAGTTTCATTCAAAAACCTTTTTTCAGAAATAAGTTTTTCTTTACAAATTAAAAAACATATCTGTTTACAATGAAGCAAAATAAAAGATACATCTTTACGGGGCTGGGCGCGGTGCCTCATGCCTGTAATCCTAGCACTTTGGGAGGCCAAGGCAGGAGAATCCCTTGAGGCCAGGAGTTTGAAACCAGCCTGGGCAATAGCAAGATCCCATCTGTACAAAAAATTTAAAAATTGGCCTGGCATAGTGGCATGCGCCTATAGTCCGGGCTACTAGGGAGGCTGAGCCAGAAGTATCGCTTGAGCCCAGGAGTTGGAGGCTGCAGTGAGCTATGATGATGCCATTGCACTCCAGCCTGGGTGACAGAGCAAGATCCTGTCTCAAAAACAAACAAACAAACAAAAAAACCAAGATACATCTTTATGTTAATCATCTGAACATTAAGATATAGTAAGTAGAACACTTCATGTACTTTGTTGGTTTTTTATTCATATCTGTATCTAATATTTTTCTGATATTTTTCTTAAGAATATATAATTTCTCAATATAGTCTTTTAAAAATTTTCATCATAAAGGTGCCCTCAGTGTTCTTCAGAGTTCCATGTTATAATTTATAAATTTGGAACTGTTGACATCTTCAGTTGACTATTCTTTGTAAACTATGTTAAAAAATGACAAAATACTCTAACAGATGCTGCCATACCTGATAAACTAAGAGGTAAATGGAGGATAGTCACAATTCCTTTTTTTTTTTTTTTGAGATAGCATCCACTGTGTTGCCTAGGTGTCATAATAGCTCACTGCATCCTCTAACTCCTGGGCTGAAGTCCTCCTGCCTCATCATCCCTAGTAGCTGGGACTACAAGTGCATGCTCCACTACACCCAGATTATTATTTTATTTTTTGTACGGATGGAGCCTCGCCATTGCCCAGGCTGGTTTTGAACTCCTGGCCTCAAGGGATCCTCCTGCCTTGGCCTCCCAAAGTGCTAGGATTACAGGACCTGTTGCTCAGGCTACAGTGCAGTGGCATCATCATAGCTCATTGTAGCCTCCAACTCCTGGACTCGAGCGATCCTCCTCCCTCAGCCTCCCAAATAGCTGGAACTACAGGTGCACACCACTGTGCCTGGCTAATTTTTCTATTTTTTGTAGAGATGGAATCTTGCTCTTGCCCAGGCTGGTTTTGAACTCCTGGCCTCAAGCAGTCCTCCTGCCTCAGCCTCCCAATGTGCTAGGATTACAGGTGTGAGCCACTACGCCCTAGAATTCCATTTTTAAAAAATTAAATTGTCCTTGTTAATATAGTAGTTTAAAAAAAGGCAAAATAGTTAAATAATATAGATATTTTGGCTGAAATATTTTAACAGATGTTGTCTTTGTTTTTTTCCAGAGTACCTTTCTTTAACAAATTTTGTATAAGACAAAACCTGTCAAATAAGTTGTCTCTATTTATGATTCTTCTGAATATTCTGCCAGATTCACTTGCTTCAGAATTATAGCTCCCTAAATGTCAAATAAATTCCAGTTAAAAATAGGAGCTCCATCAAGATTCTTCCCAAAAAGAAGTAAGACAACAGAATTGGAGAGGAAAACATGATACTATCTTTATTTGCAATAGATATGTGTACTTAGAAAATCCAAAATAATCTACAAAGTATTATAACACATGACTTTAACAGGGTGTTGGATACAATACAAGGTCAGTATACAATCAGTTGCATTTCTATATACCAGCAATAAATACAGACAAAGGTGACTGTAGATTCAGATGAGGAAAAGCTCTCTTTAAAAAACGGTGTTGGGGCAATAAAACATCGCTATGGGAGGAAAAATGTATTAGAGCCCCTTACACCATTTGCAAAAGTCAGTATCAGATGGATAGCAGTTTATGAAATGTAAAATAGTAAAGCTTTTAAAGGAAAATGAGAAGATCGTCTTTATGACCTTGGACGAGGCAAAAATGTTTTGAACAGGACACAAAAGATACTAAATTATAAATAAATAATAAATTGAAACCAAGAGCTGTTTATCAAAAGACAATATTAAGAGAATATAAAGGCAGCCTGAACAGTGGGGGAAAATATTTTCTGGCAAAGGGCTAATACAGAATATATAAAGAAGTCCTACATTTCAGTGAGCAAATATTTTCATTGAGAAAAAGTACAGACAACCAATAGAAAAATACACAAAAGACTTTTAGCAGGCACTTCACAAATGAGGCTATCCAAATGAAAGGTATTCAGCTTTATTTAGTCATCAGAGAAATGATTATGAAAACCACAAGAAGATACTACCACACACCTATCAGAATGGATAAAATGAAAAAGACAGGTAATACAAAACGTTGGCAAGAATATGGAGCAGCAGTTGGTGTGTTGGTTATGGAAAGTTGGCACAATATTTGGAAAACTGGCTGTAAATACTGAAGCTGCACGTATGTATACCTGTGATCTAGCAGTTCTACTTCAAGGCACATATGCAACAGGAATGAATACACATGTTCGTAACAAGACATAGGCTAGGACATTTGTAGCAGTATTATTTGCAATAGCCAGAAATTATAAACTGCCCAAATGGCCATTAGCAGTAGAATTGAAGTGCATGTTTTCACACGAAGAAATATAATGAGAATGAAAAACTGCAATTAACACACCTATATGGGTGAATTTAAAAAATATATTGGGAGTACAAAACACATACTATATGAATCCATTATATAAAAGTCAAAAGTGGGCAAAACTAGTACATGCTAGAAGTAAAGATTATGAGGTACCCTTGGGAGGAGGAGGGCTAGTTACTGGAGTGAGGCAGAAGGAGGCTTCCAGGATGCTGGTACTGTTTTTGTTCTTTCATACGGAGTCTAGTTATAGGGACAGGTTCAATTTGTGAAAATTTATCAAGCTATATTTTAGGACAGTGCTGCACAGTAGGATTAACATACAAGCCATATACTATAATATAAAATTTTCTAGAAGCCTTATTAAAAAAGAGAAAAAGATTGGGTTCTTGAAAGAATATTGCAAGAAAAGATAAAAGAGAAAAAGAAACAAGTACGATTTTCATATTATATTTTATTTAACCCAGTATATCCAAAATATTATTTGAAAATATAATCAATATAAAAATTTATTGAGATATTTTACCTTTTTTGTAATAAGTATTTGAAATCCACTGTGTATTTTCCGCTTACAGCACATCTCAACTCAGACTAGTCATATTTCAGGTATGCAGTAGTCACATGTGGCTGCCATATTGGACAGCACAGCCTTAAGATACATGTACTTTTTTTGTATGTGTAATATACTTCAAATAAAATGTTTTAAAAGTTTTCCCACAAATGAAGATATTTCTGAGTACACTTATAGAAACTGAAATTTAAATTGTTTACTAATTATATTTTCATGTTTTAATTTTAGTTTCTTTAATTTGTAGGTATAAATTTTAATGTGTTCTTTACACACTTGGTTTTGAATAATTGCAGTTCTCTAAAAGTTTGAAAAACTGAAAATTTTGACACTTTACCATTGCATACTTTAATCAGAGATTTCCAACTAATTTTGAACAAAATGTAACTATGAAGACTCATTTACCAAAAAAAGGTCAATGTCATTGTAGGAACTAGCTTGGTTTCAGGGTAGTTCTTTAAAGACTCCAATTTTCTAAAAATTAAAACAAAGGGTGGTATTGTTGTGATGAGATTTTTAAAAAATTTATCATCAGCTTTGTCACAAAAATTATATAGTTCAGTTGCTTTGTGGATATATAAAGATATTTGTAAGTTATATAACTGTAACTTCTAAATGATTGGCTGAATATCTCGCTTTGGATGCAATTATGAATTACATGTGTGCCACAACTAGTTCCTAGTAAATTTCTATTTTGTAGTTTTTAATTCAGTGAGAATGTTAGTTTTTAATATAATGTGTGCTCCTCTAACCTTTGTGTTTATATTGTTGATCTAAGAGTCAGTAATTTTATCTTCATTGTACTTTTTAAATGACTTGACTTTGGCAATCATAAAAAGAGGTCGCACCTTCAATATAATGACCTTTCAAAAGTTTTATTTGATTTTATGATTGGGTGAGAAAAACTGAACCATTGCTGGAATTAACATATTTTCTATAAGAAGTACCTGATGACACTGATATAAACCTGTGTTCTTTTGTTTGTAAGGTTTTTCTATTAATGATGCCACCATATAAACAGCTTTGTTGTTTTGTATGTACACAAGATTGTTGATGAAATTAATTTGGAAGTCATTTGATTTAAATGAAAAGTTATGTTTTGCAGAGTGATTTGTTAAATGTACCGTTTGCAGCTGCACACATTGAATTGTTGTCTTTGAAGTAAATGCTAATGCTTCTTCAGCAGATTTATTTCTTTTGGTTTTCATGTGATCAGTGATATCATTCTGGTCCCCACAGAGACCAGAATGCTGCAAATAGAGAGAATAGTGAATGTCGATACTTTGTGCAAATTCCACATTCATCATCAACTTTCTTGGAAACGAATTTAATTCTTAATTTTTTATTAAGCGTGAATTTCTAGTTTTTAAATTCTTTGCTGTCATTTGAAAGGTAAGTGTTACCAAACTGTAAAATAAATATAGTTGTAGATTTAGACAATACAATAAAAACAAAATCGCGGCAGCAAAAATGGTGAGAATATTCTGTATATGCTCTATAATAGGACTGCTAAGCCTTTATTTCCCACATGGATTTCACATACACCCAACCATGTTTTATCATGACCCCACCTGGCTACTTTGTACAGGTTGTAGTATAGACTATGGAGTAACAGACTAGAATGACAAGTGACTGGTGGGGACCAGAGTGTTGAAAACCTCTCCTACCATCACCTGAGACTGGATGGAGTTAGTTGTCCCTAGCCGTTTGAGTCTACTTTGGGTGAGCATGTGGTTTCATCATCAAGTACCCTTTATGCTATCCTTGAAAGGGAGGTGTTACATATGTTGAAATAGGAAAGGATCAGGATAACACTGGTAATCACTGATCCTCTTTCTGATTTTGCCATTTGTTAAAGTGTGAACTCTGTTCATAATGCATACATCTCATGTCGTTAGAAAATACCAAGACAGAAGTTGGAACTAGAAAGTGGAGGGCTACCGAATCTCTTCTGGCTTATTTTATTGTAAATATTGGTAATTATTCTTTTTTTTCTTTTTATAAAGGAAAAATCTACGACCATTGCTAGAAATACACATTAGTGGCTAATAAATTCCTTAGGGAATTAGAGCACATCTCATGTTATGTGCTCTCATTTCATCCTCTAATTTTCCTCTACTGTACTTAATCACAGTTGATAATTTTATATTTATTTGTTAATTTTATGTTCATTGTCCACCTGCCCCACTAGACCAGAATCTCCATGAGAAAAAAAGCACCATTTGTTTTTTCATACCATATCTGGGCACCTAGCACAGTGACTTGGACATAAAGCCTCAGTATTTTTGGAATAAATGAAAAGGTGAATGAATGAATACACAGGACAGAGTGGGCATCCTGTCATCAGCAGATGTGTCCCAGTTGATACCTAAGTAAATAATATAGAAAATCCTTGGGAGTGAGGAATACCATTCTTTTGCAGATAGATACCTCTAGCTTGTATAGTATATTCTGGGAATATAGTGTATGTGTAATGATGTTTAGTCAAATATGTGAATTTTATATATCTATAAATGCTTGTAAAATAATAGCTAACACTTAGTGAATGCTGTCAGGTAGTATGCATAAACACTTTTTATGTATTATCTCATTTAATTTTTACAACAATATTGTTGTAAAGTGTTACTATGCCCATTTTACATGTGAGTTTACTGAGGATTAGAGAAATGAAATACCTTGTCCTGGGTCATAAAGCTAGTAAATGCACATAAGAATGATAATTTGATCACATCTTTCAATTCTGTTTAAGTTATAGACATTGTGTCACTGAAAATTTTAAGTATTTAAAAACCCATCAACCTGCTTTTAAGCAAGATCAAAAAAAATTTTTATTTTTAAACCCTACTAACAGTGACTAATAAGGGATTTATCACACAGAAGACATCCAGTAGTCCAGGCCTGGTATAGCACTTAATTATATAATCAGAGTCTCTGGGTCTTTTCATCTTCCTTCTGTACCATGCTCAGCATGTGACTACATCCTCATTATTATGTTGCAAGTTGGCTACTGCAATCTCTGGGCATTGCATCAGTTCCCAGGAAGGAGGAATGATGAGATGTCTCTTAAAACAACTTTCTTGGAAGCCCCATTAGGTGATTTGTGCTTCTGTCTCATTGGGTAGAGCTAGAGTTACATGGCCACCCCTTGCTGCAGTGAATCTAGGAAAGTGAGTATTATTGATGACTTTTTTGGTATTGTTTTGGATCTTTTAGTTTCTTCAAGTATATCATCAAAAATCCTAGTATTCAGAATTGTGTGACTGCAAAGGTCAAGCATCCTGTGCTATAGACAGCTTTTTTAAGTTGGGGGGCGTTGTCATTAGGTTGTGCTTTAGAGAAGATGTGCTGTGATGGCTGTGTGGTGAATTGGGGGGTGAAAGAATGGAAGCAGGAAGAGACTGTTAAGGAGACTTATAATGGTCTAGGTAAGAGCTCTTAAGGGCCTGAACTAGGAAAATGTTTGTAGGAATGAAGAGGAGACTAAAAATTCCAAAAGGATGTAGGAAATCAAATGGATAGGACTCAGTGGTTGATAAACTCTGGAGACAAGGAGAGAGTGAAGAGTCAAAGATGACTCAGGTTTCTAGAAGAAATGAGTGAACGGTGCCACCAACTGAGATAAAGGAGAGTAGAGGAGAAAGTTTAACTTGGTTGCCTTTTTAGATGCAATGAGTTTGAGGTATCCTGGGTTTTCCTTCATGTGCAGATCTTTAGCTACTAACCGGGAAAAGATAAGGATAGATTTGTTAAATGTCACAAATGTTTTTTTTTCTTGATAATTTCGCTTGGATTATTATTTGCTTTTTGTTGTTGTCTAGACGTTTCTAATATTCATATAGTCAATTCTGTTAATCTTCTCTTAAATATTTGTGGCTTTAGTTTGTAGTTAGGGCCTTTTTAATACCCCAAATGATAGAAGTATTTACCAAATTTTTTTCTTGTTCTTCTATGATTTAAATATTGTATTAATCAGGATTTTATTTTGGTGAATAGGATGAGGTAAGGAAAGAAAAGGGAAGAGCATTTTCAATTGTTAGAATACCATTAACATGATTTCTATTTCTAAGGTGTAATATAAAACATGAAAATACTGAGTTTTTCTTTTAACCTCTGACATTAGTTTTTTTTTATGGTGTTGATGTTTTGAGAAATGCTCTGCTGTTTGTTTCTTTGAAAAATAAAAACATCCTCAAATTTAAAATTTTTATTATAAATCAAAATTAAAATAGGTATTTCATGTATTCCGACAGCAGGAGGATGCTTTAGCACAACAGGCTTTTGAAGAAGCACGGAGAAGAACACGTGAATTTGAAGATAGAGACAGGTCTCATCGGGAGGAAATGGAGGTGAGAGTTTCACAGCTGCTGGCAGTAACTGGTTAGTACTTTCCCCCAAACTCTCAGGCTGTTTTTGTGATGTTTGTGCATAATGTTTTCTAATAGTTAAATTTTGTCTTTCATTTTTAAAAAGGTAGACTCTCTGACTTTGTACTTATTAAATGTAATTGCCGTAAAGAAATGTATTCTAATTTTAAGATTGTATGTGAATTCCTCATTTGTTGGTTTTCATAAAGGTATTTACTATAACTAGGTATATTTTCTTTTAATTCATTGATCCAAATATCTTACCTCTTTTTTTCTTAATTGTTTTTCAGACTAATTGTAAAAATTGCCTTATGTTAACATAGAATACATGTTTTTAGAACATTATTAAAACTTGCTGGGAGTATTATTGCTTTTTATTTTTCTGTGGATATTTGTCTTAATTTTGTAACAGTATAATTTTTAGTAATTTGTGTGATCTCTCTGTATTTTTGAACTACTCAAAGAATGGAATTAACAGACTTTTTCTTTTAACATTTTTGTTGTAAAGTAAAATACAGATACAGAAATACATAAAAGAAATCTGTAGCTTAATGAATTATTATAAGACTAACACCCTTAAAACTACTATTCAGGTCAAAAAATAAAACTTTGACAGCTACCCCAACAATCCCCTCCATGTGTGTATTTAATCATGATCTTCTCACTCCACTCAAAAGTAATCATTATCTTAATTTTTATAGTAATTGCTGCTTTGTGTTTCTTTATTTACCCACAAATCTAGTCTTAGACATTGAAGTTTAGTCTTGCCCAGTTTTTAAATTTGATATGTCTTTTCACTGACATGGAATTATAATTTTTTCTACATAAAACTGTACCCTGTTTTTAAGCAGGCCTCAGTTGTAAAAATTAATCTTTAAAGTATATACAAATTATTTAGAAATACAAATTCTACAAAATTGTACTCTAACAAATCAGAAATAAAGACAAGAACTAATGTGTTTGAAAAAGAATGTTGTCAAATGTTAATATCTATCCTGTGCTTCAAGTTAATAAACGTAACATCAACACAGACATTTCACACAAGAAGAAATGGAGAAGGTTAGCACACATTCATCTTTGATAATCAAAAGCCATTCAAATATAATTATAGTATATCAACTAAATAGAATAATTTCCAAGCATTAAAAAAATCAATATTATAGGCCAGGCAATGTAAATTACAGGCATCATAGCTCACGCCTGTAATCCTAGCACTTTGGGAGGCTGAGGCGGGAGGATCACTTGAGGCCAGGAGTTCGAGAACAGCCTGGGCAACATAGCAAGACCCAGTCTCTGCAAAAAACCAGAAAAATCAGCCGAGCATGGTGTTGCACACCTATAATCCTAGCT
The DNA here is from genome assembly GCA_023783475.1 of Daubentonia madagascariensis. Classification (NCBI taxonomy): domain Eukaryota; kingdom Metazoa; phylum Chordata; class Mammalia; order Primates; family Daubentoniidae; genus Daubentonia; species Daubentonia madagascariensis. The sequence goes on along the minus strand of JAKFHU010000658.1, from coordinate 715,731 downwards.
ATTTGGGAGGCTGAAGCAGGAGGATCGCTTGAGCCCAGGAGTTTGAGGTTTTGGTGAGTTATGATGCCACCACCGCACTGTAGCCCAGGCAACTGAGTGAGACCCTGTCTTAAAAAAAAAAAAAAAAAAAAAAATCAGTATTATGGACCTAAGGTTGTTAAATTCGTAGAGATAGAAAGTAGAATGATAGTTGCTGGGGGAAATGGGGAGTGGTTGTTTAATTGGTATAGAGTTTCAGTTTTGCAAGATGAAAAGAGGTCTAGAGATTGCTCAACAATGTGAATGTACTTAACACTACTGAACTGTGCACTTAAAAATGGTTAAGATGGTAAATTTTGTTATGTATATTTTACCACAATTAAAAATTTTTAACAGGTTTTAAAGTCAGTGTTATAAAATGCAGAAAATTTGGGTTTATATGTACACTGTTATTTAAATTAACACGTGTGTGTGTGTGTGTGTGTGTGTGTGTGTGTGTGGACAAAGACAGTGGTTAAGAGCCCAGACTCTAGAGCCATATTGAATCTGGCTCTGCAACTTACTTGAGTATCAGTTTGGACAACTTACTTCACTTTTCTGTGTCTGAGTTTCCTCATCTATAAAATAGGGGTAATAATTGTGCCTATCTCATAGGGTCATTGTGAGGATTAAATAAGTAAATACATGTGAAAGCACTTTTAGAGTATGTGGTACTGACTAGATGTCAGCTGCTATTGTTATTTAAAATATTATGTAAAATATCCTTTTGTGTTAAAATATATTTATTTAGAATAAATTTAAAAATAAGCCTATTCAGTGGTTAGTGTGTGAAATAAAATTCAGTATCTTGTCATGATTGCTAGATCCCTTCGTCAGTGAGTTAACTTATCTAATGGACTGATAGCAACTGAAGATGTCCCCAAGAATACTTTTTAGCTAGGAAAATACAGGAGTAATATATGTGATATATTTGTTTTCTTTGAAGCTTTTACAATTCTTGATTTCTACACATGAATACAAGAGTTCCACACAACTTTCATTCTGTATCTGTAAAATTTAGAAGTTTTAAAATGTATAATATGCATTTGTTATCTTACACTTCTGAATCTTTTTGCTCATGCTATTTGTTCCCTAATGTAGAATGTACTTTTCTATCCATTCATCAAGGCCCAGCTAAAATGTTATCTTCTTAATTATAATTAGCCCTTCCACCTGTAGTTTCCATAGCACTTCTTATTTCTATTAGTGTGTTGAAATAATTATAAACATGTCTGTCCTCTACTTTTTTGTTATCCCAGGAGATGGATCCCCTGGTTTTTGTATCTTCCACATTACCCACCATGATAATTTGTAACTGTTTAGTTGTTAAATGGATATCTTCAAAAAACAGCTCCTATCCTGCCTGTCTGAAAACTAGAATTACAGGATAGCCTGTAGGATAGTTTAAGTAGATAGTACATATTAAGAGTCTCTGGAAAAATTATAAATGTTTATAATTTGTTGGTTTATATTAATTAGTTAAGTAAAATAATAAACCCCAACTGTATTGTGCCTGTATTCTGCATTAGAGACTGGGAAATATATAGATGAAGATGCATGGTTTCTGTCCATGAGCAACTATCAATCTTGAGGGAAAATGGAGGTATAAACAGATAATTGCAGTGTACTTCAGCAGCCACCGTACATAATGGAGGTTCAAAAGGGGGGGACAGTGGCAGTGTAGCGGAGGGAGCACTGAAGTCTTCCTCTGCTTGGGAGATTCACAGGAGAATACACTTGAAGAGATTTGCAGTAAGAGTGTGAGTTTGCCAGCTAGACAAGCTGGGGAAAGCATTCTGGGCAGGAGGAACAGTACCTGCAAAGGCATGGAGGAAGAAGAGAGCTTGCCAAGTCAGAGAACATGGTTGGTCAGTTTTTCTGGACCTTAAATGAGTATAACAAAAGTGCTCTTCAGCTACATTATATTTGAAGAATAACTGTTTGACAATTAATGGAACAATTATTTAGGAAGTTTTTGTATATATTTTGCTTTAATAAAATTAAATTGTAGATTAATTGACTAAGAATTGTCTATTCTAAATTGTTTGATTTCTCTAACTTATGTTGTTAGTTAAAGACATTTTGGTATGTGAATTTATATGTGTGTATGAACAAAAATATAGTCTGTTGATAGAGGTGTCAAATAATTTTTGCTCAGATAAGTTGTTTGCAGTCATTTTGAGAACATGGGCTTTATAGTCAAGCCTAGTTGAGAGTCCTGCAGCATCACTTGTCAATCTCTTAAGCCCCTGTTTTCTCACAGAAATTGTTGAGAATTAAATGGGAAAATACTTGTAAAGCACTTAGTATGGTGCTTGGTATGTGTATGCCTACAGTAAATAATAGCTCTAAAGTACTTCTTTAGCACTAAAAGCTCTACCACAATGCTGGTTCCAGTTAATTGAATTATTTGGCTAACAAGAACATCCTTTTAGTTCTCTAAAGTGTATCAGAGCACTTTCCGTGCATTATGACCTAGAGCATAGAGAAAATGGTTAAATTTTCATCAATGATTTAAGATCCTGTAGACCCTTATGGCAGTGATTTAAAACATCAGTTCTTGTAGAGAACTGTCATGTAGAAAATTGGACTGAAATCTGACTTGAGAGCATGCACTGGCAGTCAGTCACATAGAGGAGGTTTACGTTTGCGTGTCTTTTGCACTTTGTGTGCATATATTTTGCTTCTCTCCCTCTCCCCCCACCCCTTTTTTTAAGAGACAGGGTCTCACTATATTGCCGAGGCTGTCAAACTCCTGGGCTTAACTGATCCTCCCACCTCAGCCTCCTGAGTAGCTGGGACTACAGGAACGTGCCACTGCACCCAGCTTCTCTCTTTTTTTAATCCATAAAAAATTCCTAATGCTAGCTTATTTTCTTGCAGTTTACCTCCTTTTTCCTAAAAGGAGAATACTGGAGAGAAATGTTGTATTTCTCCTCTGTAATTCAAACATCTTTAGGGATTCAAACATCATCTAATCTAACATTATTATAGTTGATGAAACTGAGAGTCTTAGAAAAATTAATTGACTTACTCTCTTTCACATAGTTGGTTACTGGAAGAAAAAGAGAGGATTTAAACCATAGTTTCCTAACTAGGAGTTCTCCACAAATATGGCCTAGCACGGGGAAATTAATTTTCACACCACCCATAAAGATGCTTAAGTTGAAAAATAAAATCTGCCAGGAGAAGTTTGAAAATGTTTTGCCTGGAATAGAAAAGGCTGAGGCAGAAAATAATAATAATGGTTCCAGTGGGTGGTCCTGATGCCTGACTGGAGAAGAGGGCCAGGGAACAGTGGTAACTTGTGGGTGGCAGTAACCCAGTAAACAGTCTTTGGAAGCTTGAGATTCTGGCAGCACAGAGGCTTAGGGATGTCCTCTGCTGTTTGGATAACCTCTGAGGCCTTTAGCTGTGCCATGCTAAACTTGAAACAGTGGTGTTCGTGAGCATTTAATGTATGTGTAACGTTAGTGTTACTGACAGTGGGAAGCAGAGCTCCAAGTTATTGGTGACCCAAGGGGTTTTGATTTTTACCAGTGTCTTTTAACCGGAAATCAGTTATAAAACTCCTTGGGCATATTTCCATTTCACCATGTAAAATTCAGAAAGTTTTCAATCCTTCGTAGTAGGATTTAGCATTTTCTTTTTCTGACTTTTCTGGAAAAGACTATTTCAGTAGTACAATATTTTCTTTATCTTTCAGAGGTAATGGCAGGTGATTATTAATTTGGAAATGAAAAACTATAGTGAAATGAAAAAATATTGTTTATTTTAGTAACCTCTACCAAATACTGTTAACTCATTGGTATACAATAAAATGATACACAAAAGATATAGAATACTGTGTGTAATATCTTACCCTGTGGGCATTTTTAGAAGGAATGTATTTGTTTGAATGTGTATAGTCATTCTCTAGTAGGATATGTAAGAAGCTGGAACTGGAAACTGGAGAGGAACCAGGTATCTGGGTGGCAAAATGGGAGGGTTATTACTTTTCACTGTATATCTTTTGTACCTTGTGAATTTTGAATCACGTGCATCTATTACCTATTTAGGAAAGAAGTAAAATTTGCTTTTATATTAACACAGAATAATGAAAACAGAAGATTCTAGAACTTGCTGTCTGTATTCTCTGGCACATAGGGTGTTATTTTATTTTATTTTAGAGATGGGATCTTGCTCTGTCTCCCAGGCTGAAGTGCAGTGGAACAATCATAGTTTATGGTAGCCTCGAACTCCTGGGCTCAAGTGTTCCTCCTTAGGCTGTTTTTTAAATTGTGAAACCTTCCTTCATTTGAAATTTTATACAGAGCCCCAATGTATAAAATAGATTTTTTAAAAGGTACTGCTCTGGGTAAAGCAGGGGTAGGGATTATTCTGTTCTCCCTCTGGGGTCCCTGGGATGTTTTCAGGTAACCCAGTAGGTGGCAGAGACTTTAGATATTGTAGAATGAGCACAAGGTTAGATTGCCCTGATTTTGCATCCTAAGCTCCACTGCTTGTTGCCATGTGACACTGGTAAAGTTGTTTGTTCTCTTTGAACCTCATCCATAAAACCTACCTCACTGGTTGCTGCCTAGCTCAGTATCTGATACTTAGAACGGGGCTCAGTGGAAACTAGTTTCTTTACCACCCCCACTTTCTGTGTACTTGGCTCACAACGTGTCTAGAGTGGCAGAAACACAGTAAAAATGGACATATCCTGACTTTAGACTATGAAAGTCAAAGATACTATTTTGCCAAGCTATTTTAGATTCTGGTGTTGGTTGATTGGTTGGTTGGTTTTGCTTTTGGAAACAACCAATAAAGGCTTTTGTACTTTTCTTGGCTGTGTTGGAGGCTGAGCTAGCATTTACCCTGGGGGTTGAGTAGTGACTAGGAAGAGGGGCAGGAGGAGAACTTCCCACATTCTGGTAAAATTATAGCTCTTGATCTGGGTGCTAGTTATATGGGTGTGTTCATTTTGTGAAAATTCATCAAGTTATATACTTAAGAATTTGGGTACTCTTCTGTACTTTAATAAAAAGAAGACTTAAAAAAGAAAAAATAATCACAGATGTTACTTCCATGAAGTGCCCACCATTGGTATCTGTTGCCACATAGAAGTAGCCCAGTGCCTTTTCTGTCTGAGAATCCTTCCTCGATTTGAAAATGTTGACAGGCCTCCATGGCAGTTCTCTTCAGGTTATACATCTCTATAACTGTAATTCAAATGTCTTACTTTTGTGAAGGAAGATTGAGGTTACTAAGGGATGGACTTAGTGCTCTGGTCATAGATGAATTGGAAAGATAGCTCTGTTGCAGCGTGTCCAGTATCTGTTTTTAGATACTACCTTCAACTTGATTGGCCTCTTGACCTAAAACTATAATATAGCACTTTTGGCTCTTAGTTCAGCTCCAAGGTGACAGAGTGCTGAAAGAGATTTTCTCTATCATTATTTAGGAAATGTTTCCATTTGGTTAGATTATAAAGTGTCAGCAAATAACTGGTTGTCTTTAATGTCAGAGAATGGGTAAATAATTATTGCTTATTCAACTATAGGCAGTTAATACAGTTCAGCAAATCATAGGAGAATTTTATGTGGAAACTATTTGGAAATAAAAACAGGCAAAAAGCTTTATGTGGTTTTTATATTTGTGTTTTGCATGTTTTTGGAGCCTTCAATTCTGTGTGGTCCAAGAAAAAAATCTCAGCCTCTATTTATTTTAAATTTTCAAAGACTTCAGTTTTCAAATCATTTAACTCCACCAGTATTGATTCTTGGATAAGGACAAATCAACATAATATGTCTATACTGGGCCTTCTTCAGATGTGTTTTGGGTCAGGGCAGTAGATGAGAGTGAACTGGGAATGTGAACTAAGACTAAGAATGAGCGTCAGAGGAGGATCAGGGAGAGAGGAAGAGGGTGCCAGATCTGACTTTCTCCCATACTGAGAGAGGAGGAGTCTTGGTTTGCTTTCCATCATAGGAACTATATATAGACTTTATTAAGATTTATATTGTTTTAACCTTGTTTTAGCTTGTAAAAGTTACTTTCTACCATTTTAAAATGTTACTTTCATATTTAAAGTTTTCCTGAAGTTGCATATTTTGTAAGACCTACATTTTTTGCCATGCCTGTTGTACCAGCTCTTGTAGTCTACTTATCTGACAGGTGTTTATAATTGTCTGCTGATTTTTTTTTTTTAACCTTCTTAATGAGTTGGGGGAAAGTGCATTCCTTTCTCTGATTTTAGGACTTAAAATTTTTGCTTTATGTCTCCTCCAGACTTAGCAATAGGGAGAAATAGCAATGACTAAAGGGGCTGACATTAATGCTAATTGTAAGTTAAAGGTTCATCTTTTCCAGGGGTCTGAGTTTGTGTTCTGACTCTGCCTCCAGCTAACTGCGTGACCTTGGGGGCATCACTTAACCTTCTGGATCTGAGGCTTATAATCTGTACAGTGAGAGTTGAACCAGATCTCTGAAGTATTAATACTTTGCCACACAATTTTATTCCATAATTCTGTGTTCTGACTTTTAGCCAAGTATTGAACATAAAGTGAATGACACAGTGTCTGGACACAGTACACACTTAATAAAGGGTAGCTGTTCTTAATTATTAGGGCATTTTCCCATGAGGAGTTTTCAGGAATTGTTTTGAAGATCTCAGTAATAAAAGAATGGAGATCAACCAAGAAGTTTTATTCATTTGGATACCCTTCCTCTTGGCTATTTTTTCATAGCCCTGACCAGTAGGAAAAACTCCAGCTGCTGGTGACTATTATTTGTCTCTCATTTGGAGTCACCTCATGACTGCCTCCTAGCAACTCTATTTGCCATGTTTCTAGGTGGTGATATAATGAAAGAAAGTAGGAGAGCAACTGGTAGTAAGAGGCCTGTAGTAAAATGTCTAGATTAATTCTTTATAAATATTAAAAACAGGTTTGTGTTCTGAAGTCAGGCTCATGGATGTCTGCTTTATATTAAAATCCAATTCTGAAATAACTGTTAATAAAAGGTTAGAATGAAGGGCCCATGTGGATTGACTAGGGAGAAAGAAACTAGAAATTATAGACTTTATGCTTTTACAATGATGGAGTTTAGAGTTTCTTTGGCATCATCTAGTCTAACTAATTACCCATAGAGGAATTCCTTCTAAAACATCCAGCCTCCATTAGAAAACTGCCACAATAGGAAGCACTACTTCTCAGGGTAGCTGCTCATCCAGCTGTTGAATTCCAGCTCTTTGGAAGCTATTTCAGTGAACTTAAATCTGTTTCTGTATTTGTCTCCTTCATATGACAGCCTGTATATCTTCCCTTCTGGTATTAAATGTCCTCCCTGTCTCCCAGCTGTCTCATTCATATGCTGTCAGACTTCCCCTCCTCTTTTTTGTTCCTACTCTTGACTCCCTTCACAGTGTCTTCCCTTACATATTCCTCAGTTCCTTCACAATGTAAATAGACCTAAAACCACATCTCCTTTAGCTTTGTGGATTCTTTAAAAAAAAAAAAAAGCTAAAACCACAAATAATAGCAAAACAACTTATTTTTACTCCTATTCTCCATGCTTTTATCAAAGATAAAATATTTTAAAGAAATAAATCCATGGCTATTTCTGCATAGCCATGGCCAGTAGGGAAAACTCCAGGTGCTGGTGACTGTTATTTGTCACCCATTTGGAGTCATCCCATTATTATTAAAGTAATTTGAAAATTACTTTTGTCCCAAGACAAAAGCTGAAATATTCTTTTCACAAAGTATTATTGGTAGGTTAGTCATGATTTATAAATATATAATTAGGATTGATTTGTCTTAGTGTTTCTTCATTGCTCAGCCCCTTTCTAACCTTCATTGACTAAAACCAGATGCTTATATCACCATCTGTGATTTTGCAGAATTGATCTGTCCTTACTCCACGTTTAGCATTGATTGTGTGTGGAACACAAATTGTTTTTCTGATGCATATGCATTCCATAGTCTTTTAGGTTGTGACCATGCAGCATAACTTTAACGTAATTGGAAGGAATGTGCTAAAATTTAGTCATTATGCAGTCTGCTAATAAAAATAGTTAAAATCTGCTAAAGAAATATATCAAAATTTATAAGAAAGATTAAAGAAGTTAGTGTTGGATTTTTTTTGGTTTGTTTGAAAGTAAATAAAGCAATTGTTGTTTTTGTCTAAATAACATAAGCCTCTTGAGAAATGATGGCATAGCTGGAGCTTCTGACTAAACTTGATCTTACAATATAAACATGACTTGTTGAGATGTTTTTTTGAAGGTCAAGGATGCTTTTCCTCTAACAACTGTTTCAGATCTCAAGATTTGAAATCAGAATGTGATTTTTGGTTACATTTGTTTCCAAAAGCTGACATAGACAATGGAGAATCAGTTGATGATATTAGTACACAATTCCATTTAGCTAAAGATATTGTACAGGTAATTGCAGTTAGTCCCAACTGTTCGCTTATAATAGAGGTGACTAAAAACAAGAACATGCAGACTGGCTGCGGTGGCTCACGCCTATAATCCCAGCACTTTGGGAGGCTGAGGTGGGAGGATCACTTGAGGCCAGCAGTTCAAGGCTGTAGCACACTGTGATCATGCCTGTGAATAGCCACTGCATTCTAGCCTGGGCAACATAGGGAGACCCCATCTCTTTAAAAAAAAAAAAAGTTCATTCATGGAAAGTACTTAGAATAGTGCTTAGCAGATAGTTAATGCTCAATAAATGTCAGCTATTTAAACTAAAAGGAAAAATTAGCTTCTAAGGCAGTTGGCTGATGTGTTAAACTCTCTAGTTCCAAAACTGTAAACACAGATTTGTTGTTCTTTTATACATGTAGTATGTATTTATGATAATGATCTTTTGAATATAAAATGATTTTAATTTTTAAGGAAACTTTAGCAAAATATGTCATATAATTTTAATTGTTCTTTTGCCTGGTATTACATGTGAATATTGGTTGAAAAGTTTTTAGTTGTGAATTTTTCTTATGTGCTATCTTACATTTTTATATATCTAGCATTTTGATTTTCAGAACACTTTTTGACCCCAAATTATGATTTTGTCATTGCAGGCAAGAAGACAACAAGACCCTAGTCCTGGTTCCAATTTAGGTGGTGGTGATGACCTCAAACTTCGTTAATTAGTAGCACAGCAGATGTGCCGCCCATCTTTACATACACACATTGCTTCTAGTTGGCAGTAATAATTGATTAAAAGACCAGAAACTGTGATAACTGGAGGTACTACGGTATATTTGCCAACCTTAGGCAGTAACAGACATCACAAACTGCCATGGTTTTGCACTATGATTATAATTCCTGCATTTCTAATTTTTAAGCATGTAGCCAGTATAATTTGAAATTTTTAGCAAGCTACTTTGGCATATTTTAGAGAATTGAAACATATTGTAAGCTCTTTTCTTCCATTTATTAAAGCTCAGCATTTAAAATAGGTCAGAATTAAAATTTATTCAGAGGTTTTCTAATCAGTGCATAATTTTTTGTACTTTAATGGTGGTATACGCTTCATTTAGATAAACATTCTTTTTTGTTTGTTGTTCCCATCCTGTGTTTTTATAGTCTACGCATTAAAATGCTGATGTTGCATATTTACAGTAAACTAGTGCATGAGCTGTCTGCCACAGCCTTCTAACACAAAGTTTACAGTTATTAAAGTTGCAGTATCCTTTTAAATGCTAATATCAGCACCCTTTCTTTCCTTTTTAAACATAAAAATTTGTAATTGGTATTAACTCTGAAATCTGCCTCAGATCTGTTTTAGATTCTGTTCTGTAATCATGAGTTTGGGTGGAGATATTCTCCATAGATTATCATCTTCTACTGAAATGCATAAAGAAGTCGCAGGCTGGCTTCTGTTTTATTCAGGGATTTTTTTAAAAAATCAATCAGAAAAGGGATACTGGAGCTTCTTCATGTATGTAACAGCATATTAAACTGGAGACAGTGATGAATCAGCTACAAAGGTAATATTGTATTAAAATCATGTATAAGATATAGCTGCTTTTATGTGTATTTTATACTGCATGCTTTTGTAAAAACATGCTGGGTGATGAAAGATTAGTCTTAGAGAGAAAATGTTCATCTGTGCAGAGGATACATTTTCTTCCATTAATTCTTGAAAAAACAGTCACGGTTATATATATAGTATTTTGCAAAAGGACTATTAATAGAACCTTTTGAGATGAGTTAGTGTAAGAATATTTTTAAAACAGGCTTACTGTCAAATTCAGTGCATTTTTTTTTTTTTTTTAAATACAAGACTGGAAAAAAGTGCCAAGTCATTTGGCACCTCCTTACAAATATTTTTCATGGTCACATTCATTAAATGTTACTACATTTCTGAATTTTTGCAAAAATGTATTTTATCATAATACAATGGCATTATTTTAAAGAGTTTGAAAAACTGACACAGTCAATTCAGAAAATGAACTGAAGTCTGAATAAGGTCATTACATTTAAAAAGCTTTTAACTATACTTGATTGATGAGGGAGGTGTGACTTTCATTGTATATAGGTCTTACAATTCATAAGCAAATATCCTGTATCTCAGAATAAAAATATTTGTTATATATTTGAAGTCGTGCATGGTAAGGAGTGTGTTTAAATTGTTATAAACAATAATGCATCATAAATGACCATGCTGATCTTGTGTAACTAAGTACTATGAATGAATTTGGTTGGTATTTGGTGTTGTGCAGCTCACATGTTTACACACTCAGTGCCCTCATTTCCTCTGAGGGAATCACTTTTTAAGTGATCCTTACAGTGGTGTTTTAAGGTTACTTTATCACAAAGCTCCTTGGTTTTTGACTTCTGCACTTAAAATTTTTTTAAATAACATGATGATGGTACATTTTTCTCTGTTGCTTCTAGCTAAGGGCTTTCAGTCCACCAGTAAATGAGATCAAATGTTATTAAATGTTGCTGTTGCCATTCTTCTGTAAATAACTGAATTTTTCCTGTCATTTAGCATTGTGCTGCTTCTGTCTGTCTGTCTTAATGCTGGCATTAAGATCATGAGTCCTTTTTCTCCAATATTTCAGGCTTTGAAAACTTATTAAGTTATTGATGCAATTTGATATTTTTTCATAATCTATATTTAAACAAAATTACATCATTGCATCATCTTTTCTAAATTCATCTCCATTAAAACTTGCCTTAAGCTACCAGATTGCTTTTGCCACCATTAGCCATACTGTGTGTTTTTATGTTTAACTTACTTTCACAATAAACTTCTGTGTAGTGAAAACAGAGTCTTGGCTCTTTGTTGACGTAATCCAACAGTTTTTGTTCTAGTGTATTTATGACATGAAAGTTGATTTTGTTGTTTCTGAAGGGTTCTTTGATCCTGCTTTTTACCTGATAACAAAAGAAAGCATGACAACAGTGGCATCTAGTGGTCATTTATGCTGATTCCAAAGAACACCTTTACTTGAAATGTGAATATTACAAGGTATACTAATTTCTCAATGTATATTATGTTTTTCAAAGAATCTGGCTTGATTTACCCAGCCTATGAAGTATGACCATAAGGCAGTGATCTTGGCGGGAAGGAAGAATTTTTTTAAATTACACGTCCAAGTTAGTACCATCTTTCAAGCTAGTTGTTGTGGAAATATATACTTATTTTGATTGTGCTGGTATTATATCAGACATTCTTAGGATTCCTTCCAGCATTTTCCTACACCAGAAAATTAAGTGTTTTTCTTTAAAAGTGTGCCTTAAGCCTGTCAGAAGGGGAGCAAAAAAAAAAAGTATGCCTTAAGCCTGATCGATAATGAACAAGTTTGCTTATTCACCACCAGACTTACTGCAAATGACAAAAATGCTTTTAAATGCTGAATTGGCACCATTAAGGAAAATACCAAAGAGTAGGATTCATACACTGAGGGTTAATTTTAAAAATCGTTTGAGCAGTAACAGCATGGTTTTAGTAAGTATATCACTTCTAGAAACAGATATTTGGATATGCTAGTTCTGGACTACTTGGTGAAAAATATCTTATTTGATTTATGCCTCATTTGGCAATGGAGAACTTTTCAATCTATAAGCCATTGTATTATCCATTGCTGCATAACACATTACTCCAAAACTTAGCAGCTTAAAGCAGTAAACATATTATCTTACAGTTTTTTGTGAGTCAGCAATCTGGAAGTAGCTAAGCTCAGTGGTTCTGGTTCAGGGTCTCTCATGAGGTTAGAGTCAGCTTGGGCCACAGTCATCTCAAGGCTTGACTGGATGAAGGATCCCCTTACAAGCCCACCTAGTGGTTATTGATTGGCCTTGGTTCCTTGCAGCCTGTGAGACAAAAGGCCTTGATTCCTTACTAGGTGTTGGACGGAGACCTCCTTCGGTGTCTTGCCACGTGAGTCTCTCTGTAGGACAGCTCACAGTGGGGCAGCTGGCTTCCCCCAGAGCAAGTGATCCAAGAGAGTGTGCACCCAAGATGAAAGCCACAGTCTTTCTAATAAACTGATCTTGGGCTGCCATACTCTATGTTATTTAATAGAATCAAGTCACTGGGTCTGGCTCACACTCAAAGGGAGGTGTATTAAACCTCATCTCTTGAAAAGAAGGATGTCAAATAATTTGTGGACGTATTTTTAAAACCACCATAGCAGTATTACCATATATATAAAACTTGAGTATTCACAAGACAACTTTGGTGTTTTAATCTCCCAAACAGTAAAGGTAAGATGTCAGTCTTTTACAGGCAGATTTCAAGGCATGATTCCCCCTAGATAGTATCAATTCCTTTTCTTGAATCACCATCATATATACATAAATGGCATTTCAAAAATGTTCCAAGGCTAAAAATTTACAATTGCAGAGTGGGATCATGGATGGAAATGGCAGTTTAGTTCATTTAAATACAGGACACTCTAAAACAAATAAGTCACTGTATTAGTCAACTCTCAGCTTTTGGTTAGAACAATTTAAGCAACTTAGAGGTAAGGTCATTATTGACCTTATTCAGGTTTCAGAAACAGTGGGGAAATGTGAGTCAAGATAAAAAATAAGATATAGAGGGAAATTTTTGATTAGAGAAGATAATCTATATTCATACTGTCCAATATGGTAGTATGGCTATTGAGCATTTTAAATGTGAGAAACTGAATTTTTTGTTTTTTAAATTTTAATTTAAAAGCTGAGGCAGATTTAAATATTTCTGTGTTAAAACTTTGTTTTGCGAGGACTGCATGTCATTTTAGCCTTTGAAAATTTAGTGTCCAAGTTGAGATGCACTATCAGTGTAAAATACCAGACATCAATGACCTAGTACATAAAAAAGAATGTAAGATATCTCATTAATTTTTTATTTTGATTACTTGTTAAAATGATAGTATTTTAATATTGATGTTTGATATAGTGGGTTAAATAAAATACATTAAAATTTATCTTTTTCCATTTTAATTTGCCTTCTAGAAAACTTTAAGTTGCATATATTGGCTCACATCAATAGTAAGATTGTAAGTGCCTAAAGAACATAGATAATACAACCAGAAAGAAAAATAATTTTTTAAAATGAAAGATACTGAGGCTAGATTACTGTTTTTTAAAAGAGATTAAAACAAAGTATGATTATTTACCCCCTAGGGTCATTTAGGGGAAAAAAATGTATATCCAATATCCAAAATAGACATGGACTCTGCCCACAGGGAACCTGCAGTCCAGACCAAAGACTGCCTAAAAACAGTAACAATGTTTAAGTTACATTGGAAGTACTGGCTTTTACAGTATATCTATTCTGATCTGGGTAGACAAAAAAAAGACTTCCCTGAGGAGACATTTGACCTGAGTTCTGAATTATGGCAGACATTACACCCAGCTAGAAAAGGTGAGAAGTATTGGAGGTGGCCAGGCAATAGCTTGACAAGGGAGTGTGTATTCCAGGCACCTTGAATCTATGATCCCGGGTTGCAGTCCTCAAGTTTGTCCCAAATAAACTCTACTTATATTAAAAGAAAAAGGGCAGGCCCAGTGGCTCATGCCTGTAATCCCAGCACTTTGGGAGGCCAAGATGGGAAGTTTGCTTGAGGTCAGTAGTTTGAGGTTGCAGTGAGCTATGAAGATGCCACTATGCTCTAGCCCAGGCAACAGAGTGAGACCCTGTCTCAAAAAAAAAAAAAAAAATAGCTTGGCAAGTTTGAGAAACTAAGCAGCTGAGTATGACTGGAACATGGAATGGAGGGGGGGCTACAGCAGTGAGATGAATCTGAAAGGGTCAGCAGAGACCAGGGTAAAAGTCAAAAGCAGTGGTAGACTGACTTTCTAGCTATGTTAAAACATTTGGAGTCTTGGGCCATTCCTAAGGGTGAACAGGAAGCCATTGAGGGGTTGTGGCCCTGATGGAATGGGTGTTTGAGAAAACTCAATTCTGGTTGATTGATGATATGATAGGGTAACCCAGTAGGGAGATTAAGAGCAGCCTAGTGGGCACAGAGATAATTCAGAGCTGACAAAAAAGTATAGGAGGCATAATTGACAATTTTCCCCGTTTCTCTTACCAGTCAGGATAGGCTGGTTGTGTTGCCTTAAAACAGCAAACATTTATTGGCCTAAAGATTTATCTCTTAGGTGCTAAATACCCATCAGTGGTTGACCTAGTCTGACAGAGCAGAACTGGAACATTGCCAGCTATTGTGACAGAGCCAAGAAACAAGATAGTGTAAAATGAAAGGGGCACTGGCTTTGAAAACTGTCACCTGAATTGATAACATGGGACTTCTGTTTTTACTGGACCAAGCAAGTCACCGCCATACCCAACTTCAGTTGGGCAGGGAACTATAATCCTACTTTTTGTCCAGGAGAGAGTCTGAATATTGGTTAATAGTTCTAATGATTACCACAGGTCACTCTTTCAATTTTTTTTTTTATTTTTTAGATACAGAGTCTTGCTCTGTCGCCCCGGCTGGAGTGCAGTGGCATGATCACAGCTCACTGTAACCTCAAATTCCTGGGCTCAAACGATCCTCCTGCCTCCGCCTCCTGTTAAGAAGGGTTCCCCAATCCACTGTTTTCTCTGACCCTTGGCCCCATCCCTGTGTTGCTGGACAAATTTACCTTTCATTCTTGCTTTCAAACTGGGCTTTTTTTGCTTTTGTTTTTTTTTTAAATCTTGACAAATACAACCAATAGTAACTACGGTACTAAGATTCTGTTTTCCCAGTTCTTTACCAAGGGCTTCAAGCTTGTTACATTTCCTCCCTTCCAAGTTATCACATGTGACATCTTTACCAGAAGGATTGGCATCCTTCCAGTCTCTAATGTCAGTTCCCCCAGCCACTTCCTGGATGCCACCACCATCCTTGCAGCTACCCAAGCTGGAAAACTCTTTATTCTTGATTCCCAATCTCCCTCATTTCCCACGTCAAATCTGTAAATCCTGCCAAGAGATTCCATCAATTCTCTGCCACTATTAGATTTTTTTTTAATTTAATTACATACAAAGCATTTACCTGTAAGTCAGAAGTGCAGATCTGTGAGGTAGGTGTGATCAGATGAGGAAACTAAGGCATGGAGAGGTTAGGTAACTTGTTGAAGGCGCAAAGCTATTAAGTGGCAGAACTGGGATTCAAATTCTCAGTCTCTAGGCTTAACCACTGTGCTCTGACCTGAGGCTGTCCCTGCATGTCTTGCCTTTTGACTGCTGCCATGACTCTGTCCTCCATGAATACACTCTTCATGAGCCACTTTAGTATTTCTGAACATCCCACCCTGAGTCTGGGGGAATAAGTTGATCTGCTCCCCTTAGGCACCTCCTGCTTCTACTCAGCATATTGTGCTCTGGGAGTATGGCCTCCTACCTTCTAGCACCACTATCTCAAAGCTTTTGCTCTCACCCCTGACAAAAACCTGGGTGGATCACACTTAAATGAGCAAAGATAAACTGTTGTTGACTGCCATTGTTCACAGAAACATATCTGCTTATTATTCCAACAGGGAATTTCTTAGGGCCCTCCCCCACAACCTTGTTCTTCCTGTTTTTTGAGTTATCCAAACTAAAAATTCTTTGCACTTTGTTATCCAGAAGGATGTGGCTTCCTCTTTGTCTTGCCTCTCCCACAACCTCACCTGGCTTACCCCACCCCAGTTCAGGCCCCACCCCGTCTTCTCCACCAGAAATAAGTTCCTCCAAGTGTTTTTTAAACAGAAGAACCATTCATTCCAACCATTCTGATTGGATTTGAATTCAATTCAGATACTTTCAGCTGATTTAAGATTACTCCTCACCAACTTTAGGATTTTTCCCCCAGGTCCCCTTCCCAGGCTGTCTAGCCCAGCTGCCCAACTAGCTTTTCCTAGACACATCTTTAATGCTTGCCCTGGTAAAGGTAAATGCCCCCCTAATCCCTGCTCCTGACCCCTGTATTAGGTATTATTGACAATTTTTTGTTTATCTTTCCAGAAATGTTCTCCCTTTTCAGTGTGGCCAATGTTTCTTTTTGTTTTTACAGGAAAAAAGGATCATACTGTGCACACTTCTGCATCTGGCTTTTTTCTCTTCTTGTTCCTTCCACATCAGCATATAGGGACAAATTCCTTTTTTTAAAACGTATCTAATTGCATATATCAGGGTTTATTTAGCCACTTCCCTACTGGATATATCAGTGGTCCAGTTCTGTTGTTTTGGTATAAGATGCTACAATGCACATCCTTCTCCATTTCATTTGTTTTAATGAAAGTAGAAGTGACTTCAGATTTTGCTAGAGCTTCCCAAGTTACAGTCCTATCAAACCAGTTTGAGATTTAGCATGCCACTCTCCCCTGCTAAAAACCTTCCTGAAGCAGCGATGTACTTGGGTTCTGCCGCCTAGAACCAAAGAACCTTGGGTCTTAACCTCTGTGGACTTCATTTATTTGCTTGTAAAGTGAGGTATAGTCTAACGTCTCGGATTGGTTGTGAGAATCGAGACTTCTTCCGTAAAGGCTTGGCATTAGAAGAGGCCTCGGCTGCCTTTTAGTTTCAGGGTGCCCCAGGGCACGGGCCAAAAGCTGAGGCTGAACATACTAGAGGAGCCTCTCCCCCACTTGTAGATGAGGAAACTGAGGCACAGAAAGCGCCGGAGGGTTGGTGAAGACCACATAGCATTGGCCCGAGCTGCTGCGGGCGGCTTCCGATCCGGCGCCCAGATGCGCTGCTCACATCTGGATGTGGTCAAAAGGGAGACCTGGCCCGGGCTCTTCCCCCTTCTACCCAGTCCTCTCCCCCAACCAATCCCCCTTCTCCCCCAACCCCCACGCACTCTAATACACTCCTGTTGGTTCGACCCCTGCTCTACGGACGACTGGGTGAGGACAGAGTCATCCCCGAACAACCAAAAGCAGCTGCAGCCGGCGTCAATCCCGGCCCCAACGGGGATGGTGGGGGGCGCCCGCGGCCTCCCTCCCCGCTGGGCCTGAGGGTGTGCCCTGAGGACTCGCCTTTCGTGCCCAGTGAAAGCGAGTGGGACGTGTGTAGAGACAGCAGACGGGTGTTGTGTAGCTGTGTAATGTGTGTTGTGTGGTATACCGTTCCCTGTGTACACGTGTTAAATGTGTGTGTTGTGGCGTGCAGATGTGGGGGCTCACGAAGTGTGGGGCTGCTCGTTCCCAGAGCGCTCACCCTCCCTGACGTTACAGCCCTGCCCTAGTCTTCGCCTCGACTGTCTCAGCCGCCTCATCCGGACTTTGCGCGTGCGCGACTCCGTCCTAGGCTCCTCCCCCGCGATCGAACTCCCGCCTTCGCCCCGCCCTCCCCACACTTTACGGCCTGGCACGTCACTTTTGCTGTAGTCGCTCCCGCAGCTGCCGCTGCCTGTGCTGCCGGGGCTGCTGCCGGTGAGGTGAAGTGAGGTGAGGTTGGGTGTTAGGCTGGTGCCGCCACCGCCGCCCAGGAAGGAGGTGGAGAGCAGGACCGCCGCGGACCAGCGGGGGCGGCTTGTCAGCCGCTGCTTTGTCTCTTCAGCTCTGGTCGCGTCTGCGCTGCCGCAGGAAGGCCGCCCGGGCCCGGCGAGCCGAACCAATGCTGGACCTGGAGGTGGTGCCCGAACGCTCTCTGGGAAACGAGCAATGGGAATTCACACTGGGTGAGTTTGGGGTCCTTCGTCAGGACCCCATTCGCTGGTTCGTCCTTCTCTCTGGGCCCTTCCCACCTCTGTTCTCTGCCCCTTACGAACCCCTGCACCCGAGGTTCCTCGCCTCTTTCTTCCTCTAGGCTTTTTGGGCTCCAGGCATTAGATACCCGCTCCGACCGGCCGGATCCGCCTGTCATTTGCTCTGCGGGGCACTGACGCCCTCGCCTCGGGCCTTAGCAGGGTCCTTTCTGGGAAAATGGAACAGTAGTAGTAATAATAATAGCTGGCTCGGCCAAAATACTTAATGTCCGGCCCTGCTCTGTTTGAACGTAATTATCTCTAGTAATCCTCACTGAGTTAATACTAATAGTACTGAGGATCGGTACTATTGTTACTCCTATTCCCATTTTACAGACTAAATAATGGCTAAGAAGTGGCTGACACCTCTAATCACCACTGTGGTCTCTGGTCTGTCTCCCTCTGCTTTTCTGGGCTGTGGGTTGCCTCTTTTTGGAGGAGAAACCTAGACTTGGATCCCATAATCAGATGGTGGGAATCTGGTCAAGGGAGTTGAGAGGTTTGTGTGTATTAAAGGAACATCTGACTTGTTTCCTTCTGTTTTGAAATGTAGTCTGTGTGTGATGTAATCTTAAACCCAGACCTCAGCTGTGAGAGTTAAACGTTGGATGAAATAGGAGTTAGGGGAAAGTAACAGTTTGTATTAAAAAAAAAAAAAAAAAAAGCAGTTTGGTCGTTTTTTGGTTTGTTGGCCCAGCTTTCTGCCTTCACCCTCTCCATCCCCAACATCACTACCTTTATGTGTACAAACATGTTTGCATTCAGTAACCCCAGTGTGTTTACTTTGATGTTCCAACAGTAAGAAAAGGGGGTGGGGCAGATGTTGGTGCTGTTTATGCAGGCCTGAACTTTTGTCATTCTAGTGTGAGCTACTGGACTGAGTCAACTGCTCCATTGGATTACTGGTTATCCTTGAATCTGGAAGACTCATGTCTATGGAGATAGCATATTGGAGAAACCAGGCAGATACAGATTACTGGTAGGGCCCTGCTGGTGCTTAGTGGCTTCATATCTCCTGTGTGTTGTAAGAGCCAGTTTTATTGAGGGGTCTTGGCTAAATTTTCTCATAACTTGCCATTCCCAAAATGTTAGCTAGTATGGAATGCTCCAGCTTCTTGTGAAGCACCAAGAGCTTGGCTGAGAGGCTCTTGACATCATGCTAATGCCGTTTGGCTTTTAGCTAATTTCTTTCCTCCCCTCCCCTTGACAGCTTCTGCCCACACCAGGACCTCCCAGGGCTGGGTAAGAACCACAGCTTCAAATTGTGCTTGATGGTATGACTAGATTGTAGATCTTTTTGTGGTACAAACATTTAGAGTTCTTTGGCAAAAGTAGTGACTGGGATATCAATTGAGATCAGGATTTCCAGAAAACTGAGTGGGAGAGCAAGGCTTTTTCTGTCAACAGTTGTTTTGACACCCTAACCCTGACTCCTAGCTCTGCCAATTTCCAGGAATCATGGGTTTGGGTAGTTCTTTCAACTGTTTAAATAGCAACCAAAAACAGTAAGAAGGGCATTTCTGTATATTAGGTCCAGAATTGACCTTTGAAGAGAAAGCTCATAGAGGGAGCCTGAGCCTTCATGATTCTGTGTGGATCTTAAAATCTGCATTTTTAAATGGTGTTTGCCTGAGGTATGGTGGTCATTGAATTTTTTTTAAAAAGACATTTTTTTAAAAAGTCATTTTTCCCCTCTCTCAATTTCCTTCCCCACCCCCAACACATCCAATTTACATTTGGGACTGTTAGGTAGAGAGATAAGTCTGGGAAGGGAATCTGCTTTAGAATTATGTTTCTAGGCTAGTGAACCAGGCCATACTTACTTCTTGTCACCACAAGCCTGTAAGGTAGGTGTTATTACCTCTGTTTGCTAGGTGAGGAACAGGCTCAGAGAAATAGAGATGATAAACAAGTAGCTGAACAGGGATTTCCTGCTTCCCACTGCTCTACTGTTCTGAGGGTGGGCTCAACTTTACCACCAGGTTTCTTATTGGAATCTGTGCAAATAAAGCTCTTTCTAGCCCTTGAAATCATCCTCCTGGCATCACAATGGGGAGCTGCATCCAGCTTCTTGGCTGCCTTCCTGGCCTTTGTATAATGTTGGGTGATTAGGGAAATGTCAACAACACAGGGACAGGAAAACCTAGGCCAAGCGCAATCTCTATGAATGCCACTGATGGTTTGACCAGTGGTGGAGTAAAGGTAGTGCAAATTTGAAATAATGTTTTCAATGAGAGTTGCAGAATGTATTGATGTAGAGGCATGTCTCTGGATCTGCTTTTGAAATTAGTCTTGAAAATGCCAAAAGAAGGTAGATTTAAGGGTCACTGGAGAAAATACCCTCTTCTCTGAGATTACCTTGTTCCAGAGACTGAAGTTTCACTTTGTCAAAGGCAGCATGCACCTCTGTGGACTCTGCTCACAAACATTGAAAATTAAATAAGAAATGATCTTGTGCCCTGAAGAGCTTAGTCTAGTGCTAGGGAAGGATTATATAAATAGTTCCTTTTATTATAATGAAGTAAAGGATGTATAAAGAGCTGTGGAGTGAGAGAAGCAACTTCACCTGACCTGGGGATTCAGAGAAGGCTTCCTGTCTACCCATGGGAGCCGTACACCTTCCAGTCAAGTGAAAGGAAAAATAACAACAACAAAAAAAAAAAAAACAGTAGGAAAGATAGATGGTGTGTGCAGGGAACCATAAGCAATTTGGCATTGTATAATTAGATCATGATGTACTGGTGGAAGAAGAAAATGGGTTTCCCAGAGTCCCAATTGTGTTTGGTTATAGCTGCCTGGGACACTATCAAGGAGTCTCTGCATTCAGTGGAAAAGAGGATACTATTAGCAAAGTCTGTTGTGGGAATTGGTTTAAGAAGAACAGTTGGGAGATTGGATTTAGAGGAGTAGGGAAGAGGGAGGAAGCTAGAGGTTTCTGATTTGAGAGACTGGGTAGATGTTGGAAGTATTGAAACCTAGAATACACAGAAGATGAAAAGGTCACTTTTAGTCTGTTGACTTTTATTTGCCTTTAGATGTATACAGAAAACAGATTGAGATGTGAGTCAGAAACTAGGTGATTGGTTGAATGAGGGATGAGCAGAAGAAATATAGCCTATCCTAGAGACCTGGGAAAGTTAGAGGAACAGCAGGAGAGAGTAGCATTGGTGGAGAAATGATGGGAGTTCTAGGAGAGGGAGAGTGGTCACCAGGGTCCATGGAACAGGACCTATGTGCTCTACCTGATTGCTCTGTTTCACAGATATGTGTGACCACCTACAATTATGCCAGGCATGGTGATTGGGTGCTGGGAGTACAGTGGTGAACAAAACAGACAAGGTCCCTACTCTCTAAGAGAATATAAGGGAGACTAACATAAATAAATGGGATGGGAGGCTTCATTAAATAAGGCAGTCAGGGAAGTGAGGACTTTTCATAGGACCTCTGAAGTGTGAGAAGGAGACAGCTATGGGAAGAGCATTCTATCTAGCAGCAGCAAGACCCAGTGCAAAGGCTTGAGATAGGAAAGAGCTTGACATGTGCTAGTAACAAAGGGGAGGCATGGTGAGCAGTGGAAAGAAAGATGGAGATGGACAAGGCCCAGAATATTCAGAGCCTTTAGGTGATAGCATGGTGTTTAGGTTTTATCCTCCAGTAATGGGAAGCCATTGGGGAGTTATAAGCAGGCATGTGATGAGATATGTAAGACATAGATTTGTACAGTTTAGAAGGCTGACCATTCTGTTAGAGCTGGGACAGTGCTCCTATTTCTTTGCCATTCATATAGTTGGTTCACTTTAGGGGCCTTTTGTAGCACTGCTTTACCAGTAGCTGTGGGACAACCAGTCACCATGGCTGCTTTGTCTCCACTGGGTGGGTTTCTCCCTGGGTGACACAGGATCCAAAGATGCTGAGACCAGCACTTTGATGTGGTTAAGTGGAAAAGAACCCTCACTGAAGAAACTTGTATGTGCCATGTGGATCAGAGAAGCCATGTGGCCTTCTCTTTCTTGACACCTAACTGAGCTTATCTGTTTTCTCCACATAATGTTTGTCCATTCCCTGTGGGAGAGACAGCATAGATGCTCCTCCATTTCAGGAATGGCAAGGCTGAGTGATGCTTCCAGCTTGTTCATATTCTCAACAAACATCGAGCTTCTACTGTGTGTGCCAGGCCCCATGCTATAGAAGGCTGCAAAGTACTTTATTTAAGGTTATAAGTCAGCCTTCTGATTTCCCTCAACTTTCTTCAAACTGAAGAATAGCCCCTCAAATGAGGGTAGGATCAGATTATTTGTTTAAATGTAGATAAGCCATGAGCTTTTAACCTTCTAATTCTTTATTTGTAAGCTATTTTCTGCACATCTCATCTCTTTGATCTGGAGGTCAGCTGATCTTGAATGTGAGCCACCTTGCTGCCCTGGGGTGATATCATGGTCCCTCTTCCTCCCTTTCTCTTGTCACCCACCCCACAGTGCCACAGTCCCACTGAATAAATATTCAACAGCCACTAGGTAGTCAGCTCTGAGCAGGGTACAGGGGATCCAGAGAGTGGTGAATAACAGACACATAGTCTTTGTATTCATGAAACTATGAGTCTTTGTTTTTGGATTGTCTAAGACCTGTCTCTGTGTATGTTTCTTCTAGTTTAAAATAAAATGGGCTCTGAAAACAAACTTTTTGGTGATCTCTGTGAGCCCTTGGAATGTTTGAGATATCATTGAAATTTAGATTACTTAAAGTGGAGGCATATGTAGATCTGCTTATAATGGGCCATGAGTTTAAAAACCAATTGTTGAGTTAGATTTTTTGGAGTTTTGAGTAAAAATCCAATGAAATCCTTGGTTAAATAAGTTGATTCTGGTAGACATGTGATTTTAAACTTTTTAAATGGGCCCTTACAAGTAATGTGCCCTAACAGACCCTCATTTGAGAGATGTGGAGACAGGTGCCAGAGAAGAAAAGAAGGGACCTACTGCAGGTCATACCTAAGCCATGGCGGAGTGAGGACTAAAACCTTGGTCTCCACAGTCATGCGGTCACTGCTTTTCTCACTCTGTTCTTTGGTTCTTGCTGACTTTGCCTTCTCCAAGCCCTTGCCTGCTTGGGATCAGTGTAGAAGTTCCTGTTTCCAGGAAGCCTTTTTCTATATTCACTGCCTCCCCTTAGACAGTCCAAGTATTCCCTTAGTGCTTGCTGCGTAACTTTATAATAGCTCTTACTGCTTATTGAATTTTCATTTACTCATATATCTGTAGACCTTGGTAGTTCCAACCTGTCCCCAGGCTTTACTGCAGGGACCAATGCCTAACACAGTGGTAGATGTCAGTAAACGGATAGCTCAAGTAACCACACAGGTGTCCTTGCTTTATTTCAGGAATGCCTCTGGCTCAGGCAGTAGCCATTCTGCAGAAGCACTGTCGCATCATCAAAAATGTCCAGGTTCTCTACAGTGAGCAGGTGAGTGGTGGCTGATTTGTTTGCTGGAATAGTGTCCCTAGGCAGTGAGTCGCCTCCAGAGGTGATGCTCTGGGAGAGACTGACTGGCAGGGATTGCTGTTTTGAATGGGAAAATCTCTAGCACCAGTCAGTTATCAGGTACATTTTCTTTGATTCTGAAACTTTTGCTCTTGGTTATCTAGTGCTGCCAGTTTTGAAAGAGCGGTAATAGCTGAACCTTTCTTTTTGCCTGTGCTTGACTCACCTACAGGCCCTTAGACAAGGAATTTTCAGTGGGAGTTCACCTCAGGGGCTGTCTCCGGTCTTCTGTGGCGCTTGCCTTCCACTTTCGTGTTTAAAAGAGTCTTTTCTGCTTTGTTGTTGGTTTGTGTTCAGGATTATTGCAGTGCAGATCTCTAGCTAGCACAGCATACCAGACTTGAAAGGAAACAGATATAGCTTACCTCTTTATCTCTCTCAAAGAGCAACCTCCCCTCCACTGGACTCTCTGAAACCTGCAGTTCTTCTGTAGCACAGACCATGTGCTGCCATGTGGAACAGCCTTTGTGGTACCCTATGTGTCACAAGTCTCAGGGAATAGTTTTGAACCTACAGAGGCTAAAGGATGTCCCTGGTGGCTTTTCTGAGACCCTTTGAGTACTGGTTTGATGATTTCAGTATTTGTTCTAATTAATTTCAAATCCTAAAGCAAAGGGACAGCTTATTTTTGACATGAATAATGTTGTAGTTTACAGTTTGGTGAGATTTCTTTGAGGCTTCCCAGTTTGGCTTAGGGCAGAGTTAGAATTGGACCTGTTACCTATACCCAGAAATTACATTCTGCTGCACTGTACCCGTCTGTCAGCCTAGTGAGGCCCCATGTGAGGGATTTTTTTTTTTTTTTTTTTTTTTTTTTTTGGGTGGTAGGGTCTCACTCTCTATCACCCAGGCTAGAGTGCAGTGGCACCATCACAGTTCACTGCAACCTCAAACTCCTGGGCTCAAGCAATCCTCCTGCTTCTGCCTCCTGAGTGGCTGGGAGTACAGGCATGTGCCATCATGTCTGGCTAATTTTTTAATTTTTTTTGTAGAGACGGGGTCTCACTCTTGCTTAGGCTGGTCTTGAACTCCTGGCCTCAAGCAATCCTCCTGCCTTGGCCTCCCAGAGTGTTAGGATTACAGGCGTGAGCCACTGCCCCCGGACTCTGAGGGATCTTTCTGAGAGAAGAAATGCTTAGTCTCTTACCAAGTGCTTGAATATTCATATGGTGCCTACCACAGAACACGGGACTTGTAGGAGTGGGCAGGGTTTCTTGAACCACAGTGCCAAAGTGGTTTCTCATTTATAAAATGAAGATAGATGGTGGCTTTTCTTCTTTGTTCTTAGATCATCCCTAACCTAATCTGACTTTCAGTGTGTAGACCATGAGGGAATTACCTCATGACAAGTAGCAGCCATCAAAACAGGGAAAATGTGCTTGCTTCTTGAGCTTATATCCATGTACACATTCAGTTTAATCAGATTTAGACACCCCAAGATTGGATGCGTTTGAAAATAAGCTTTAAACTTAACCAGTTTGTAAAAATGAAATTTCTTATGTCACTACCTTTGTTGTATCATTGCAATATTTGGGTACAAACAGTAGTGTTAGCGTTAAGCTAAATTTCACCAGTATCTTCTAAGCAACTGTAACAGGTTAGAAAACATGGATTTTTGAGTCCAGATCTTGATTCAGTTCTCTGCTCTTCCCATTTTTAAGTCATGTGACTTGTGGCAAGTTAACAACCAGTCTGGTTCTCCTATAAAATGCATATAGTTTCCTGGTAATAGAATAATCTTAAGATGAGCATCAAAAGGAGATGGGCTTTCTGATGCAGTGCTTTGTAAATATATGGGTCGTGTCCTTTTCTCCTGCCTGCTTTCTGCTTTGCCTTTCCCATTTGTCTCTGTTTCCTACCAAGTGCAGAAAACATTTTGCCCCCATTAAAAATTCCAGAAATATCATCTTGTCTTTATGCAAATCACACCTTGGAAATTAAATGTGTATGTCAAGTAAATCCCATCTTTCTTAGAGGGGAAAAGATGTTAACAACTGGTAGCAGACAACTTTACTGAACTGATTTGTATGGAGGACAGCTGGGTTGCTGGAAGGGCCTGCTTAAACACCGCATAGTACATGTGTATTTTGGTTTTAGAGATATATAGTACTAAACATTGATTGTGAGAGTGATTTGCTTGCTTTTGAAAATTGCTTACTTATATCCTGAATTGTAACAATGCCAGGAAAAAAAATAATCAGATCTTGGGAGAAGATAGGAAAATGCAGATTCTCCCAGCGTTCCTCCTCCACGCAAGATTCCTGAAAGAGACTAAAATGTTGCTTTATCCTGCTTACTTCCATGAAATGGCGCTCTCCAAAATGGAAGTTTGTGTTCTGGGTCGAGAATAGTTAGCTCAAAGTCAGGGTTCATTGTTCCATTATCTTGCTCGAGACATAATGGTTTAGACATATAGACCTACTGAGAAATTACAACATTCTTTCCTCTAGTTTTTGCCAAGCATCATGGTACCATCTGGGCCTGCTACCTTGTGAAGATCAATGGGGTGGAGGAGAGCAGTCTGAGCTGATCCCAGAACGCTCTTTGGAGATAATTTCCCCGATGAGGCCCATATCAGCAGTGGCACAGGGCCTTCCAGCCCATGTCTCTCTCTCTGATAGTCACACCTCCATCGTTCACTTTGTCTACCTTGAGAAGCTCTGTAACAAAACTTCTCTAAACTTTGAGTAGCTGTGTGCTAGTTTCAAGGAGGGTGGAGTTTTGGATGGTGGTATTTTTCCTTCTACTACTGGACGGCCTGGATCAGGGTTTTGGAGACTCTTCAGACATTGAGTCCTTGATTGCATTGGACCAAAAGCAGGCAGATGGGGCAGACACAAGAGGAAAGAGTGCTGTGCCAGGTACTGTGCTTGGTGCTTTCTGACCTACTATCTCGGTCCTCAGAACAACCCTAGAGGGAAGGGATGAAGGTATTCCACAAAGAAATCAGAGCTCAGAGAAGTTTTAAGTCACCTAAGGTCACCAGGGCTCTGTGCTGCTACTCCCCTTCCCCAGGACTCAGAGGGGCAAATGTGGATAGAAATGTGACTCTTCAGATCTTAGACTTAGGTTTTTCAGAAAGAAGCATGTGTGATATGGATTGAGGAGGGGTTGGGGGAGGGAAGAAAGGAGTAAGGGGGTCTTCTTGTATATAATCAGATTACAAGATATTTCTTTGTCCTAGAATTTGGCCTAAACCATTCAAAGAATAAAATGTGTTGCCTGTGAATGGTACAGAGAGCCTGGGTGTAAATGGATATGGGTTCAGCTGACATACATAAGCAGTGTCTGCTGAATTTGGATCCTGGGCTACGCCTTTTCACATGACCTGTATTCCTCATTGACTGCTCTGTGGGTTTGATGGCAGTACTTATACTGCAGATGTGGACCCTTGAGCCTCATACAAAAATGACCTGTATACTCATATAATTTTGTCCCTTTCCCCCAGGTATTTTTACTCAAGCCTGGAAGGGAGAGGCTCTTTTCAGCCAATATTATGAAGCAGCAGCTGCAGGCTGGAAGTAGAAGACACTATGCATTCATGCAACAGTTTTTTTCTGGCTTCCAAACTTCATTAGCTGGGGGAGAGAGGGACTGCCTGCACTTAGGTATTCCCTGTGCATTGCATTTATATTGTAAGGCTTTTAGTAGGTGCTGGTGAATAAATCAGTTGTTCACAGTGTTTTATTTTTGTTTTGTAGTCTCCTCTAAGCCATGACCTCATCCTTAACCTGACTCAGGACGGGATCAAACTACTGTTTGATGCTTTCAATCAAAGACTTAAGGTAACTATAAATGACAACTAATATTTCATGTCTGGCTGAGCCAGTCTTTCTGGAGCTGATTAATAAGTGGGCATGGACTTCTTTGGTTCAGAGACCACCACAATATAGGGAACTGAAGCTGTGCCTCTTCCCCTAAAAAGAGAGAAGATGGGCATGGGTTGGGGTGGTTAGAAAGAAGCTGGGAAGGGCTGCTCTCCCAATCACCAGAGGGGAAAGGGAAAGAGTGTTGAGGCTTTGGGGAATGTGCTGCAGGGAAGGGGCTTTTATGTTGAATAGGAAAACAAGGGAGGAGCTAAGTATTTGGCATAGCTTGCCTTGAGTCTATATTTAAAAAGGTACTGAAAATGGGGCCTAACCACAGAATAGGACCAGATGACTTTCATCAGGTTTACATATCTTGTTTTGTTTTACTCCATTCTTTTGTCAAATAGTGGGACTTGGAAGATAGGAAATGGAAACTGTTCTTCCTAGAATGCTGGGGCTTGTGGTTAATACCACCAGCAATGAGTTGATTCTTTAACTCCATTGAGGAAATGTAAACAAACAACTTGCTGGTATGTAGGGTTGTCTTAATTGGCATTCAAGTACAATTTGCTAACACTTGTTTTAGTCCAGGATGTTTTTAATACATTCTATTTACAAATGCCTGGGCCTCACAGGTTAGTCATATAACACCAGACTCATGTCTCAAAGTCATGAGGTTGAATGTGGCTCTGGGCAGTGGCATGCCAGAGCCATTGTGCTGGTTAGGTTATGGAGTAGCTTTTTCAAAAGACTTGAGCCCGGGTGTGGTAGCTTACGCCTATAATCCTAGCACTCTGGGAGGCCAAGGCAGGAGAATCACTTGAGCTCAGGAGTTCGAAACCACCCTGAGCAAGAGCAAGACCCCATCTCTACAAAAAAAAAAGGAAAGAAAAAAGAAATTCCCACTGCTGAATTTGACTGGCTTTTAAAAATAAATAAAAAAAAAATAAAAGACTTGGGTACTTCCCAGTTATCATCCCCATCACAAGTGAACTGCTAAGGAGAGAACACAGAATGTGGAAAGAAAATCAGTACATGGAGTAAGAATTCCTCATTCCATCCTGTCTCCAATGGCCAGAAGTTCCACACTGGGAAAGGGCAGAGGATGATCTCCAATGTGGCATCATCACAAATTGGGGAAGAATTAATCTGGTAACATGGAATAGTCATTTGCCTTGGATTTGGTAAAAGTTTTACCAAAGTTTATTTATAGCAGGGCATTTCACAGTAATGAGAAGCTGGAAGTAACCTAAATGGGCAAAAAAAAAAAAGGGGGGGGATGGCTAGGCAGCTCATAGAATCACAGCATAGTGAGGACAGTATCATATGTTTAGTGAGCACTTAGTATATGCTAGGCACATGATGGAGTGTTTCACATGCATTTTCTAATTTAATTCTAACAAGCCTGTGAGTGGCTACTAAATAGAGAGGATAAGTAGTCTACCTGATACCAGCCTCTTAACCCTATACTACAGCATGTGGTGCCTGGCCACTGGGAACTGGATTGGCTTAGGCTATGTTGATGGGTCTGGGAAATAAATAAGTGCGAAAAGATGAAGAAAATATTGTGCGGAAACATGAGGAACAGGAAGTACCTTTAGATATGAAAGGAGGTAAAATAGAACCTGACAGTCCTCTGCTGTCTTCTGTGGGATCCCTATGAAGAAGGGAGCTGGGGCCCTGCCTGAATCTCTAGAAACTGTGAGGAAGTGAGCACCCAGCTCTGACCTGACCTATCTGTCTGCCTTTCCATCCAAAGGTTTCAGAATCCACTCTTCTGATGCAGTCTCCTGCAGTTGCTCTCTACCCCCACCTCAAGCCTGAGAGAGAGAGAGAGAGAACCCTGTGGAATGAGGCTTTATAAGTCATAACCTTTACAACCACCTGTCTTTTCCATTTTTATCTTGGCTACTGCCACATATCCTCCCGTCTGGAGAAATCAGTGGCTTCTCCAACCCAGAAGTGAAAAACATGGGCTTTAGACTTCCCAGCTGCTTGTCCTTGTGGCCCAGCAGGCTCTGTGGGATGAAATCTGCTTATTGATTTTTCCTAGTGACATGAAAGACTCCATGATGGCCAGCACTCTGGATCCCTTTCCACAAGTGCTGCCTTATGCCCTGTGATTAGGCCTGGTCCACTGTTCTCCCATTAGGCAGGCAGAGTTGAAACACATACGCGTTGGACCTGTATGGCTATTGACAGGTGGATGACAGTGACACAAGAGGACCATCGTGGAGACCCACTCCCACAGGGTGGGTAGTGGGAAGCCTTCGGGGGATCATTGGCCAGCTGTAGGGGTAGCAGCCAGAGAAATGAGTACCTGCGCCTGCTACAAGCAGAGAGGGCTTCTGGCTGAAGGTGGGGCGCTCTGCCAGCACAAGGCTCTGGCCTCAGTGAAATGGCATACCAGTTTGGCATGGTATGCTGCCCTGCCTAGGCATTCTGAAGGGGACACTGGCTATCTTCTGAATCACAGCTGTTCTCCTGCCCTTCCTTCCATGGCCCCTCCCAACAGTTCTTTTCGTGCTTTTAAGCTTCACATTGCTTTAACTAGCTTCATACCCAGCTGACTTGCCTGACATGTATTGAGCACCTTCCCTATGCAAACTAATGAGTCAGACCTCAAGGGGCTTAACTTAGTGGGACCAGTGAACAGCATACACCACTATTGGAGGAAAGGGTTCATTTAAGTGCTGAGGCGGCCCAGCAGAGGGAGCAGTTTTTTCCAGCAGATAGGATCAAAATAGCTGTATAATAGTCAAGAGGTTTCCAAGTTTATTCAGTATTATGGTCTCTAAACAAAATTACGGACAGGATTTCTGGCCAAAAGTGAACTACCTATTATGTCTCAGTTTCTAGGGTAGTGCCACATGCTTCTGCACACAATGCCCCACAGCCCTTCCACAATCAGGCTCAGATTGGCAGGACAAACAGACAGTTCTGCTTATGTCTCCACATGAGGACCAAACCTTCCAGCTGGAGGATGGTAGATGGGGCTCCAGGCCCCAGCCAGCCATGCTGCTGGCTGCCAAGCCCTTGACACACCATTGCGTAGAGGACTTCAAAGTGCTTATTACTTGACACCACTAATGGCTGAGTGTTTGATGATGCCTTTTCCTTTGTCTCTGCCCTGAGTACTTGGCATTTCCGGTTTTAACCCATTAAAGTTACTTCACAAGGGTCCTGAGGTTCTCCAAGTTCAACGAGACCCCCTTTGTTAGAGACATAACTGAATACTGTCAACACTTGTTCTGAGCTAATGTATTGTAGCCTATTTTCTAGCAGGATAGACCTTCCTTTCCATCTTTTTGTTTTGTAAACAAAATAAGCTTCAAAATAAGTTATTTTGAAAGTGACTTGATTTGGGTTTTTATAATGCAGCAAAGTATGAAATGGAAGGAAGGGGGCTCAGGATCCAAGGTGTAGCCTTAACAAGCTGCATGAATTTGATTCTGTGGAAGGCATCATTGTCCTGTCGTGTGTTATGTGCCCCAGCAGTGGATTAGATGTGAGGACCTTGACCCAGACCCAGAGCCTCCGTGGACATCTGTTGAACAGTCCACTAGAAGAGGGAGGAGGGGAGGTTATGGTGTGTGTTTTTGCCCCTAGTTTTAAAATGAGAACAAAAGATAACATGCAGTGCTTCAGGAGAATTTTAGCTAGTAATGGAGTTTTTTCTTTGCCATATATTCTATAAATGTCTTTTTAGTCTTTTTCAGTCTGTCATCAACTTCAGATTGTGGACAGCTCTTAAACATTTGATTTTCTTTGTAGGTGATTGAAGTATATGACTTGACTAAAGTAAAGTTAAAATATTGGTAAGTTTTCTCCCCTGCTGTTATATGTCCTGCTTGGTACAGACAGGCCTTATCTGCTACCTTCATTAAGTTAGTAAAGATTCCCATATGTAGCAGTTCAGGTATTACAGCCTTGTGCCATGGTTTCCTGAGGCAACCTCCAAGCCTGCTCAGTTTCCTGGGAAAGAGAAGTAAAACTCATTAAGAACAGGCTGTGTGTTAAACACTTCACATATATGTCATCTAATTTAATCCTTTCAACAAAGCAGAACCTCAGCTCAGAGGTGATGTGACAGTCTCTGGGGTCTTAGCTGGCCTCCCCCATAAGGCTTCTTTTGGCACTTCTTTTCATGTTTTCACGAGCAACAGGGGTAGGACAAACCAGATCTGACTCCAAAGCCTATGCTAAAAAGAATGCTGAAGAGGACTTCAAAGTGCTTATTACTTGGCACCACCATTTTAGAGCCAAAATGTACTTTTTAGAATGACAGTGGTGGTGACCTGTACAATCCATAGACACTTAAGCCCCCATTATGGCAAGACCCTATGCCAGCATCTAGAGTACTCCTTTCAGTGAGCCTCCTTAACAGGCTTCCCTTTCCCTTTGTGAAAGTGTGAAGAGGATTCCTGCAGCAATCTCAGGTGGCTTTTGCTGATAGAGGATTGGACAAGTAAATGTGTGATAGCACTGGCCCCTGCAGGTTCTAGTTGTCTTTTAGTCTTGTTAGAGCCTTCATACCTCATGCTTCATACCTCAGTCTTGTTAGGGTCTTTTAGTCTTGTTAGGGCCTTATACTCTCTTGTTAAGAGTCAGTGGTGTCTTGGGAAGCCCTAGAGGATTAACTCTGTACTGTATATCAGCCTCACAAGGATTGACCTTCTTCTGACCTCATTAATTCTCTATTTAAAAGTTCTTTAATTAAACTCTTTATTTTGATATAATTATAGACTCACCTAACCTGCATCTTAAGAATAACTCTTCCAGCCACCATATCCCATGATCTGTGAACTCATCTTGTGAAGCCTAGTGTTAAAAAATATTTTTGAAGAAGTATATATATATTTTTCTTTTTCAGTGGCGTGCATTTTAATTCTCAGACCATAGCTCCTACCATTGAGCAGATTGACCAGTCTTTTGGTGCAACACATCCTGGAGGTAAGCCAAGTCTATCTGATTCCTCTGGTCATCAGTGGCAGCCCATAACAATAAACCTGGCTAGTGGCACCATCCAACCCTACTCCCTGAAGTTGGGACCCCATAGGATTGTGGGGTTGGTACTTGAGTGTGAAGGAAAGCTCCTCCCCCTTGTTTTCAACCAGGTCAGTTCAGAAACAAGACACAAGGAAGGTGTTGGCAGTCATTACTCTATGCCAGACTGGTTTATGTTAGTGACTTCAGATGCCAGTCAACTATGTCATTTTCTTCTCCCCCACCCCCACAGTGTACAACTCTGCTGAGCAGCTCTTCCACCTCAACTTCAGAGGACTGTCTTTCTCTTTTCAGTTAGACTCGTGGACCGAGGCTCCCAAGTACGAGGTCAGCCCTTCTTGTCCCCTGGTGTTTGTTGCCCAGTGCCCATGTGGTATGGGTCTGCAGACAGTGCTGTGGGGGTGGGGGTGGGGGGTCTTTAGGGGCCAAGAAGGGGTAGAGTGGGTGGTGTTGACAGAGGAAGAAGAAGGCCCAGGCTGGCATTCCTAGGAAGAGGAGTGAGGTCGGGCTCAGTTTTCAGAGATAAATCCATTCATGCCTTACTTTTAAGCTGCTAATCACTACAGTTTTCTCAGTGGCCTAGAATTTGGATATTTCATCCTCTGGATTTTCAGTTGTTGCTTTTGGCAAAGATTTCATTCATCCTTAGGCAACACCATCCTTAGGGTTGTGAAAATGATAGCTTTTGTAAGGTTTATATTTTATTAAGGAAGCATTCCTGCATTTTCCCCTTATGAAGAAAAGACAAACCAGTAGAATTAAAGGTGAACTTGCATGGTTGTGGGAAGTTTATTTACCCAGAGCCAGGTTTCACTGTGTGCTTTGACCAGACAAGTTCTTGAAGACCATGAATGCCAAGGAGGACGAGAGACTGAGTCCCATGACCTGCTGTGTGCCCTTAGTACAACTCTCATCCTGTATTTGCAGCCCAATTTTGCCCATGGCCTGGCTTCTCTTCAGATACCCCATGGAGCAACTGTAAAACGAATGTACATCTACAGCGGAAATAGCCTACAGGATACCAAGTAAGTGTAAGGAGCATGAGTTTTATGCTAAGGCCATGGCTCCCTGGGAGGGAGGACCAAGCCTCTGCTCATTCTGTGCCTGCCCAGGGCTCCCCTGATGCCCCTGAGCTGTTTCCTGGGCAATGTGTATGCTGAGAGTGTAGATGTTCTTCGAGATGGAACTGGACCTGCAGGTTTACGACTTCGCCTACTTGCTGCAGGTCAGTGACTGGCTTTGAGGTGGGTGGATTCCCCATTACACCCATGTTGAGAAGTTGTAAAATCCCACGTGCTTAGAGCTATGTCTTAGTCCATTCAGGCTGCTATAACAAAATACCGTAAACTGAGTGGCTTCTAAACAACAGAAATTTATTTCTCATAGTTCCAGAGACTGGGAAGTCCAAGATTGGGGCACTGGAAGGTTCAGTATCTTGTGAGGGCCTGCTCTCTGGTTCACAGACTTCTCCTTGTGTCCTTATATGGTGGAAGGGGCTAGCTAGCTCTCTGGAGTCTGTTTTATAAGGGCACTAATCCCAATCCAGAGGTCTCTGCTCTCATAACCTGATTGCCTCCCAAAGGCCCCACCTCCTAACATTATCACCTTGAGGGTTAGGATTTCAAGATGAATTTTAGGGGAACATAAGCATTCAGTCCATTGCCAGATAGTTGGTAGAAGACAAATGATGCAGATATTTATGGTTAAAGCTTGTGTTTAATTTTGTCAAGGGACAGGACATAGTCTTACCATTAGCAAATCTTAATAAGTGGCAGTAGCACTGCTTCCCTCGGCCCGCACGTAGGCTGGCCATGTGCTTATGTAGCTTTGTAGCAGTTCCCAGTCTGTTTCCTGGAAGTGTATCCTGTGGGCTGCAGTGTTATCTGGTCTCCCCTTTTCTACCCTTAATGCCAAGTTCTCAGAGTAGGCAGGCAAAAGGGACTTGTTGAATTGTGGTTTGGCCACACTTTGCCAAGACATTTGCTGACCATGAACAACAACAACAACAAAAAAAGAGGCCAGGTGTGGTGGCTCACACCTGTAATCCTAGTACTCTGGGAGGCCGAGGCAGGAGGACTGCTTGAGCTCAGGAGTTCGAAACCAGCCTGAGCAAGAACAAGACCCCGTCTCTACTAAAAATAGAAAAATTAGCCAGGCGTCATGGTACACACCTATAGTCCCAGCTACTTGGGAGGCTGAGGCAGGAGGATCATTTGAGCCCAGGCGTTTAAGGTTGCAGTGAGCTATGATGACACCACTGCACTCTAGCCTGGGCAACAGAGCAAGACCCTATCTCAAATTAAAAAAAGGATCAGTGCCATTAATCATCACAGGTGACAGCAGGAGCCTCTTGAGGCTAGGGCTCTCAGCCAGTTCTGACTGCCAGCCTGTACAGCACACTCCCAGCAGTCACACTTCTCACTGCTTACCCTGTCAGCAGGGAAGACACTTTTTGTTAAGTCAGGGCCTCACAGAATTATCGTCCAATCCAGTCCTCATTGAGAGTTTCCTTTGACAAGCACAAGAGACTCAACCAATCCATTTCTCGCATCTGTTTCTTTATGGAGTCTGTCTACAATGATGCTTCTAACACAGGAAGTCAGGTCAGCTCTCTTGGTCCCCACAGTAATTAAATCACAAACTAAAGTAGTCTCCTAAAACTATGGGTAATTCTACCTGGGTAGGCTTCAAACAGAGTGAGACAAATGAGAAGACTTATCTGTAAAGGGTCCCTTCCCTGCAGCCCCATCTGAACATTCACAGGTATGTGGTACCTGGAGAAATATATTAGGCCACTGGATACTTTGGGCCCTCAGTCCAGTTTGACAGGACTTTTGGTGGGTTCAATAGGTCACCCAGGCTTGCCTAAGCTGGAAGATTTATGGACAGAGAGGTTAATGAGGATCATGCTTTTCTCAGGACCTAACTAGGTAATTTAAACACAACCTTTTTTTGCCACTAAGCGTATATATGCTGAGAATAGAGATTCTTGGGTTAGTTGAAGAACTCAGTACCTAGTTACTTCAGATTTTGGTTCTCTGAAGCTTCTGCATATAGCAGATGGATTGTTACAAATGAAAGAACTTTGACAACTGTAAAGCCTTGTGCCAAGTAAGGTGATGTCAGTGGTTATCATGGCACCAGGAATTGCGGTCCTCCTCTAATTCTTGGCTTCCTCTTTTGGACATAACACCTTGTCTTCCCATCCACAGAATAGGGAAATTTTACTGTTGGTGTGTCTCACTGTTCCACAGCCACTTCTACATTTGTATGTGTATGTCATTAACTGGAACAGTTCCTGAAATGTATTAGAGAAAGGGTTTAAAGATTCTTCCCAAAGAATAAACGTTTGGCAAATCAGAAGGTATTTTTATTCCTCCAATTATCTGGTTTTTCTCTTTTGAATTATAGTGGTTCTTATCTGTGTTCGAGGGCTCTGTCAGGTGTTTGTGTAGAATTAGGGAGTGAGTTAATGGATGCTTCGCTCTTGACTTTCATGGTGCAGTCTTGTAGGTTCGGTCTCTGGTTGGGGGTTACCCCTGAGAAGTATTCTTAACACAAATCCTTTTATCTTGTCATTATGCACTTTCATAAAACCTGCTCCTGCTACCGATCTTACAACAGTTGTGTGGTGGTCTGATTGGGGTTTTCTCCATCACATCATAAGTTCCATTGGTGGAGTTTGTGGGCAGAAACTACTGTTCGGATCACGTTTGTTTCCTCAACCTCTAGCACAATGCCTAGCCCATGGTAGGCAATAAGGAAATAGTTGGTAAGTGAGTAAGTGAATGACGTCTCTAGAGTTCCATGTCACTTTGGGGGGATTGAATGAGTCTCTGGCATTATTTTCAGTAGGTAGTGATTTCTTGTAGAGTCTTAAGCCCTGATGACCTGGTATTTCCACTTGCGTGTAGTCTTGCCCCTCAGCCAGATCTAATAATGCAGCATGTAGCCATTGTCTCTCTGGGGTCCTCAGAGGTTCGGGGTCTCTGGCCTTAACCACAACCTGATAATCTCTCCCCTGTTCTCTACAGGTTGTGGACCTGGCCTATTAGCAGATGCCAAGATGCGGGTATTTGAACGTTCAGTGTATTTTGGTGATTCCTGCCAAGATGTTCTTAGCATGCTTGGTTCTCCACACAAGGTCTTCTATAAGTCAGAAGACAAGGTAGGGGAAGTGTGTTTTACAGAGTAAATAGGCAGTCTTGCTTCCCCTTTTTTTTTCCAGTCAACACTAATTTAATATTGAGTAAATAGAAACTGTTTGCTACTTTCCCACAGAATTTGTTCTACTTAAAGCTAATGATGAAATAAATTGAAAACTTTTTTCTTACCCCTGTTGGTCAAATTATCCTGACTCTTTTCCCTGTCCATGGTGCCTGCCTTTCCTTGGAGAGCAGGGCCTAGTCCATAGTCAGCTGCAGCTGGCTCCCTCTCCTGGATTGGTCATCACCAACAGCTCGGACGCCCCCCACTCTTGCTTACCCAGCAGCTTAGTGTTATATGCACAGTTTGTACATCTTCATTTAGTCAAGAACAGTATTAAGGGGTTGGATTTTAACTAGCACTTCAGAGGCTGAGGTGGGAGGATCACTTGAGGCCAGGAGTTCAAGCAGCCTGGGCAACCAGTGAGACCCCACTCTACAAAAATAGAAAACTTAGCCGGGTGTGGTGGTGCATGCCTAGTCACAGCTACTTAGGAGGCTGGGCAGGAGGATCACTTGAGCTCGGGAGTTTGAAAAAGTGGAGGAGGGTTGGATTTTAATTTATGGATATTTTTTCCCTACAGATGAAAATTCATTCTCCTTCCCCTCATAAGCAAGTACCCTCCAAATGCAATGACTACTTTTTTAACTACTTCACTCTTGGGGTGGTAAGTTGTGACTCCTTAAGAGAAGTGTTTCGTTTCCGTTGGGGTGGGCAGTGCACCTTTGCACACCTGTGTGTGCAGCTGTAACCATGCCTGGGCATTGAGGAACCTAGCCCCAGCTGGCTTTGCCCAGTGTTGTTTTGCATAAGCTCGGGTACTCCAAGGTAGACCTTTCCTGCCACCATGATTGCTGAGAAACACCAGGTTCTCTGATGCATGTTGACTTCTTTCTGAGATAAACATGCTCCATAGATGGCGGCTGTGGTGTACTCTGGTTTCTCTTCATATCGTATAAATCTTTTGCCTTTTTTGAGATAGAGGCTATAGAAATCTGCAGGTTAAGCTGTTTAGGGCACTTCCCTTTTGTACAGCATAGGACCGTCTTCTGGAGTCAAAACAGGGAGACTAAAAAGACTCAAGAGACAGTGGGGGTGTGCTTGTGTATTTTTAGAGGACCAGCCCAGAGGCATTGCTGCAGCCCTGTGCTTAGGACCCAGGGTGCTGGGTGGAGCTGATAGCCACCATCAGTGCCAACAGTCCAGCTGGTGGGTAGGATGCATGTAGGAGAAATGATTGTGTAAACAATGTGCCAGCAGGAGACATCTCAGAGGTCAGGGCTGGCCTGCACCATGGGTTTTCTAACCTTTGAGCCTTCCAGGATCTGAGGTCCTGAGGCAGCAAAGGGTAGATTCAAGAGAAGGAAGAGGGAGAGACTGAGTCTGCCTATGTGGGAAAGACCAAACATGAGCCAGGGTTAGTGGGAAAGCTGCTGTAGGACCATAAAGTCCTGAGGGTAGGATGGTGGAAAGAGGGAATGGTGCTGTTGCGGCTTGGTCTCTGAGTTCAAGGGCCAGTGATGATAGGTGGCAGGGAAGATGGAGAGAATGGACCAGCCTTAATAGGACTTTGTTGGCTATTGGTACAGTGGTGGGCCCCCCTCACTGAAAATGTCCACTTAAAGCAGCTTGGCCTTAACTGTCTCCTTGACTGTTATTTGGGAGAAAGCTGATGCCTGCAGGCATCCCCATGGTGGAGTGGGTGTCTCCAAGTTGGCCAAGTTGACATTCCCTATTTGAGTACCCTTATTTTCTATCCCAGGACATCCTCTTTGATGCGAATACACACAAAGTAAAGAAGTTTGTCCTACACACCAATTACCCTGGGCATTATAATTTCAACATGTGAGTACACCTATACCTGCCTCTCTGTGAAGTGAGCTTTGGGCTAAAAAACAAGAGAAAGTTTGTGGCTTTGGGTGTTCACTAATTTAGCTACAGCTGAATTCTTGCTGTTCCATGGGAAGTGAACATTTACTGCTTGCTTGCTTTGATCCTTGCACAGTGTCCAGTGCTTTACATCTCTCCATTTGAACCCATTTTACAAATAGGAAAATCAGTTCAGAAAGTTTAATGTCTTTATCCAAGGTGATAGGCTCTTGAGAGCCCATTGCCGTGCACTTTCTGTTCAACTTCAGTGCCTAAATCTGGCCTCCCCCAGTGAATGCTGTGTCAGGGGTTCAGAGCCACGCCTTTGGGCAGGTGTATTTGGTTCAGTTTTTCCTGGGGTGCAGGGTTGGGATGCGGGAGCAGTCAGGCCTCCCAGGAGGCCCAGAGTTTACCCTTCTGCCTTCTCTCTAGTTACCATCGCTGTGAGTTCAAGATCCCACTAGCCATAAAGAAAGGTGAGTAGTAAATGCCTTCAGGGTAAGGAAGGAGTTTTGGAGTCAGTTTCCCATTATGAGAAGGGAGAAAGATCCCAGCAGAGAGGGGAGTAGTGGTTAGGTGTATAGAGCTTCTGCCCACGGCCTCACCTCCTCTGGGGTGGGCTCCATGTTCTGGAGGCTGCATTGTTCTTGGTCTGGAGGCCTTCAGGCCTTTTCCTATGACCATGGGAGTGCTAGCCTCTGGAGGGGAGCGTTTCCTATCTACAGATCATCATCCAGGTGCTCCCAGCCCATCCTTGGTGCCTGCTGCCCACTGCTAGTTGGTAGCTCACACCTGACTGGCCTCCTCTCACCTCCTTGCCCCCATCCTCTTCCACCTTGGAACTCCAAAACAACCTGTCTATTCTCCCTACGTACTCCAACCCCAGTACAAATGGTGGCCGGGTCTGGATCCTGCCCAGGGCTGGGCTGGACCAGCTAGCAACCTGGCCCCTGTGTTCTCTTTTCAGAAAACACAGATGGTCAGACAGAAACATGCACAACCTACAGCAAGGTGAGCTCCTATTTTCCTACCTGATGCAGTCTGAGAATGAGGTGGATATGAGCCTGCCAGCAGTCGGGGGCCATGTCCTCTGGGCACAGGCATGTTCAGGTCCCTGCTAACCCCTGCTGCTCCCTATCCCTCTTGCAGTGGGACAACATTCAAGAGCTCCTGGGCCACCCTGTGGAGAAGCCTGTTGTTCTGCACAGGTGAGTGGGAGGTTGTGGTCTCTGGCCACTCCACCCTATTCCTCACAGCCCAGAAGGCCCAGAGAAGCCTGGCACAGTGGGTGTTGCTTAGAAATTACAGAAGTCAGAAGTTCTGGTGTTGCCACAAACATACTTCCTGCATATTAGGATTGGGCCAACTGTTCTGCATGTTACCTGTGATAGAGAGATTGCCCTCGGGGATAGCTTCCCTCTCCCCACCCTACCTCCAGGTATAGGGGCCTTCTCACCCTTAGTTATTCAGAAAGGGAGGTGGTTTTGGCTGGCTGTTCTGGGCTCTTTTTTCCCATCAAAGCTGCTACCTGCTATAGTCCATAGCCCCATTCCTGGTTGCCATGCTGCCTGAGGCTCGCTCTCATTTGAAAGGGCCCTCCTGACTTCTCACCACACCAGTCCAGCTCCACAGTAACTTTGTGTCCTGTTGGGCTGTGTAGGATTCTGAGTTAAGTGAGGCCATCCCTACCCCTCAGACCTTGAGGGCCTGTGTGGGAGACAGACACGTGCAGCCATATAGCCCACATCCTAAAAGGAACTAGATGTCTTGCTTGGCCTTGGCCTCTGTCTGCTCCTCTAATTCTGGCTTCTCTGGCCCCAGGTCCTCGTCTCCAAACAACACCAATCCATTTGGCTCCACGTTCTGCTTTGGTCTTCAGCGGATGATCTTTGAGGTAAACCCTGGAGGCCCTAGAAATAAGCTGCTAAGGGGTTGGTGGACATGGCAGGGACAGGCAAGTGATTGAGGGAAACTGGGAAGGGCCTGACTGCCATGCTGGGCAGATTAATTCTTCCCCCGCAACTCTGTCTGCTGAGTACCTGGCCTGCTCACACTTACCAGTGAGGGTTCAGGAGTGATGCTAGGGAAATCTTAGGTCATGGAGGCTGAAGCAATGGTTTATATCTAGCAAGATGAGAGGTAACAAGGATCTCAAGTTTATATCTGGAAATATGGGTAAAGCAGGGAAGAGAACCACAGGGCAAGTGGGGCCCAGCCCAGGGTGTTGGGAGCCTTTGAGTGCCATGTGGATGGATACACTGTGGGCAAGTAGCTCTAGAGGCCTCCCTGATTTGGGAGGAAAACAGGCTTGCCCCTATTTTCCCTCTGGATGCCATACCTTCAACAGGCACTTAGCAGTTCCAGGAGGACTGAACAGAAGGGTGTGGTAAAGGCTGTGTATATCCCATGAGAAACAGGCAGGTCCTCAGGCGGAAGTGGCTCCTAGCATGAGTTGGGGAGGTTGAGGGGTCAGAAAGCCCACCCCTTGTGTGCAGGTTTGTTGCACACACAACCTCCAGCCCCTGTGCACAGGATCTGCCTACATCCCTTCTACCCTTCCCCACTGTCCTCTTCTCACACCAGGTCATGCAGAACAACCACATTGCCTCGGTGACCCTGTATGGCCCCCCCAGGCCTGGTGCCCACCTGCGAACAGCGGAGCTCCCCTAGGGACATCACCACCCATGCCCCTCTACCGTGTGGAACTGTGCATTGCATCCTGCTCAGCAGGCCTCTGTGTGCCAGTCTGTGGGTTTTCTTGGACACCTTGCCAGTGTTGAAGGGCTGTTGTGATGTTCTAAGGTGGGGCTCAGGATGGGTGCTCTGCCCTGGTATGAGGGGCCCAGATATTCCTCTGTCCGTCCTCAGCCTGCTTGTGCCAGCAGAGGACACAGACTGCAAAGAGAAGCACAAACTTTGAGCCTTGATACCTGGACCCAGGAGCTCTCGACTAACACGTAAGGAGGCAGGACACATCAACCCCTGTCCCATATATATTGGGAAAACTTGGGGCTCTCTGTGGCTGAGGACACAGGCACCCAGGACGAGGAAAAGGTCCTGCCTTTGTCCCATTGCCACGTGACCCTTAAGGCAAGCAGGTAGCGTGT
The DNA here is from genome assembly GCA_023783475.1 of Daubentonia madagascariensis. Classification (NCBI taxonomy): domain Eukaryota; kingdom Metazoa; phylum Chordata; class Mammalia; order Primates; family Daubentoniidae; genus Daubentonia; species Daubentonia madagascariensis. The sequence goes on along the minus strand of JAKFHU010000658.1, from coordinate 674,024 downwards.
CTATAGTACTTGGTTGCGACATTTGCACTACATCCACTTTAGTTACTTGATGGCTGGCTGTGGCCAAGGTGGCCCTTCCCCATTGCTTTCTTGCATGTGCTCCCTGCCAGGCCTAGTAGGCACAGCCAACTGGTTGAAACACAGCTTTCTACCATCCAGGTACTTGCCCAGGCCTGATTCCCACCCCTCCTGGAGCCAGCTTTCAAGGTCACCTGTACCCCTGCTCTGCCTCAACCTGGCTGCATGTTTCCATCCTGTTTGCCTTTTTTATTTAATGCCAAAGTTTTAGCCAAAGACATGTTCCTCTTTTTGTTGTGTTTCAGCATTCTGTTCTGCACTGTGGCTGCTCCCTGCCCCAACCCTGGGCACTGTCCCCTGGCTGGGCCCATTCATGGTTCAAAGCCTCTGGGGGCTCAAGGAAGGCTGGGCTGCTCAGTCTCTTCATGGGTCATGCTAATGGAAAGTAGAATATATATGCTTTAAAAAATATTAATCCTTTTGAAAAGAATTAAGAAGAGAAATGTATAATTTTATCCCATTTTTAATATTTTGGTCTAGCAACTTGTGATATATAGATGACAATTTTGTGAGTTTTTCAAATGTGTGTACAGATTTTTGTAAATATGACTCTTTTGTAATTAACTCATGTACAGCCTCATCCTGTATAGTTTAATGATGAATGTGCAGGGGACCTGCCCCAGGGCTTCTTTATGGTTCCTGGGCCTACAGCCAGGCTTGTGTGACACTCCCATGACTTTCTGACTGACTGATGTCTTCCCATGTAGACTGTGGCCTGGCCAGAGACCCCTGCACATCTCACTGTCTGGGGCAGCCAGTACTGTTCCCATCCTCCTGCAACGGGGGAACCGTCCTTATTGCCCACATCCTCTCTCCAATAAAGCACCTGTGCTCTTAGCAATGGCCCCCCCATGTGCTGTTGCTGGGATGTTTATATTAAAATAAGTGTGTTGGTTTTTTGAGGAAGGGGGTTGTTGAAGAATATAGGGAAATTAATAGTAGGGGGGGTGGTCTTCATGGAAGGTGTTCCTTGGCTCCTCTGAAGGGGATGGTACAGCCTCCTGTAGGAGATTAGCATAGTTGTGAGGGTGTCCCTGTGTGTGGTTCCGTCCTCCTGGACCCAGGAGAGGTTGGCTCCAGGAAAGCAGACCTCAGAGTCTAAAGACCTAGGCAGGACTGGGAATCTAATTTGGAGGGACAGGTGGGAAGCAAAATGTCTACTTTCAGATTAAGCTGTGGCAGAAAGCCTGCCAGGTCTACGAAGGCTGGAGCCAGGCCCCCCAAGACACCTTCCTGTGGGGCCTGGCTTTGAGGAATCCTACATGTGTCTGTATCATTTTAGGGGTTCCAAACCAAGGAGTGCGGTAGGATTCCATGAGCCCCTGCCACCCACCCAAACACACACACCTGTTTGCTACTGGGAGGACCAAACATGTCCACCACCCTGGGGCTTGTTGGGCAAGATATTGTCTTCCATCATCTCAGCCTTGGCTATCTCAAAGGGTCACCATTACACTGGTTCCTGACCAGCTCCCAGCAGGGTGGGCCAACAGGAGCCAAGCTCAATCTCTACTCCCTGGGACCTTGTGGAGGCAGACACCAGGTGATCTAGGGAAGAACCACATACACTGCCATAATCCACCTGGGAACCCCCTTCAAGTTCCTCCCACTCTTGTCCTGAGTCTGAGTGAGAGGAGCTTGGGGCTGTGAGGGGGAGCTAGGAGTCCCACTGGAAAGGGCCTGCAGCAACAGGCTGTGGATGCGCACAGGCTGGCCCATGCGGTCCATGCAGCAGACGCCACATAAGCCAGATGTCAGCAGCAGAGAGCCCGTGCACTACAACCAGCTCGCGGTAAAAGCAGGGGTCGAAGGTTCGCAGATGCGGTGCAGCTGAAGGCTGGGAGATGCCAAAGGTGCGGAAAGCAGGGTGAGGCTCAGGCGTGAGCCGCAGGCGCTGCAGACACATGCCCAGAAAGACGTCGTCAATGGGGAAGAGTTCGACCTGCGCGCAGGCGCCAGCCAGGCGGTGCAGCGTGGCCCATGAAAGTACAAAGCCACCGCCTCCAGCGTAGGCCGGATAGGCTGGCAGGCCATACACAGCCTCAGGGATGTAATACTTGCTGGCCCGCGCGCGGATTGGCCGCGCCTGCACAATCACGTCACCAGCAAGCAAGTCCTGCCCCGGATCCCTCAGTGCAAGGAACTCCAGCAGGTTCCCTACGTGCACGAACACATCGGCGTCGCCCTTAAAAACGAAGCGCACGTCGGGGCAGAAGGCTGAGGCCCAGGCCAGAAAGTGGATCTCCTTGAGCGTTAGGTTGAAAAAAGTGTCGTCGAAGGCCCAGAGCAAGATGTCCGCGTATGCACGGCTCTCGGCATGCAACAGGTCGCGCCAGTGTGTTCGCGTTCCCGCCGCCACCGTATCTGTCCCGTCTGTGCCCGCGCCCCTGGGCACACCCAGCAAGAACACACGGCGCACGAGCGCCCCCTGCATGCGACCCTCAGCGCCCCACGTCTGGCGCACGGCTTGGCGCCTCTCAAAGTCGGCTGCCACTGACTTGACAGCGATGAGCAAGTCTGGCCGGCCGCCCGGTGCGCCGTCGCCGCGGCACTTGTGTGGCTGGTTAATGAGCAGCGGAAAGCGCCGCTGGTCCTTGGCGCGCAAATAGCTGACGAAGTCAAAGGGTCCCGTGGGCGTGGGCGGCGCCGGCGTGTCCCCTTCGTAGGCCGGGGGTGCTGCGCCCGCGTCCGGTACCTGGAACGCGCGGGGCCCCAGGGTGGGTTTTGGTGCCGCCCTCTCTCGCGCTCGCGGCGCGCTCGTCGTCGGGGCCGCGCCGTCGCGCTGCGCATAGAGTAGGAGGCCGAGGGCGGTGCCGAGGAGTAGCGTGAGCGACGCGTCCCGCCGTAGGCGCAGCCTCCTCCTCATGTCCGGGTAGCCGGCGCCCGCCCTCCCTTCGAAGGGTCGCAGGCAGGGGTTCCCGAGGCGGTAGCAGGCGGCGGGCGGTGGCTCCCAGCCGAGCCCTCCCCGAGAGGAGGAGCTGGCGGCCGTTTATCCCCTCCCGTCGTCCTCCTGCTCGGGGCCCTGACGCACCCGCCCGGACGGGCAGCCTGAAGGGACAAGAAGTTCCCCCTTGTAGCCAACTCCCCCGATCCTCAGCTCCGGCCCAGGACCGTGCCCCAAGGCCGGGCAGGGAGCCACAGAGCCTAGGCCCCACCCCCACCCGCCTCCCCTGCGCTGAGGCCGAATCCCTTCTACCTTTCCCCTGCCACCCCCTCAACGTCGGTCCCCGGGATCCCGACTCACGCTCGGCCCTCGGGAGCGGCGCAGCCCGGAACGCCGGGGCCTCCGGGGCTCAGTGCAGGGTCCCAAGGGCGGCCATGGACGGGGCCTGGGCCAAATGCAGCGTTGGCAGGAAGGGGGACCGGGGCTGTGCCACGTGACCCTCCAGCTGTGCGCGCCCGGACATCTGGAGCTCAGCTCCGCCCCGGCGCCGGGAGCGCGGTCTCCAAGTGGGTCTAATCCCTGAGAGGGATCCTCCTAACGGACAACTCTCGCTGGGAAGGCCTGGTCTCGGTGCTGGCTCCGACTCCCCAAATCCGCCCTTCCTGGGGTTGGAAGAAGCGGCAACTCCTCTGGTTACCCCCCTCCTCGTCCCCTCGCGTCTCCGGAGCGGGGCCCGGGCTGGGCTGCCGGGAGTCCCCCGAGCCGGCCGGTCCCAAATTCCTGGGGCCAAGCGTCTTAGGCAGCGACCTGGCCACTATCCCCGTCAGTCTTTCGGAGTGCCTCTTCTCAGCAACCCTGGTTCCACCAGAGGGGGCCCATAAACTGCCCTGGGACACATGGCTGCCTCTTTACTCCTTGCTGTGCCATTCCCCCCTCCCCTTGCCCCGCCCCCAGTAAACACATGTGCACATGGACAAACAAAGCAGCCCATCCAGTCCTCACAACCCTGCCAGCAGTTCTCATTGCTCATGCCCAGGTGGCGACGCTGCTCCTCAGCGAGATAAGTAACTTGCCCAGGATCTCAGGCAGAAAGGACTGCCCCCAGGTCTTCTGGAATTCAGTCCAGGATTCTTTTCTCTGTCCTTCCTTCCCCTTCTCATCCATCCCCTGGGATACAGGAGACCCATCCTGCTTTCATGTCACAATCACTTCAGCCTGTCTGCCCAGGGGCTGATGGGCCTGAGCCCAGGTGCAGTTTTGAGTCCCCTGGTCCCCAGCAGAGCTTCCCACAGGTAGAAATGACCATGTCTGTACCACTGCAGCCCAGAGTGGGCTGGCAGGGATGGGCACAGCTTGGGAGGCTCTGGAGTAGGCCTTCACTAAGGATTTGATCTGGGATCCAGGTGGGCAGAGAGGTGCTCTGGGATTGATGGTTGAGTCCTTGCCCAGCTCTGCTGCTAGCTCTCTTTTCCACAAACTCAGGGTCTCTGGGTCCCAGCCCACAGTAGCCCGGAGTAGACTGCCCCCCACCAGAGTCTCCTGAGAACAGGCTGCTGGAGACAGCGCCGGTCCTACCCAGCACCATCCTCTTTCCAAGGGCTGTGTCTGCTCCTTTTGATGGCATCTTTCCACCAATGTTCTCCCTTAAAACTCCAACCCTCCATCCTGAGCCTCACTTTTTCCTGGCCACAGACTAGTCAGGAGTCTTGTACTCTGGCTTTCTCCACTGCCTCATCTCCCACTCCCTCCTGGGGTACAGCTTTGGGCTGTCCCTATCATGCCCCAGGAAGAGCCCCCACCTGGTAACCTCCTTTTAACAGAATCCAGTGCACGCACACTCCTCAGTCTTGACTGATCTGCAGCCTCCATTACAGCAGGTGGGTATTCCCCTGGCTTCTGAATCTCCTGGTTTTCCTCCTTCCTCTGTGGGCTGTCCCTTTTCTGGTTGGTGTCCTTCAGGACCTCTCCTGGGGGGCAACCCCACCCACTCCCAGGTCCACTCATGAATCTGTTGCTTTGATCCTTTTCCTGAACTCAGAACTACAGATCCAGCTGCCTTCACACTCTCTCCCTGGATGTCCCGCAGGAACATCATGCCCAACTTGTCCCAAAGAGAGCAAGCACTTAGCTTTCCCCAGGGCCCCCATCCCAGCAGGCAGCCCCCACCCTCCATTCAACCAGCAAAGGCAGAAACTTGGGGTCCTCTCTCACCCCATTGCTCATCAGTGTCACCAAGTCTGTTATTCCTCCTCCGAACAGCTCTTGGTGTTCAGCCACCTTCCTCCATTTCTGCTGCCGCTGCCCCAGCCTGGTACCATTGCTCCTCTCCTCTTCTCTTTCTCTCTCCCTCCCCCCTCCCTCCTCACCAGCCTCTCAGTCTTAACTCCTGAAACCCTTCAAAGGCTTCTGACTGGCCTCATTATAAAATCCACACACCCTGGCTAGGCACAGTGGCTCACACCTGTAATCCCAGCACTTCGGGAGGCTTGAGGTAGGAGGATCACCTGAGCCCAGGAGTTCGAGACCAGTCTGGGCCAGAGAGGTGCTCCATCTCTAAAAAAAGAGAGACCCCATCTCTAAAAAAAGAAAAGAAAAAAGGAAAAAATTTTAAAATAATTAGCCAGGCATGGTGGCATACACCTGTAATCCTAGGTACTTGGGGGGCTGAGGCAGGAGACTCACTTGAGCCCAATAGTTGGAGACTGCAATGAGCTATGACTGCACCACTGCATTCCAGCCTGGGTGAAAGAATGAGACCCTGTCTCTAAAAATAAATGAATAAAATAAAAATAAAATCCACATTCTGTAAAATGGTTTACCAGCCCTCATACTATCTGCCTCAGTAACTGACCTCTTGGCAAATCCACCCACCCCCACATCCAGCCACTCTAAACTTTGTGTTCTAACGTCCCTCCCTCTCATCTGCCTCAAGACCTCACCTGAGGCTGTGCCCAGAACACAGCCCTTCTCTCAGCACCACCCCCCACACACATACACTCATTTCTCGGGGATGCCGAACCCCCAGTCTGGGTTAGCACCTCCTCTGTGCTCCCACAACTCCTGGTATTCCTCACATCAAAAAAAGGGTTACACTTTATTTCCACTGCTTAATATTCGGGGTCCTGCACTGTGTGTGAGCTGGGGGCAGGCAGGATTCGTATATCTTGCTCACCACAACATTTCCAGCACCCAGGATGATGCCTAGGACGCACAAGGGCCAGGTGCTTAATGAGTGACGAGGTAAGCATCAGCCCCAAGTCCCTCTCCTGGGGTGGGAGAGGGTGAGGCTGACCTCCGCAGCAGGTCACCCACACACTGTCTCCAGCGAAGTATCTGGGGCAGAATCCCCAGTGGTGCACCCCCAATGGGCTTGGTAGGTGCTGTCTGGCTCCCGGGGAAGACAGTCAACTCCACCCCAGCAACTCCAGCAGACAGGCAAGTGGCATGATAAGTGTGGTCTCAGAGTCCCGTGCATGGACAGGGGGCCAGCAATAGCAGCAGGAGGGACCCTAGTGTCATCCAGGTGCTCCAAACCCTGGCTGGGCACCTGGCCTAGGCCAGGCTGCCATCCGGACCGGTCAGGCCCAGCAAGTCCTCTGCCAGACTGGTGAGCTCATTCTCCTCGAGCGCCTCCACCAGGCGCTGCAGCGTGGCACGGCGGCCCTCGGCCTGCACAAAGCGCCGCAGCAGCTGGAAGGCCTGCTCGTACAGCCCATCGCGCTCGTACTCGTAGGCAAGCGAGTCGAGCGCGGGGTCCCGCAGCGCGCGACAGCCCCGCTGCAGTGAGCGCCCCACCTTGCGCCACTTGAGGCCCACGGACCTCGCGAACGTCTGCTGGTCTTGAAGGCTCAGCGGCCGGTTCACTGCGGAGGGAGCGGGGAAGCAGATGAGCGCCGGGCACCGCAGGGCCAGCATCCCCCCACTCCCGCCCGGCCCTGGTTCCTCCGGGCTCCAACTGCCCAGTGCGCCTGCCTCTCCACGCGGGCGCCTCACCTACGGGCTGACCCTGGAACAGAAAAGTCTGGCCAGACGGTGGCGGCGGCTTCTCCGAGAGAGAGGGGACCCGGGACTGCGAGGGGCCCTGAGCGACCTCCGCGTCACCATCCTGGCCGCCCGACCCGCACGTCAGATTCCGAAGCGCATCCTCCAGCTCGGCGAGCTCCTCGTCCCGGAGGCGGTCCGGCTAGGGGAAGGGGGTGCGCCGTCAGTGGGGCCTTCGCCGCGAATCCCCGCCCTACCCCATCCTGACCTCAGGCCGGTCGCACCTTCTGGGCTAAGATGCAACTCAAACAGCGCTCCTCATCCGTCAGCACAGCGTCCAGCCGCTCGGCGCCGGCGCGCAGCTCCAGTTCCAGCTGCACCGGGTGCTGGGCCAGCGCGGCCGCCAAGCCCCTCTGCAGCGCGGCGCGCAGCGCCCCCTCGCGGTAGGCGCGGAGGAAGCGGCCGCAGGGCTCGCGCCCGCAGAATCGCAACTGCACAATGAGCTGCGGATCGCTGCGGTGGATCTTGAGCATCTGCAGCACTTCCGGGCTCCCACCGCTCTCTGCGGAGGCGGTCAGTCAGGCGCCGGGTGGTCCCCAAGCGCGGCCCTTCTCCAAGCGGCTGGAGGAGGGGCGACCCCCCCGCCCGCCCCCCCCGACCTGGGGTGCAGGATTACCCTAGAGTACCCAGCTGGGAAACAAAATTGGGATGCAAACAGCAACGACCCAGAGAGAAGGCCAGGACCTATCACAGGATGCACCCCAAGACAGAGTGGGTGCCCCCTAGCCCCATCTCTGACGCCCCACATGAGGGAAGGCAAAGGGAAGGGACTTCACAGCACAGAACCGGGCCTGTGCCGGGGGCAGCCTAGCCGCCTGGGCAGGCAGCAAGCAGGGCGGAGGAGGGGCGGGAGGTCTCAAGTCTTCAGCCTCCACCAAGTGCGGCTCCCGCTGCCCAGGAAGGAGAGGAGCTCTCGCTGCTCTGGGGCCAGGAACAGATCCCCCAACCCGCTTCAGCCTCCTGTGGCCTCTGCCCTGAGATGGGAAAGGGGGACCTGGAAGGGTAGGTACTGGGGAGGGGTCTTGGGCAAGGAGTGCTGCAGTGAGAGAGGAAAAGAGGAGAGAAAGATACACAATTAGTAGAAAGGAGTGAGCCGGCTGGTCTGGGGTAGGGAGTCGTCAAGCAGGGGGATGTTAGTGCACAAGTAGGTAGATCGTACATAGACATGGGGACACATGTCTACACTCAAGGTCACACATGCCACAAGCAGAAAAGAAAGAGCCTACACAGCTGGGGTCTTCTACCTCCCTCCCAGTCCTCCTACTCCCGCCAAATCTTTTCCCTAACCGTGTCTAAACCTAGGCACACCAAGGACCTGTAACCTCAGTCCCAGCCCTGCCCACAAAAGGCCCCAGGCCACCTCTTCCTGTCCACATGCCCACCCACCCACGCACCTGCCAATGCAGTCCGCAGAGCCCTGTACACTGCCACCTTCTGCTGGGGGTGTGCGTAGGCATCCGACAGGACCACATTGTCCAGCGAGGACTCCACAAACAGGTATGCGCTGCCCACCCACTCTTCGTGCCCATTTTGCCCAGCCGCCATCTCACCTCCTGGAGATGCAGACAGTCAGGCATCCAGGTCATCCCCCAGCCCTGGAGACAACTGTCGAGTCCCATGTGGCTCAGCTCTCCCCTCCATGGTAGGCTTGACTAGCTGGCACACTTGGGACAACAGTTCACCATCTCACAGGCAGCCCCTGTGCCTCTGGCTCTGCACAGAGCACCACCCACCCCAGACTTGCAGTGAGGACTGTCACTCCACTGCCTTCTCAGAGAAAGAGCCCAGGGTCACAGTGGAGGGAGAGCAGAGGTAGATCCTGCAGTGGGGCTTCTCTGCCTCCTCCTCAGGCCAGTGTCTCTCTCGCACCAAAGCTGACAGGAGACATTTTGATTCTGGATGGTGCCCATGCCCATGCCCCAAAGCCAACCGGCCCCATGTCCTGACTTGAGCCCCCAGTATCACTGTGGGGCCCCCATCCAACCGTTAGGTTCTCTCACCTGCATCCCCACTAAACCTACTGGCTTCATTCAAAGGACACCTGTAGTTTGCATCCATCCAGATTCCTCCCCAGCCTTGACTTACCTTTGGGGACTTCCCTTCTCTCTCTTCTCAATCCATGTGCCTGTGTCTTACTTCCTAGCTCCAGGTCTGGGCATGTGCACCAGGCCTAGCCAATCTGCATATTCTATTCACCCTTCTGCAGTGACTAGTTCGAGTTGGGCCAATGAGAATCAACCCTGCAACCCTGACTGGACCAATAGGAAAGAGGCACTAATTTCTCTTCCCTTGGAGCTGAACTGGAGGGAAAGGGTAGGTCTCCCTTGCCAGTGCTTGGGAAGAATCTGACTGAGAATGAGACAGACACAGAAAGAAACAAAGCCAAGAGATAGAGGTGCACTCCTAACCACGCTATGGCCCCGGATCCGGCTGTCCCTAAAGCCATTGCACCCTGGACTTTTCAGTTATATGAACTAAATCATTTTTTTTGTTGTTGTTGTTATAAAGCTCTTGGAGTTGGGCTCTTGTCTTACCCAACTCAAATTGTTATGCTACAGATTCCTTCCCTGTCCAGATACAGCCAGGGTCCCTTGGCGCTAGTATCTCTTCCATCCATGTTCTGACAAAAACCTAGCCCTCGGCCAGGTGCGGTGCCTCATGCCTGTGATCCCAGCATCCTGGGAGGCTGAGGTGGGAGGATCGCTTGAGGCCAGGAGTTTGTGACCAGCCTGAGCAACACAGCGAGACCCCGTCTCTACAAAAAATAGAAAAATTAGCCGGGCGTGGTGGCGTGCGCCTGTAGTCCCAGCCACTCAAGAGGCTGAGGCAGAAGGATCGCTTCAGCCCAGGCGTTTGAGGCTGCAGTGAGCTATGATGACGCCGCGGCACTCTTTTTGCACTCACCCCAAGGGATGGAAGTGGGGACAGAATGGGAAGTGGGGACAGAATGGGACCAGAGTCTGCCCATCAGGCCTGCCAGGGAGTACTGGCACCCTGGAGGTGGGAGATGCTCCATCACACTAGTACGCGACAAATGGGGAAAGTCTGCCTGCCGGGCTGGAGGTCAAGAGCTCAGTTAACAAGGTGGGGAAAAGACCAAGGGCCCTAGTCTTCCATCGTTCCCGTAGCAACTCCTTCCTACGTGTCCTTCCACGGGGGCCCCTCCTCGGGAAGCCCCGCGCCCCACCCACCCGGAGTCCGCCCCTCTTCCGCGCGGGGCTGAGGCTTCCAGACTGGGTCCAGAGAACGCTTAGCGGGGTGGAGACTATATGAGACACTTGGGCAGAGACCCAAGAATATCTGCCCCTACCACCGGGGGCAAGCCAGGCACGGCGCCCCACTAACACATAACAGTCCCGCGGCAGCCCCACCTCTGACAGGGTGGGCGGGGACGGCCTGTGGGCGTGGCCCAAGGGCTGAAAGCTGAAGACTCCCTGCGACCAGCTAGGTGTGCCCCCTACTCAGCCGCGCTGCTCCCAGAGTTCTCGAGCTCCCCATGCCAGTGGGAGTTTCCCAGGCTCCCACTAGCCCACCCTCAAGCTGGGGTTTCGCACGTGCGATTGGCTAGAGTAGGCAGGGGGTCTCCGCTCACAGAACTGTTCAGAACCAGCCCCGCCGCCCCCTCCCCCTGCCCTCTCACATGCAGAGCCCTAGCCCCCGCCTCGAAAGCCCTTAGCTGGCACAAGGAACCTGCGGGGGTCAAGTCCCGTAACCACCCCCCGCCTCCCACAGAAACAGCCCAATAGGCCGCTGCCGCCAGCTGGCTGGGGGCAGCCACGGGTGACAACTAAGTCGCGCCCACGCTCGGGAGACAGGATCCGCCTCCGCTCCTGCCTGCACCGGGGAGCCCACCCACCCTCTGCACTAACCTGGCCACCTCGGCCCCAGCCTGGGTTCCCACGCTGACCAGGCTCCGCTCCACTCGCGCCGCTTCCGGGTGTGCGCGGAGGCGCCTGGGCGGTGCCCCAACCCGAGCCGCCCCGTCCGCCCGCGCGTTCCGCCCCTCGGGCTCCGGGAGGCTCCTTCCCACCCCCCTGCCCTCCGCGGCCAGTCCCCAGCCCCGGGCAAACCCCATCTGGTCAGCTAAAGCAGGTAAGACACTGGCGCCAGAGATCAGACGGCAGGAAGAACTGCCCTCGGGACGGGACTTTGGGGGCTTGAGGTTCTTAAGAGGCCGGAGGGCCTCAGAGTGAGAGCTGCCAGACTTCCTCCAACCGGGAACGGATGGATCAACAAGGGGGCGCCCCCTGGAGACCAGAATTTTCTGGTGCTCCCTGGAGATATGGCTTGATGATCTCTGATCTTTGCTACTCCCGGGCACTCAAAAGTGGGTGCCAGTGGATCCCAGGTACAAGCTCAGACGAGGGTATCGGAAGTCCCAGGAAACACGTGGCACAAATTGCAGGAGAGACCATTAGCCTGGAAGATTGGGAAAATTAACTGGCTAGTGGTGTGAAATGTGTACGCAAACCTTCGGGCACCTTAAAACAAAATTGGCAACTTCAAAGAGGACGCACAGTTTCCAACCCCATCCCTGTTTAAAAGCTGCGCTCCAGGGTGGGTCTGCAGAGTTCCAGCCAAACATAAATTGCCCGGCGGGAGCCAGGGCTGCTCAAGGGTCAGCGTCAGAACTTGAATCTTGAGTCCCTCAGGCGCCAGACCGGTCAGTCCCCAGAACCCCAAGCTTTTCTGCATCCTGTGGGGCTGTCCTAGGAACCACCTGGGACATGCCCTGGGCGAGGCGGAGGCAGGGAAGGAACCTCCCCTCTCTGGGCGGATCCAACTGTGCCCCGCCCTGCGCCGCTTCCTGATTGGCTCGTGGTCCCTGACAATTAAGTCTTCACTAATGCTCCCGCCTTTTTAACCCTGTCGTCACTCTCTAGTGACTGGCGGGGTTAGAATGGAGTTTCTCAACTTACAACCTGTAGAGTCACCCGGAGCTTCCTGAAATGCAGATTCCTCGGCCTTAACCTTTCCAGAGAGCCTGATTAAGTAGGCGGGCCGTGAAATCTGTATTGTGAAAAATGTCCGGGTATTCTGATGCTCCACTCCGTCTATGAGGCCCTCAGTTCTGGCCTTGGGCCCAGTCCTTTACTAGTCCTTAGGGTCAAAGTCGGGCAGGAAGCAGTTCAGTGATCCCGGCTGGGTGGGTCTGAGTGTGTGTGTAGAGAGGTAGGGGGAGATGGGCTCTTTGACCTTGGGTTTGGAGGGGTTGTCCCAAGCCAGGGCCTCTGCAGCCACCTGCCAGCCTTCCCAGGGAAGACTTTTGCAACCTTCCACATAGGTGGTGGTTGCCATTCCTTATAGCAGAGCATAAAATGTCGATTCGTTCAACAAGTGAGAAAGCAGTTTAAAGGAGAACCAGGAACCCTTTGGCATCCAGGCCCGACTTCATGGGCCTGACACCTGTGCAGTCAGCTAGGGCCCCACGCATGGCTTCATACTTGATTAAAAGCTCTGCTGTCGCTGTCTTGAAATTCTTAATAATGCTGTGAACAGGGGTCCACCACATTTTCATTTTGCACTGGTCTCTGTAAATGAATGTAGCAGCTCCTAGGACACAACCATTTGTACACCTAGGCTCCAGTGTTCCCTCAATACTTTGGGCCTTCCTGAGCCCAGGGACAACCCTCTCTCTCCAGGCCAGAATTGTTGGGAGCCGCAGAGCCCCACCCAAGCTGGGCCATGACTGAGCCTAGAAGGCAACTGCCAGAGGAGGTGCTAGTGTTCATCTTTCAACACCTACCCCTGAAGGACCGTGCTGCTGCTGCCAGGGTCTGCAGGGCCTGGGCCGCGGCTGCCACCTGCAGCGCTGTGTGGCAGGACACCAACATCAGGTGAGCCCGCTCCTCCCCCTTCTGCCTCCAGCCTCCCGCTCACCTCCTTGCTTTCTCTGTGGAGTTGGGGGTTCGGGAGATTCAGTGATTCACCCCCATTAAAAAACATAATTACTAACATTTATTGACCACCTACTATGTACCAACCATTGTTTTTAAGTGCCTTACATATATTAACTCATATAATCCTCACAAAAACCTTGTGTGGTAGGTAGTACTATTATCTCTATTGCACAGATAGGAAACTGAGGCAGAGAGACTTAATCACCTCCCACAGGTCACTAAGCTAGGGAGTGGCAGAGGCGGAATTTGAATTTAGCAGGCCGGAGGCCATGCCTTGAGTCCTTAGAAACAGCCGAGAAAGCCCAGTTCCTAAAGTATCATTGGCTTTCCATGCCAGGGTTTCAACTGAAGTCTTCTAAAGGGATAGAATGGGAGTTCCCTCCTACTCCCAGCAGCTGCCTTGGGGCAACAGGCATGGTGGGCGTGGGCAGGAAGTGGGATGGCAGCTGGAACCTCAGCTGAGGGGTGGGTAGAGAATTCTCTCCCAGTCGCAGGGACGTCGCCAATGCCTTTTTTACCTCGCTCTAACCCAAGTTGCGACTGTGAGAGGGAAGATATGCTGCCACCACATATGTCCGACTGCCTGGACCATGTTCACAACCTACGGCTGGAATTTGAGCCATCGTGGGCTGCGAGCCGCCGGACGGCCACTGAGCTGCTGATGGCGCTGGCGGGCTGTGCCCCGCGGCTGCGAAGCCTGCGCCTGGAGTGCCGCGGAGAAAAGCCGCTCTTCGACGCCGGCCGCGACATCCTGGATGCAGTGCACGCCGTCTGCGGGGCCGCCCGCAAACTGCGCCACCTCGACCTGCGGCGCTTGCCCTTCACACTGGACGACACGCTGGTACTGCAGGCAGCACGCAACTGCCCCGAGCTCCACAGCCTTTTTCTGGACAACGATACGCTGGTTGGCAGCGTGGGACCCAGCTCGGTGATCAAGCTATTGGAGGCCTGCCCGCGCGTGCGCGCCCTAGGCCTGCACCTGGCCAGTATGTCGCGCGCCGCCCTGGAGGTGCTGGCCGCACCAGACCGCGCGCCTTTAATGCTCCTGGCCCTGCGGTGCGCGTGCCCTGAAGATGCACGCGCGTCCCCCCTGCCCAATGAAGCCTGGGCAGCGTTGCGCCGCCGCCACCCTAGGCTGGCCGTGGAGCTGGAGCTAGAGCCTGCGCTGCCAGCCGAAAGCGTGACGCGCGTCTTGCAGCCAGCAGTGCCCGTGGCTGCGCTGCGCCTCAATCTCTCCGGCGACACCATAGGCCCAGTGCGCTTCGCGGCGCACCACTATGCCACAACCCTGCGCGCGCTCGAGGTGCGCGCCGCCGCTTCAGCCGAGCTGGACGCTGCGCTGGAGGAGCTGGCGGCGCGCTGCGCGGCCCTGCTCGAGGTGCACTGCTTCTGCGTAGTGAGACCCTCCGTGCGGGACGCCTTCCGCGCGCACTGCCCGCGCCTGCGCACCTACACGCTCAAACTAACGCGCGAGCCCCATCCCTGGCGGCCCACGCTTGTGGCGTGATGTGGCAGCCCCTCCCCTCCCCCGCAGATGTGAGGCCTCTGAGATGCGAGATGGGGTGCCCAGGCCGCCCCAACTGCTAGCCCTCTTTCTTCGGGATTGTTGCCTCCTGTGCCTCTCTGGGATTGGGAACTGTGGGATGGCGTCGGGACCAGTCCGGGGCGCCCTGAATCCACTCGATGTTCGCAACCTCTGCAGACGCCCGCCCGCTTGGTCCCGGCCGGACGGTACTGGGCTCCCGCCCACCCCCACCACTCCGAGGACTCTGCGGCCTGGCGCGGGGGCAGGGAGGGCACAGGTGCGGGCTGGGAGTCAGGGGTGAGTGTGAAATAAACAAATCCTGCAGTGTCTCTGTGTCTTGTGAAAAGCCGAAAAGCCGGGTCGGCTCTGAAGAGGGAGGGCGGGGAACACGGAGGGGCCAGACGAGCCATCCTGGCAGAGGTGTGAGGTCTCTTCAAGGTCCGTTGTACCGATGAGGCTGCGGGGGTCAGGGGCGGAGCACTCCGCACCCTTGGAAAGACTATGTTCCAGGGTTCCGCGTGAAGGGGGCAAGCTTCCCCGCCCCCATCCTATCTGCCCGCCCTACCTGGGTCTTCACTGTGCCCACGGCCAGGGCGCACACGGGCCAGGGCTTTCCCAACCCACACCAGGGTGCACACGGGCGATTTTTTTTTTCTCCCGAAAAACGAAGAAATGGACTGAGAAAGGTGGGACTCGAACTCAGGTTTCCCTCCCCACCCAACCCCTCCACTCCCCACACATCGGATCCAGCCAGCCCTTTCTGTCTGCTGGTGCCACGGCCCGCAGTCCGAGCCCCGCCCCGCGGGTTCGCACGTGGCCCCCGCCTGACCCTGCGCCCGGGGGCGGAGTAGGGCAGAGCGGGCGGCAAACGCAGCACTTTCCGCCGCTTTGACCAGCCCGCCGCGGCCGGACCCGACAGCTGAGCGGGGCCGAGACCGCACCATGCAGGAAGCGCCAGCCGCGCTGCCCACGGAGCCAGGCCCCAGCCCCGTGCCTGCCTTCCTCGGCAAGCTATGGGCGCTGGTGGGCGACCCAGGCACTGACCACCTGATCCGCTGGAGCCCGGTGAGGGCTGGGGCCCCTTAACTTCCCCAGTGGTCCTTCCCGGGGTTCCTCCATGTCAGTGAACATCCATGCCCACCCAACCCCCGCCTGGAACTGGGCTGTGGCACCCCCATGCAGCCATCCAGGGTAGTTCACCTTGGAGGGGACGTGCGAGATGGGGGTGAGGCGACTTCCTCTGCCACTGAGGAAGGGTTAGGAGCCCCCTGGACACCTAGAGCCTGAGGAAGGGTTAGGAGTCCCCTGGACACCTAGAGCCTGAGGGATCCTCGAGGTCATTGAGATCCCACCCCACCCTATCTGACAGATCGGAAAACAGAGGCTAGGAGAAGGAAAGGGCTGGTCTGGCTCCAGGTCAGGGTTACATCGCGGGTCTGGGACTTGTCCCGGGCTGGAACCCGGGTAGGCCTCTGCTCTTTCTTTCTGAGAACGGAGTACCGAGTGTGGGTCCGGCTGGGGCTAGGGACTCACTGTGATCGCCCCAGGCTAGGCCTCAGAGCTGGTTCTGGCCTGGCCTCGTCCCATATGGAGATAAACGGCAAACCGGGACCCCGGAGTGAGTGTGCGTGTGTGTGCGCGCGCCAGAGCGCGGGCCTGGCCGTGGACGGACACCGCTCACTGAGTCTGGTCTCCGCCTGCACGGTGGGCGGGCGGCATTCTTGGTAGAGCGGGACCAGTTTCCTCGTAAGCGATCAGAGCCGCTTCGCCAAGGAAGTGCTGCCCCAGTATTTCAAGCACAGCAACATGGCGAGCTTTGTGCGTCAACTCAACATGTGTGAGTCCTTACGACAGGAGGGGAGCGGGTGTAGGTAACTTGGTGCTGGGGACGAGGCGACTCACGCCCCCACGCCCCACTCCCCAGACGGTTTTCGGAAGGTGGTGAGCATCGAGCAGGGCGGCCTGCTCAGGCCGGAGCGCGACCACGTCGAGTTCCAGCACCCGAGCTTCGTGCGCGGCCGCGAGCAGCTCCTGGAGCGCGTGCGGCGCAAGGTCTGGGTGGCCTGAGGGAAGGAACAAACTCGAGTAAGGGCGTTGGGACTGCCGGCCCTGTTCTGTGCGACCCTGTCCCGACGGTGCCTCCCGCCCGCAGGTGCCCGCGCTGCGGGGCGACGACGGACGCTGGCGCCCCGAGGACCTGGGCCGGCTACTGGGCGAGGTGCAGGCTTTGCGGGGCGTGCAGGAGAGCACCGAGGCGCGGCTGCGGGAGCTCAGGCAGTAGGAGGGGCAGAGGAAGGCGAGGCGGGGGATTTGGGTTCGGGGTGAGAGGGTACTGGCCGCCTGGAGGTTCTGGGCAGCCCCTTCCGCTCTCAGGCCTTGGTACCTCCCCATCCAATGGGGAGCCATGGAACTCTGGTCTCTATAGTTTGGATGATCATGGGGTGGTCACGCATGTCCCCGGCATTCTGGGGGAAAGGGGCGGTGACTGGGCAAGCTCTCAGATACCTCAGCACCCTCCCACCTCTTCCCCCAGGCAGAACGAGATCTTGTGGCGGGAGGTGGTGACTCTGCGGCAGAGCCACGGTCAGCAGCACCGGATCATTGGCAAGGTGTTCCTCTCCCACTACCTCGCTCCTCCCTCCCGCTTCTCCACACCCCACCCCTCGGCCACGTCCCCCAGCGCCTAAATGAGGCCCCCCCCCAAACCCACCCGGAAGTGCCTTGCTAGGGTGGGGGCAAGCCCAAAGTATGAATTAACCCTTTGCTTTCTCTTCAGCTGATCCAGTGTCTCTTTGGGCCACTTCAGGCGGGGCCCAGCAGTGCGGGAGCCAAGAGAAAGCTGTGAGAGAGACAGCCAGGGGTGTTCACACCCACTTCCCCATGCCCAAGGCCCTCCCCACAGGGGTCCCTAGCAGGGACCCTTCTCCAGAAACTCCTTCACCAGGAATCCCCATTCCTTTCCCTGAACTACAGGCTCCCTCACTCCATCTAGGACTCCCCCTCTCCCCTGAACTCCACCACTAGGTACCCCTACTCCCAGATCCTCCTGTTTCAGGCCCTTATCCCCAAATTCCCAACCCAGCCACTCCTTCCCCCTCCCCCCAAAGCTTCCCAGCTGCAAAAGGCCTGGGGCCCAAACCATGCCCTCACCTCTCTACCCCCAAAGGGCCCCCATCTCTGGGGGGAGCCCCTTCCACCTCCAGCATGTGACTGATGCCCTGGCAACAGGCCTCAGCTCTGCTGACTTGGCTGCTGGGGCCTGAGGGAGGGAGGGAAGTGCAGGCTGAGGGTCATGGGGGCTGAACCTGCCCCACCCCTGCCTGTGCCCTGTTCACCCTGCATAGGTCCCTGATGCTGGATGAGGGGAGCACATGCCCAGCACCTGCCAAATTCAATGCCTGCCCCCTACCTGGTGCCCTCCTGCAGGACCCCTACTTTATCCAGTCGGTAGGTTTTTCTTACTCCCTTTCCTAGGGCATAGCTGGGCTTATGGAAAGCCTATTCCTTCTCCCCCTTCCCCAAAAAGAAGAAAGGATGGAAGCCAACCTTCCCCCCAACCAGACCCAGCCTCCAGAGCATGGACTGAGCCTCCTCCCTTAAACCTTCTCTCTTAGACCTGGTCCAGGTGGGTGTGGGTTGGGTTCTGGCTCTTCCTTTGCCTAGAAGCCAAGGGCTGGGCCTAGCCTTCTACTTACAGCCCCTCCCAGAGACGACCTTGAGCCTCAGCCCTCACAGGGCCAGGGGCCCCATCATCTCTGACATCCCAGAAGACTCCCCATCCCCTGAAGGGACTAGGCTTTCTCCCTCCAGTGGTGGCAGGAGGTAAGGAGGACAGGGGCTACCCTCTGGGGAGCCTTTGGGGGAGGGCCAGGCAGCCCAGATGGCTGTGGGGGTAGGGGGAGAGTCAGTGTCTGGGTCTGGTTGAAGCTTTTCTCCGGTGCAGGGAGAAGGGCCTGGCACTGCTCAAAGAAGAGCCGGCCAGTCCAGGGGGGGATGGCGAGGCCGGGCTGGCCCTGGCCCCAAACGAGTGTGACTTCTGCGTGACAGCCCCCCCACCGCTGCCTGTAGCTGTGGTGCAGGCCATCCTGGAAGGGAAAGGAAGCTTCAGCCCCGAGGGGCCAAGGAGTGCCCAACAGCCTGAACCAAGGGATCCCAGGGAGATAGCTGACAGGTGAGCAGAGCCCTTTGTGAACCCTGTGGGCCACTTTTGCAGATAGACCAGCACTTGCCAGCCCACAACACTTCCTAGCTGTGTCTGCCCCATGGTGGCTGAGGGGGAGATTGGGCACTTGAGTCTGTGATACTGACCTGATTTCTCAGCATGTGCTCTAAGGAGCACCAGCATCAGAGACCCCTGGAAAGTGGAAACTCCCAGTCAGGTCAGCATCCCTGTGGAAAGGCTCAGGAATCTACATTTTACAAATGAGTTCCCTGGGGTGATTGTAAAGTACAAAATAGTTTAAGAACCACTGGTATTGACACTTGCATAGGGAGGAAATACTCCCAAGACCCCAGGTCCACAACCCAAATCTCAGGTCCCAGCTAGGAAGCAAGGGCACTCTCTTAAGTGCCACTTATGGGGGGGAAGAGGGGTCCTCTCCTAACATTTTCTAAATGTTGAGGGATTTCAATCCTGATGCATCCTGGGTCCTTGGAAACCTCATGTATGATGGGCACTGCAGGCCAACAGCAGTTCTCTGTGCACAGGGGGCCTCTGAGCCTGGAGAGGGGGGACCGAAGCCCAGAGAGTCTGCTGCCTCCAATGCTGCTTCGGCCCCCACCAGAAAGTGTGGAGCCTGCAGGGCCTCTGGATGTGAGTATCTCTTCCACTGGGGCTGGGGCATGAGACCTGGTGGGGTCCAGCTGTCTGTGCAGTCTGGAGAGGGCACCACTAACCAGGAGCTCTCCTCAGGTGCTGGGCCCCAGCCTCCAAGGGCGAGAATGGACCCTGATGGACTTGGACATGGAGCTGTCCCTGGTAAGAAGAGGATGGAGGAGGGCAGGGCCTGGGGTTTCTGAACCAAGACTTTAGTCCATGGCTGTTCCCTGTGAGCCAGAGCCAAGTCTGAGGACTGTCCGCAGTGATTCTCCTCAGCTACTTGGCCCCTCCCCAGCTGCTTCCTGGGGTTCTGTCATGCAGATGCAGCCCTTGGTTCCAGAGAGGGGTGAGCCGGAGCTGGCAGTCAAGGGGTTAAATTCTCCAGGCCCAGGTAACAATTGTAGTGACTCAGGACTGGGAGGAGGCCTCGACTGGGCTGAGCTACCTTGACTTTGTGGGCTGGGCGGTTGGTGTTTGCTGTCCTGCAGAGTGCTGCTTTGAGCCGCCCATCCCCTCACCATTGGCTGAGAGTGGGGAGGTTGAGAATGGATGTTTCACCCTAACTGAGCAGAAGGCAGACGGGCAGGGCTCTCATTCCCTAAGGAAAGGAGGGGGGACCTTTCCTCTCTGCTGAGCACAGCCCCATTTCTCCTAGGGAAGGACCCCACGTTGGGGGCCCCACTCCTGCTGGATGTCCAGGCTGCTTTGGGAGGCCCAGCCCTTGGCCTGCCTGGGGCTTTAACCATTTACAGCACCCCTGAGAACCGGGCCTCCTACTTGGGCTCGGCGGCCAGCCCCTCCCCGTGAGACCGCAGGCCTCTGAAGCCAGCCTGACAGAGGAACCAATCCGCGGCAGCACACCCTTCTTGGCTTCCTGGCGCCCCCTGGCGGGGGGTGAGAGAAGCCCCCACTACTCGTCACCCCCACTAGCCCTGCACATAAACTGCATTTTTTTCTGTGTTTCTGGTCTCTTTTCTTCATCAACCAGGGGTCACAGGAGTCATGGGTGGGGGGCGATTTTGCATTTGAAGAAGCATCCAGATCCTAGGGCTTTAATGGAAGAACCCCTAGAGTGTGGAGGTGCTTGGGGAGCTGGTGCCTAGCTCTCCAGCTTAGGCCCGGATCTAGGGCTGGAGAGTGGCCACTGCAACCTCCGGGAAGCGGGGGCCTCTGGGTCATACCCAGCTCCCCAATTCATGCGCTCTGTGATCCTGGGTAAGTCGCTTCCCTTCTCTGAGCCTCATCTGTGACAGGCAAAGAGGAGGGGTCGACGAGAGGACAGATGTAAAGCACCTGGGAAATGGCAGGCCCAGAGTGGGTGCTGGACGTCTGGGGCCAGGGGCCGAACTTCCCTCTCCCTGACTCATCTCTGGGTGCACACCGGGTGGGGAGGGAAGCGGCCTACATGCTTGTCCCCAGCCAGCGCACAGCCTCCGCGGCCTGGCTCCCAGTGCCCCGGGAAGAACGCCCACCCCCACCCCCATTCCCGGCAGCCCTGGCCGCCCCGCCCCTGTCGCAGCTGCCGCACCCACCCCCACCCTGCCCAACCCTTTCTGCACCGTCATCTCCTGCCCCGCCGAGGATCGACCCATGAGTGGGGCCGCCCGAAACGGGCCGAACCCGGAGCCCCGCTCCACCCGCCTGGGGGAGGGAAAGGAAACCGAGATTGGGCAGAATCAGCGCCCCACCACCAGCAGCCGCGCTCCGAGGTCTGTGAGCCCCACCCTTCTGCAGGACTTTCCAGCTCTGGGACCCGGTAGAGGGGAGGGGAGGGTAGCCGGCCGGTCGCACATGCGCAAAGGCTCCCGCAGTGTCCCACGACCCTCGCTCCCCAGCAAGAGAGCCCGCGCCGCTAAGTGGGGATGGGGGCCTGGACCTGGCTCCACACCTCGCCACCTGGCTCTCTGGGAACAACCTGCCCTGTGACTCTTGAAGGACTGGCCGTGACGTAACCTCAGTGTTCTCACACTTTAGAGCAGTGACAGCCTCAAAGGGAAGGCCCTGGCCAGCTGGGGTCTGTATCCCCCAGACAGGACAAAGGGCAGGACTTGGGGTAATGGCAGGAGTGAGGGAGAAGGAGGGGCCGACCCAATCTGCACCCTCCCTCTCTGAGTCCATCCACAGTAGGTGCTGTCCCCCTCTCTCTTCCTGTGCTCCATGATTGGAGGGACACTCTTTGGCAGACTTAGCTGAAGAGAGGAGAGGGTCGGCATACACAGTGCAGTGATGACAGGTAATGCAGTGGTGAGGGTCTATGTTGTTCACTGGAGCGCACAGAAGAAGAAGGAGTGCCCTTTGGACACTTAGGCATTGGTGTGGACAGGGAACATTTGACTGTGGGGGATGGGTCCAGGCAGTGGAGGCAGGGGAAGAGTATTACAGGCTTAGGGAACAGCATCAACAAAGGCTCTGAGGTGCCAGGGGCACATGGATTTCTCACAGCACTGCGTGGTGGTGGGAAGTGGGGAAGAAGAGCCTGGCTGTCCAGAATGGTGGGAGGTGGCTACCGTAATCAGACCAGATAGTTTGGGTGCTCGCTGATGGGCAGTGGGGGTGGGGTGGGAGATAGATAGGTGGTTAGGACTGACATTCTGCTAGACAGGGGACCCCAGTTCAGGCTGGAGCAAGCCAGACTCCAGTTCTACCACTTGGTCTCTCTGAACCTGGCTCCTCTCCTGTAAAATGGGTACAATAAATCCTACTCCAGAGAGTTGTCGAAGTCACTATGCTACGGGGGTGGTGGAATGGGAGTGAGAGGTACTCAGAGGGACTGTTATAAAACACGTGACAACAGTGGGCTTGAGAGGCAGGAGCTCAGAGAGACTCACTGAGAGATGGAGAAGCAGTACTTGTCACAGATAGGACACAAGGGGAGATGGAGGGGCAGAGGGTAGTCCTGGTCTCTGCTCAGTGGCCTGGGAGAAGGGCTGATGCTTCAATATGGGGGGAGGGAGTGGGAGTGTGAAGTGACCAGGAGAGGCATAGCGTGATGTGATGTGACACGACACAGGGTGGGGTGAGGGAGTGGGTACTGAGCTCTCTAGGAAGCAGGATGGGGGCTAGGACCAAATCCTCTCTCCCGGAGGAGAAGGCCTACCTCCTACAGCCAGGTTAGGAGGTAGAGGGACGCCAAAGGGAAGAGGAGGCTAGGGAGGATGCTGTGTGAACAAGGCCAAGGCAGGGGAGTGTGCTGAGGGAGAGAGTGGTCCAAGGCCTGACCTCTTTGCCTCCTGAAGCTGGGGGTCTTGCTGGCTGGGTCAGGCCACTGGGCCATAATCCTTGGTTGGTAAAAAATGGACAAAGCAGATTATATTCTACCTAATACCTAATACTGCTGTTTGGTAGAGACAGTCTCTAAAAATGGGGAAATTCATGGAGGAAAAACAGTAGATCAGGTGATGCCCCCTGCTGCACTGGGGGACTCTGCAGAGAGTCCCCACCAGCAAGGAGGCTCTCACCAGATATGACCCCTTGACCTTGGACTTCTCAGCTTCCATAAATGTAAGAAATAAATTCCTTTTCTTGATTAAAAAAACAGTAAAGAGTTTGACAAGCATTTGTTGGTAGCTTGGTAGATAAAGCAAGAGATGGCTGTAAGTCATCCCCAGGTCAGCAGGGATACAGCTGGGTCTCAGGTGATGTCAGGAGATCTTGGTCAGAGCTAGGACTCAAATAGATTCAGGTATCTTTGCTCGGGTATCATGGAGCCAGGAAAAGCTGTGAGCCCACACCGGGGTTGCTACATAGTGCTGGTGTTGGTGAGAGGGTGCAGGGCTGGGGCTTGTAGTGGAAAATTGGACCTCAGGGTTAGGGTAAGGAGAGAGGAGCAGGGGAAGGCTCTCAGCACTGTGCTCTGGGTGCAGAAGGGACTAGAAGGCAGAGTGTGGAGGCAGGAAGCCCTGATTGGGGTTCTGCAGGGTCCAGACAGGAGGTAAAAGACTAAAGTCAGTGGTGAGGATGGGGAAACACTTAGCAGACAGACTGGAAAGGACTTGAGTGCAAGCTGGGTGGGGGTATCAGGATCAATCCTAGGTTTTTCTACATGGTGAGGCTAAGGAAGCAGATTTGGGAAAGAAAAAGAGGTTAGTTTGGATAAACTGGGTCTGAACCGGTCTCGGGATTTGCCGGTGGCTGGGGCTCAGGAGGAGGTCCTGATTGGGGAGAGCAGTCAGAGAGTAGATCAGAGTCCTAGGAGAGCGTAGGGGAGGACAGCCACAGCTGACGTTTAGAGGCAGAAGGAGGAGCCTGAGGAGACAGGACAGAAGCGGCCGGAGAGGACGTAAGGGGAGGCCTCCGGGTCCTGTGCTGCCGACTGGCCGCCGGGGTCAAGGTGAACTTAGACCCCAGCCACGGGTGTTCATTGGGGCCCTGAGAGAGAGTGGCTCCAGCCCCCCGCTACTTCTCTCCCCCTCCCCGGTGCAGCCCTGACCATGGGCAACGCGCAGGAGCGGCCGTCAGAGACAATCGACCGAGAGCGGAAACGCCTGGTGGAGACGCTGCAGGCGGACTCGGGGCTGCTGCTGGACGCGCTGCTGGCGCGGGGCGTGCTCACCGGGCCCGAGTACGAGGCGTTGGATGCACTGCCTGATGCCGAGCGCAGGGTGCGCCGCCTGCTGCTGCTGGTGCAGGGCAAGGGCGAGGCCGCTTGCCAGGAGCTGCTGCGCTGTGCCCAAGCACACGGTGCGCGCGCCGGACCCCGCCTGGGACTGGCAGCACGTGGGCCCGGGTGAGCGCGGGCGGGGCGAGGC
Organism: Daubentonia madagascariensis; assembly: GCA_023783475.1. Lineage (NCBI taxonomy): Eukaryota > Metazoa > Chordata > Mammalia > Primates > Daubentoniidae > Daubentonia > Daubentonia madagascariensis. The sequence continues at coordinate 650,029 of JAKFHU010000658.1, read as the reverse complement.
CTAGGTCGGAGCAAAGGCTAAGTGGAGGGAGGCGTGGTCGTCTCCCCAAGAGGTAGGCGGGTGTGTGCCGGGGAAACCACAGATGGGTAAATTGAGCCTCAGTCACTCCCACTTCCGCCCCAGGCTACCGGGACCGCAGCTACGACTCTCCGTGCCCAGGCCATTGGACGCCTGAGGCACCTGGCTCGGCGACTGTATGTCCCGGGTTGCCCAGAGCTTCAGACCACGACGAGGCCGGGGGCCCGGAGGGCTCGGAGGCGGTGCAATCCGGGGCCCCAGAGGAGCCAGAGCCGGAGCCAGAGCTGGAAGCTGAGGCCTCTGAAGGGGCTGAGCCGGAGCCGGAACCCCAAATGGATCCGGAACCGACCGGAGGCGGAACCAGCCGGAGGCAGAACCAGAACCAGAACCAGAACCGGATCCGGAACTGGAACCCGAGCCTGAGCCTGACTTTGAGGAGGGGGACGAGTCCGAAGGTGTGAGCCTGCCCAAATCCCGTGCGGGTTTGGCCGGAGGGCATGGCCTGGGAAGCGGAGGGTGGGCTCCATCTCATTGACCACTACCCCCATCATCTCTAGATTCCTGAAGGCCAGAGTGCTGACCGGCTGTTCCCTGCCCAAGCTGGATAAGACCTGGGATCCTGCCAGAGCTGGATCGGATGCCAGCAAGGCTGTCCAGCCCGGCACCGCTGGAAGTGAATAAACTCCGGAGGGCCGTCCTCGGCCTGGGCTCTCTCCATGATTCTGGCTATTTGTCCAGGAAGTGAGGGTGCGCGGGAGCCTCTGAGTCCCACTGACCTGGGAAGCCCCGTGCCCCACCACACCCACGGCCCAGTCCTCAGCCCTATTTCCCCCGGTAGCCCAAGCTGCACCCTGGAGACCCCAGAACAAGGCCCCTAATAGGACAAGAGCCTGGCACCTGCTACACTGCCCTTTCCCCTCATGAACCATTTGGGGGCCTGTGTAGGCACCTGCCCAACTCCATGGAAGCCCCTGGGCTTGATGCAGAGAGCAAGGGAAGGGGGACTTTTCTCCACTTAGGGAGGGCTTAGAGCTCACAGCCTTGGGAAGTGAGATTAGAAAAGGGGAACAGGAAGGGACCTTGGGTAAACAGAGGCCACTCACATCATTGTCATTACTGTTTTAATTGTCTGGCTTCCCTCTGGACTGGGAGTTCAGTGAAGGTTCTTACTAGTAACTAGCACACAGAAGGCGCTCTATACATACTCATTGGCTAAATGAATAAAGACTTTCCAACCGCATTTCTGAGTTTTACAGATGGGAAAACTAAGGCCAAAGGTAGGAGTGGCACTGGGTCCACCTCACACAGCCAAGTCTGAAGTGAACCTGGAGGCAACAACCACCTCTGCACCTCTCCTGGTCCAGCAGGGGCTCGGTACTTGGGGGCCTGCCCCTCATGCTTGACTGTGGCTGCTCCCAGGCTATGCCAATCTTTGCCAGAGACCAGCTGTGAGCTTGTGGGTGAAGAAAAGAACAGCAGAGGCCAGTGGAGGGCATGGGGGTGGGGCCAGGTGAGCTCTTGGGCTTCACTCACAAGGCCTGCACTGTGTGTGTGTGTGTAAAATGAGAGTGGGGCTAGGAAAATTTGTGCCTTCCAGGACTGTCCTGTTCCCTCCATCAAACCTTCAGAAGCTGCAGCCTCCCAGCCTCAGGAAGTAGAGCACATACATGTGGAATAAATACATGACCGTATTTGGTGGGAGAGGCAAAATGCCGGAAAGCACACCCCAGTCCAGCTGGGTCTCTACTACCAGGACCCCAGCCCCTTGAGCCTGTGTGAAGCCAGGACCCCAGGTTCAGGCAATCACCCCAGGAGAAGGGATCCCAACCCTCACCAGGACCCAGTGAGAGGTAGACAGCACAAATGCTGAAGGAGCACCGAAGGGCCAGGTGGGGGAAGGGAAAGACTGGAGTACCTAGACACCCAAAACCATTCCATGCAAGAACAAGTTTCTACTCCCAAACCTCCCCCCATCCCCATCGATGCTCAGCTCCCCTCCTGCCCCCAGGCCTCCCCTCTGCTCAACAGAGAGCTGGAGGCAGAAGGGCGACTCAATTTGCCTGACATGCTGGGCCCCAGGGAAGCTAGCAAGGGACAGGAACCCTCTGATGTTGGCACTCCTCCTCATGGAATGCTCCTACCCTCCCAATGCCCCCAAGAAACACCCAGGCCATGAAAGCACAGAGCAGACAGCTTCATGTTCTGGGGGCCGATCTGGAGCCCTCTGTCCATGGCCTCTGCCTGTAGCCCTCAACCGACATCAGTCAGGCAGCAGGCGGCCCAGCTCTGCCTCATCCAGCCGGTTAGTGGCCATGATGTGCTCCAGCTGCTGCCGGTAGCGTGCCAAGTCCTGCATGAAGTGGGGCACCCGGGTATTATCCAGAACCCCATGGGGCCGTAGGTGGTCCACATCCTCATAGGACACCTGCAGGGAGGGAGCTCAGCCTCAGGGATAGGCAGAGTCCCCTGACTTTCAGGTAGCTGGTCCCAGCTCACTACTTGTGGCACGTTGCCCTTTGCTCCTGGAACCCCTTCCTCTCCCCTCCTGACTCTCTCCCAATGTTTCATACCTCTAGGCTCGGTCCTGGGTCTTCGCTCTTTCTCTCAACACTTTTATCACCTGCGCCCTATACCCCCACTCCCCTCTCCAGCCCAGCCTCTCCCTTCACCTCCAAACATGGCTATCCAACTGCCTCCTTAACACTGTCCCCTGGGCATCCAACACTAAACTCCTGCATGCCAGCTTATACCAGCCCCACCCTCTTCACAGTCACCCAGGTCAGATTCCGGGGAGAGGGGATCTGGACTCTCACCCTCCCACTCAGGGTGGTCACTGAGTTAAAAGGATTCCACTCTCTAAGAGCTCTCCAGCTGGTCCCGCCCTCGCCAAATGCATGGCCACTGCCTGGTTGGGCCAGGCCAGCATCAATTCTGCAGGAGGGATTAGAAAGGCCTCCTCCTCTGGCCCCTGCACGCCTTTCTCTAGGCCTCTCTCGCCAATCCACCTCCCATGGAACATCCAGAAGGGGCCTCCCAAAGCAAACATCTGAGCAGCTACTCTGTTTACAGCTCCTCCCACTCCCCATTGCTTCGGTCGCCTGTAGGCTGGGTCAAACACCTGTTTTTGGCTGCCAGACTGTCATTTCATCGCCTGGGCTCACCTCCACCCACACTGCCCCCACCCAGCGAGGCCTGGCACCCAGCCCTCAGTCTAGCACCAGAGGCTCAGGGAATACCGCGGCGAGGGGACAGCTGGCTGGGACCTGTGAAGGTCTGCAGCCCCTCACCTTGCCCAGCGAGGTCAGCAGCGGGAAATCGATGGTCTGGCGGTGTCGGAGAATGCGCACGATGCCGTCCAGGTACACCTGGTCCTTGCTGAAGCACCCTGGGAGCACGGGAGGGCTGTGAGCCCGGGCCGCCTCGAAGTGCCACCCCTCGCCCCCGCCCAGGGCGCCTCCCCGCGCGGGCGCCCACCGGGCTTCGAGGTGTCGGTCTGGCCGCGCTTGGCGCGCACGCAGTACTCCCAGCGCACGTCGGCGTCCTGCACGTAGCGCGCCAGATCCTGGAAGAGCTGCCGGAAGGACATGCGCGCCGCGCGGTGGATGGTATAGTAGAGCAGCGCGGCGCGCCACAGGAAGGGCTGCTTGCGGAACAGCACGCTGTGCAGGCTGGCCAGGCCCTCCTCGGTGGGGTTAGCTGGCCGCAGCCCGTACCGCAGCCGGCCCTCGGCGCTGTGCCAGGGCTGCTGCGCGTTGTTCACGCCCCGCAGGTAGTGGGTGCCTGCGGGGACAGCGAGGGGAGGCGGCGCTGGGCGGGGCGTCCGGGGGACCTGGCCCAGCCTGTGCCCAGCTCCTCCCGGCCAGACTTCTACCCGTGACTCTTGTATTCTCATGGCCCCAAACTCAGACTCTCACACAAGTTCTCCCACAGTCCCAGACCAACCCCAGGCAGTGCTAAGACCCTCCTCAGGTGAACTTGCACCCAAGGACCCATAGAGGCTCACATGTGTGAATCCTCCCCCACCTGTCCAGGGACAGGGACACACACACACACACACACACGAACTCTCCCAAACTTACACTGCCCCAGCCCTCCTGGAGACAAGGAACACACACACCACCCCGTCCCCACATCCCGAGTGCCCTGGGGACAGTGTGCCGATGGACCTACTGATGCCACAGGTCAGCCAGACTGGACACTAGGCCAGGATACCCATCCTTCATGACCCCTGCTCAGAGCCAAGCTCCCAGCTCACTTGGGCAGGGGCAGGGGTTTGTCTGGGGTCACCAGCTGACCAGACGTGGCACTGGGCCTGGGACTGCCCACTAGGCAGCCAGATTTGGGGCATGTAGAAGAGGGGCTCTGCAGGCAGGGCAGCTCACCTCCCCAGCGCAGCCCTCCTTCTGCATGTATTTGCGCACAATGGACCAAATCTGGCACTTGGTCAGCAGCTGGCCCCCAGTGGCGGCCTCAAAGTGTTCGTAGGTGCCAAACTTCTCCAGGACAGCTTCAATGATGCCAACTGCCTGCACACAGGGCCACAGCAGCTGGTTAGGACAGGCCCCTGGGGTGGTGAGGACCAAGGGTGAGGTGGGCGGGCTGGACTAACCTGATGGATGAACTGTCCAGAGGCCTCACAATACTTCTCCAGCACAGCCATGGGCCTGGGCTCCTGGTACTCGAACTGTGGGTTGTAGGTGTAATGGGACTGAAAGAACTTGTCCCGTTCACGATCCATGTTGGTTGGTCGCAGGGCCACCAACATGCAGGGGCTCTTGCTGGCACCATGGCCTGCATCCTTTCGAGTCTTAGCAATATGAGGCAGGGAGGCTGCAGACCGCAGGGTGCCCCCACCTGGGTTCCGTCCTCGTCCAGGTGGGGCCCGTCCCTGGGTGCCACACCCCCTTCGGCCAGTAATATTTACCGTGTAGGTGCTCTCACTGCGACGCATGTGGCCACGGTGGCCCAAGCACAACTTTGAGAAGTGTTGCTGCTCAGGCTGGGGCTGCAGCACTGAAGGGACTGCCAGAGCCAGGGGCAAGGCCAGGGACTGAGGCCAGGGATACCGTGGTGGCCCATTTCGGTCTGAGGGCTTCAGCCTATGGTGCAGAGATGGGGGACTGGCAGGCAGGCTGGGGGGTGCCCGCTCATACACCTGATCCCCTGAGTCCAGCACCATTCTGTCTTGGGGGTCACATCCAGCTGGATCACTCCAACTCCCCACTCTGTTGACCTCTGGGGATATAGAAGGGCATGTGGAGACCAGCATGAGTGGGCGTGGCCAGAGGACCAGCAGGCCCTGTGCTCCACACTGCCCTTGCTGGGCCCTTGGTAGACTCAGGGTCCACTGCCAGGGGTCTGGGTGGCTGCAGTGTCCATTCCCTCCAGCAGACTCACCCAAACAGGCTGGGCTGGGGGAAAGCAAGAGTTTTATATACCCACCTAGATGAAGATGATTCCTAGTTACTGGAATCCCCTCAGCTCCAGAGAGCAAGGACTGAGCCCCCACTCATGATTCTAATCTCTGCACCCAGCACTCACCTAGTCTGGGAGCTGGCACAGTGCAGCCTCAGCTGCCTGGATGGATGACAGGTGGGGGTCCTCGGGGCTGCCTTCTACCCATGGCATCTTCTCAGTCCCACTTGCCCTCCCCTCCCACCTGGCTCCACCCACATCCTCCTGACCATTTGGCATCAGTCTACTTGAATGTCTGAGTGCCCCTTGCTTATTCGAGGTGCCCTCCACCCCCAGAATGCCCTCTGTCCTCTGGGCCATCTGTTCAAATCCAAATTAGAACCTGCTTTTGGGAAGCAGAGAGAAACTTCAACAAATCCAAGCCAGTCCCCTATCTGAGACATCTTCCAAGTGGTCATCCAAGGCCAGTGTCGGGGCACTCACCCCTGACTCTGTGCCAGGGCTGAGGCCAATCCAGTCTCTCCCTAGAGACTGACTGGAGGCTCCAGCCTGCGACCCCCTGGCCTGCTCAGGATGCAATTCCAGCATTTCTTCTCTCTCCTGCACCATCAGTCTCTTCCTCTCTACTGGATTCTTTCCATCAGCATAAACACATGCTGTTATTTCTCCATCTTAAAAAACAAAACAAAACCCTCACTTGAACCCACACTCCTCCAGCTACAGCCACACTGCATCTCCCTCCATCTGCTCCTTGTTGCAGCACAATAACTCAAGAGTCATCTATACCCATCTCCAATTCCTTCTTTCCTGTTCTCTCTTAAATTCACTCCAATAAGCCTTTTGCCCCCTGCTCTCCATCAAAATTGATCTGATTAAGGTCACCAATGACCTTAATATTGATCAGCAGCACCTGACATAGTTAATCACTTCACCTGGAAACACACTCTCCACTTGACTTTCCAAACACACTCAAACTTAGTTCTCCTCCTACCTCACTGGCTGTTCCTTCTTCGTTTCCCTTGCTGGTCGTCCCTGTCTCCCCGACCTAACACTGTAGTGTCCCACGACTTGTTTATGGGAACTTCTCCCTCTTACCCATTTATGCTCACTCCCTAGGGGATCGCATCCACTCTCACGGTTTTAAATACATTAGCTGAGACTTCGCCCATAAACTTTAGACCAGTGCTGCCAGTTTCAATGCAACATTTTTAACAGGCACATCAAATTGAACATGTCCTCTGTCTGGAATGTTTTTCCTGCCATATAATGGCATGGATTACTCTCTCACTTTCCTCAAATCTCTGCATAAAAACTATGTTATTAGAAAAGTCTCCCTAACACGCTCTCTAAAAAATAGCAAGCCTTCTCTCCTCTCTCCACCACAATCTTCCCTCCCCTGAATTATTGTTCTCTGTAGCAGTTATCACCATCTGAAGTGTACTTCAGTACACTTTATATTTGTACAGTAAATTTGATGGTTAGTTATCTGTTTTATCCTTTCCAGTGTTCACAGCTGTGTTCCCAGAACCCAGAACAGTGCCTGACCCAGAGCAGTTGCTCAATAAATGAATGAACCCCAAAGCCCTTCTCCTTATCAGAACTATAATCATTCCTTCCCTGAGCTGTGCTTCCCCATTTAGACCTGATCTTTGCCACTCTCCTCTACCCTGCCTAATAATCAGCTCCTTAAAAAGATTTCAGGCCTCAGGCTTCACTCACCTCAACTAACTGTGCACTTTTCTGGACTCCTCATTGATCTCCAGGCCTCTACCTGGGCCAGTCCCCTCCATCTCCCCTTCTTTCATTCCACCTACCTCCTCGCAATTACCAGAATACGCCTGTTTCTTTCATGTCCCAGGTCCTTCCGCCAAGGATGCCCTCGCAATGTCTCCCTGGAGCAAACTCTTAACCATTCTTCAGGGCTCGGTTTGGCCTCACCTCCTCCGGGAAGCCTTCCCGGCGTCTAGAGGGTCCCACTGCTTTGGTAGCTTCTTTACTGCTCTCGGCTGTCACTGTCGGCGCCTAGGTCCATGTCCCCCCACCATCCCTTGAACCCGAAGGCAAGCACAGGTCTGATTCACCCCCATGTCCCAAGCACCCAGCACGAGATGCCAAATGAATGAAGGCTGGATGGAGGAGGAGCCTCCGACTCCTAAAGGCGGGGTCTGGTGGCAAATGAGAGGGTGTGGCCTGTGCCAATAAGAAAAGCCGGGAGAGGATAACATGGAAGAAAAGCCAATGGGGACCGAGAGATCGAGGAGGGGCGTGACCTGCAGCCAATAAGCGGCGGGAGACAGGGCGAAGGGCGTGCCCAATGGAGGGTGGGGTCAGGAGACAATGGAGTGGGGTTCTCTGGTAGATCAGGAGGGTTCGCGTCGCGTGCCTTCTCTCAGCCTTTGGGGAAATTCCGTCCGCGTGCCGCGCCCCCACCTGTTCGCTCCTCTTCTTGCCGCCCGCCGTTCCCACTCCGCAACACCGGTCGCCGGCCGCCGGCCGCCCAGCCCCCGGGAGCCGGCGCTGATGACGCACGCACTCGGGCGCGCGCACGCTCACACGAAAGCGAGGAGACCCGCGTCAGTCTCCGCGGCAGCGCGACCCCGAGACCAATGTGGGCGGGGCCAAGCAGGGCAGAGGGGGCGGTGTCCGTCACCCCGCCACGCCCCCAGGCAGGGGCGCCTTCCTAGGCCCGTCCCCTTCCTAAAGCTCGAGGAGGTTTTGGGGCTTCAGGTGCTGCCCGGCGGGCGATCGGAGGAATTAGGACGGTCAAGACACTAGCTCACTGCCTCAGCGCGAATGTGGGGGCGTAGTCTGAGTCCCGGGACAGGAGCCCGGGGCCTCTGAAACGCAGTCACCCAGAGGGCCGATGTCTGGATAGGTAGGTCGCAGCCCGTATGCCAGGACCGGAGCCAGGATACCTTAAGCGAGCCACTGTGCGTGGACCTCCTAAACTTCGCGGGCACATTAATTCCATTCCCCCTTCCCCAAAACACATAGATTCAGGCGTACGGGAGCCGTGGCTTTATTCTGCGGGCAGCCGGGCGTCAGGCGCAGGACCCGGACGTGAGGCAGGAGGACAGCGCGGGCGTAGGCGCCAGCACAAGGCTGAAGAGTGCGCGGCGGCCCGTAGGGGGCGACGGCGGTGGGCCCGCCTGCAGGGAGCTGAGTGCGGCCTGGCGCTGCTCTCGGGACACGTCCCCGCGCAGGTCCAAGAGGGCGGAGACATGGTCCTCGCTGCAGGGGCACCACCGAGGCACGTCAGCCCCGCCCCGCCCCTCTCGGGCTTCTGCTCCCTCCCCGCCACAGTCCCCGCACCTCACGTCGGGAAATTGTTGCCGCAGGCTCGCCACCTCGAGGCCAAGCAGCATGGGGTCGCGGAGGTTCAGCAGCTCCCTCAGGGCGAGCAGCACCGGCGCGCAGTGAGCGCTCTCCTCCAGGCCCTGGGCACGTCGAGGCAGGGTATCGCGCCGGCCCTCGGCCCCCACCCAACCACTGAGACTGCCCGTCTGCCCGCCCAGCGAGCTCTCACCAAACTGAGGAAAAGCTCCCGAAGCTGGGCAGCATCGTGCCGCAGGCGCTCGGCCGCCTGGGTCCTCTCGTCGGCCCCGCGGCACACTAGGCGGCCCTGCATCAGCGCGTGTAGGTACTGAAGCACCACGGCGCGCTCTGCCTCAGCCAGCAGCAGCTGCGGGGAAGCCGATCAGGCGGGTCCAGGTCGCCTTTCCCATCCGCGCTGCCCTCTCTCCCGCCTTTCCCCCGACCCCAACGCACCCGAACCGCGGGGTTCCGCACGCGCCGGAAGTCCCGGCAGAAGCGCTGGGTCCGCTCACACACACGGTCCAGCAGCTCAGGGCTCGACAGCCACTGGCGCGAGGGCACGGCTGCGAACAGAGGCTGGGGAAGGCGGGCGGAGCTGGAGCTGGAGCAATGATCCAGACCTAGCATTGCCCGCCGAGACTCCCACACATAGGCTGTTCTCCGCCTCCCACCTCCGTCCCGACCCGAGGGAAGCCTCACCTGGAGCTCCGCGAGCAGCGCCTCCAACACCAGACGACAGATCCTCCTCTGCAACTCGTCCAGCCCGGCTTCCACCGGAGCCAAGGCCCCTGAAGCCACCCAGTCGGGCTGCAGGATGGACAGTGAGGAGCTGGACCGACCAAAAATATGGCTTCAGGACCAAGGCCAAGGCCCGCGTGGCCCTCAGTGGTCCAGCCACTCGGGCGCCACCTTGTGGCGCAAGTGTGTGGCGGGAGGGAGCGAGAAGGGCGGCTCCCTGCACTTAAGGTCTGAGGCTTGGACAGAGGCTGGGAGACCTAGAAGGGACACAGCCCAGCGGGACCTGCCCCTAATTCGCGGTGTGACTTTGAGCAAATCATTCTTTCAGTTTCTGTTTCCTCATCCGTAAGGGGAAGGAGCCAATCTCAGCGAGAAGAGAGTAAAAATCAACTTGTGTGTCCTCTGGTCCCCACCACAAAGAACATAACCCCCAAGAGGAAGGGAACTTTTTCTGTTTTGTTCACAGCTGTAACCCCAGACATTTCCAGACACAGAGCAGGGCCTTGATAAATATTTGTTGAACGAATGAATAATTGATACTATGTGCCAGGCACTGTGGTAGGTACTTCACATCCATTTATCTCATGTAATTCTCAGAACATTCCATTATTACCCACATAATACTTATGAGAAAAGTGACATTCATAGAGATTAGGTAACTCACCCAACTATGAATTAGCAGAACTAGGATTGGAAACCCCTGAGCTATGTGAGTCCAAAGTCCCTAGGGGCCTAGCTTGGGATGGGTCCACACGTAATGGACACTCAGTAGGGGGTTGGTGAAGGTGGGGTTCCGTGGGGGCTTTCTGGTACCTGAGTGCTGATTGGTGGTTGAGGGCGGCCAGTAGGTAGGACATGTAATGAGGGGCCATTGCTTCCCCCCTGAGGTGGTCTCGGGAGAATCGGATCAGAGCATCACTGAAGCTGCAATGGGCAGAGGTAGCTGGACTTGCTGCTTCTCTGGTGCCCCCACAACCCCAGTCCCTGATACTCCTGCCCCACCCCCAAGATACCCAAGTGCTTGTTTGAAAGAGCCTTTTCCCACTGGTGGTCTTATTCACTCAGTGCCCCTTTGGGCTGCCCCAGGAGGAGGGCTAGGGATTGGGAGTGAGTCAGTGCCTCGTCGGACCTCCTCAGGAAGGCACCCAGCTCTGACAGTGCCATGCCATGCACCCGCCGTTGCAGTGACTCACTGACCAGGCTGGTCACGCGAATGTTCTCATCCAGGATCTACAGGCAGGGGTGATCAGCCATCAGCAAAGCCCCTACCCCTGCCCTCCTCTCCTTTCCCCATAGGGCTGCCTGCCTGCCTCCCTGGCCACTTCCCACCCACCTGCAGCACGATGGCTGGCATTGGTGAGTAGTAGAAGCCAGACGGGTCTGTGTTGGGCTCTTGCTCCCGGCTCCACTCAGCTACCTCCCCATCCAGTGCCTTCTGCAGCCACTGAGCCACACTTGCCTGGGGAAGGGGTGAGGGGCAAAAAATGTAGCAGGTCACTGACCTTGCCAGAGGTGGTAGACATTCGACTCTACAGATAAAGAACCACAGCTGATGGGCAGAGCTTCTCTGGACCTGTGCCCCAACTACTCACCTGGACTTTGGCCACAAATGTTGCTTCCAGTTGCTCGACATTCTCCAAGGTCAGGAGGGGCTCCAGCTGGGATACATCAGCCTCAGGCCCCAAATCCAGGCGCCCCATCATTTCCTGCCTGGAGATGGGTGGCCTGGTGTCACACTGAGCTCCCAGCCTCTGATTCACCCACTTCCTGATGCCCCAGAGACACTGACCCCAGGTACACATGCAGTGCCCAATGCAGCAAGGCAAAGGCATCAGCAGCTCCCAGTTCAGGTCCTGCAAGGAGTTGTTGCAGGCTGCGGCGCAGGCCACTGTGCAGGGTGTGGGCCCATAGCTGGACCACTTTGTAGTGTGGTGGGCAGCAGGGAGCTACTAGTGCCTCAGCTGTGGCCAACTCGGCTGGCAGAGCCACTCGCAGAGCCTCCAGCCACCCTGCTAGAGCCCCTGGGCCAGGCAGCAGAGATGTTCCAAAGTGAACCCGTTCTAGGCCCTCCTGCAGTGCCTGAAGACAGCGCTGCCTCCAGTCCCGGGGGGCCTGCCCCGGGTGGGTTGTTCGTCCAGCCTCCATCTCTGCCACACGCACAGCAGCAACCAGCAGGGCTGGGTCCTCCCGTGCCAGCTGCCCTGCTGCTCTTGCAGCTGCCTCCACAGCCTGGCCCAGTGCCTCGGCCAGAAGGCCCAGCTCCTGGAAGACTGGCAACTCCAGGCTCCCCAGGGGTGCCCAGGTCTCCTCTCGCAGCTGCTCCAGCTCCCGAAGGCTCACATATGCCTCCAAGAGCTGTTGGGCATCAATCAGGGTCTGTGTGTGGGCCACTGCAGCCGGCACTAATGAGGGAGTAAAGGAGACAGCCTTGGGTCTCAGCCTTCCCACCAGTGCAATGGGTGTAGCAGGGGATACTGAGGCCCTGAGGCTGGGGTGATGTATCAAATATTTAATAACTGGTATAGTAAAGCATTGGCTAATCTGAAAGGATCCAGGCAAAAAAGTCCTAGAGGCCTGGTGAGCCAGCTGTCAACCCATGAGCTAATGGAATATGAGGAAGTAGAGGATCCTGGAGGGAAGGCACCACTTGAGTAGTGATGCTAGTGGCTATTCACCCACTTTGTTAGGAAACTATTTTAATATGTTAACAACCAGGGTGGCAAGAGCCACTTGACTGGGTGTCCATCCTGACTCAAGCATCCCATGCTTGGGAACCCCAGGATGAGCTGGTTTGCACCCTGCTTCCTATGCCATTTGAAGCCTGAGTTACTCCCGGGGAGGTCCCTGGTATGCCCCTCCATGCAATCCCCCACCTAGTGCCCCAGCCCCTTGATCAGTGATGGGTGTTTTTGGACTGACTGTCAGAAGCTGAGGCCCAGGGTTCCTGTACACTCACCTGCCCGCAGCCGGGGCAGCAACTGAGACAGGGCCTGCAGTTGCTTGTGTTGGGAAACCTGCTCCCGAAGGGGCTCTAAGGTCTGTGAGGACTTGGATATGCCCTGGAGCAACCCATGGGCCTGGCTCAGGGCTTCACGGGTTCCCTGCACGGCCTCAAGGGCCTGGGCAAGCTGCCACACACCAGTCTGCACGCCTTCCAGGTATGACTGCACCACCGACTGTGGAGAGAGGCAGCCAGTGAGGCCCGGCCAGCCCAGCAGCCCAGCCCCAGCACTGCTGCTCCCTGCCCTGGGCCCACCTTGATGCGTGCTTCCAGGGAGCAGGTACGCTGCACCTCACGGCTGCGGTAATGGCCCAGCCTGGCTAGCTGCTCCGGCCGGTAGAAGATGCCTGAGGCCCACTTGAGCGCGGCACCTCGGGCCAGCCGCTCTGCCCTCTCCTGCTCTGGCCACTCAGGCCCTGGGCAGGAAGAGCCTGGGCAGCCGTGTCAGTCGGGGAGGGCCTGCAGGAAGTGGCCTCCGAACCTGCTCCCCTTCCTACTCCTCAGCCCATCCCCAGGGCAGTCCACTCCTCTCACTGCCCTGTAGGGCTCCAGCCGGCCCAGGCAGGGAGGACCCAACTCCACCATTCCCACCTTTCTTGCCATCGTTCCTCCCCCAGCCCACCCGGAAGGGCTCATACCAGGGGAAAGTGCAGGCTGCGTTTCGTCCTTGGCTGCTGAGTCCATGGCAGACCTGGAGAAGCCAGAGCTGAGGTGGGCCAGGGGCGAGGGTCTGAGATAGAGCAGGAAGACAGGATGCTCCTTTGAGCTGCTGCCGCAGTCTAGGCCCCTCTGAGAAGGAGGAGGGAGGTTCTTGCCTGGCCCCCTCAGGAAATGAGAGGGAGGCGGTGTGATGGGGAGGCACCTGGGAGGCCTTGTCTGCTGGCTTTCTCAGTTGTGCCACTGCAGATGCCAAGTGGGGCAGGGTGGGCACAGGCTCCGCTGTACTCCTTTCCTGCCCTGAGCTGCACAGGACAGTTTGTTGTAGAACTTACTAGGCTTGACCAAGCATCCAGTTCTCCCTCTTCCACAATGGCCTTGGCCTTGAGAATGGCCCTCTCCCCCGGCAGAGCTGGGCACACCCGCCACTCGCTCACAGGGCCTGGGTGACTCCAACTGACTCCAGCACACAGCAAGAGAACTCCGCTCTCCAAGGAAGCCTGTCTCCCACTTCCCAGGCCCAGAAGCCCCTTCTTCCCACCAAGGCCCCTCCCTCCCTAAGGCCACTGACAGAAAGGAAGGAAGCTGAGTCTCTGGCACTTTATTCCCAACAGGAAAGAACATCTGCGCTGAGGGTGGGGAGGGCTGGGCGCCACTTCCCTGAGGGGTGGGGGGAGGGGTGTACTCCTGTGGTCATCAAGTCTTGCCCAGCCCACCCAGGACCTCTTGGTGCTCAGAACACAGACGTGAAATAGACCTCAACTTAGGGGGGAGGGTGGAGTGTGAGATATGGATGCGGAGGACATCACAGTATGAAAACTGTGTTGATGGGCCCCTCAGAGGAGGCTGTGTACCTCTGCAGAGGAGAAACAGAGGCAGACTGTTGTGAAGAGGGGGCACAGTGGTCCATGGCAGGAGAGAGATCATGAAAGCTGTGTTTACCTCGATAGTTATAGGGAGCCAGGAAAGGGACTCCGGGGAAGTAATACACCCTTCAGGACAGAGGCACTCATTCCACCAGCTGCCAGGAGTGTAGGCTGCTGAGGTCTCACAGGTGAGTCTCTCAGTCAATATTGGGGTACAAAGGCCTGGTACCCTTGCCTGGATGTGAACACCTCAGAAGGGCTACCCCAATTTCAGAGCTCCTGGTGGGATGGGCTGAGGCCTCCATTATAACTGTGTCTGCCCAATTCTGCTTGTCTTACTCCCTTACAAGTGTGGATCCCCAATAAGCTTCCTGCAAATCCCTGTCTCAGAGTCCATTTCCCAGAGAACCTGACCTAAAAGGAATAATATAATAACTTATTGGCCAAGTACAGTGGCTCATGCCTGTAATCTCAGCACCTTGGGAGGACGAGGCAGAGGATTGCTTGAGGCCAGGAGTTGAAGACCAGCCCGGGCAACATAATGAGACCTGATCTCTACAAAAAATAAAAAAACTTAGCTGGGTGTGGTGGCACGTGCCTGTAGTCCTAGCTACTCTGGAGGCTGAGGCAGGAGGATTGCTTGAGCCCAGGAGTTCAAGGTTACACAATGAGCTATGATCCGGCCACTGCACTCCAGCCTGGGCGACAGAGCAATAGAATCTGTCTCTAAAAAAATAAATTAGTTAAAAAGGAATAATAATAAGTAATAACAATGTTAAAAATAACAAAATGGTCCTAGCAAACACATAATCCTTCCTGCACGCCAGGAATTGCTCTAAGTGCTTTACTTATGTTTACACATAGGTAAACCTATTTGCACGGGTGCACTGTAGTTTGGAGATAAGAGAAAGATGAGGCTGGGATCAGGGATGGAGAGAAGTGGACAATGGCTTGCTGTTTGGCAGGAAGTGAGGGACAGGAATAGAGTGGGTGACCCCAAGACAGTTGGGCGGCCTTTAGGAGCAGGTTTGAGGGAACTGGTTGGGTTCATCAGGCAGTGTGGGCAGAGTTAGTGGTCTTGGGGCAGGTTGGCAAGGAAGGTTCGCGTGGCTCCCACTTCTCTACTGCCGGAGATGCCCCCTGACCTCCAACACATTTCTCCCCAACTTGTCAGGTCTCCGGGGATCCCCGGGTAGTTTCGTCTTATTCGGCGGTTGGACATTTGCTGATGGTCCCTGAAGTTTTGCGTTAGTTCCCGCAGACCGGAATTGCGCTGGGTTCCCTGGAAGACGAGCGGGGCGGAAGCGGAAGCAGCGACGCTGGCTCCGGCGGCCGGGTGGCCAGGAACGGAAGCGGAAGTGGCGGCGGCGCCGGCCTGGCCTGGCCTGGCTGAGGGGAGGCGGCGGGCGGGCGTGATGGCGGAGGCCGGGCCACAGGCGCCGCCGCCCCCGGGCACCCCAAGCCGGCACGAGAAGAGTCTGGGACTTCTCACCACCAAGTTCGTGTCTCTTCTGCAGGAGGCCAAGGACGGCGTGCTTGACCTCAAGCTGGTGCGGCCCGGGCTAAGGGGAGACAAGGAGGGGATGGTGGACCAGGCCTGGGCCGGTAGCGGGAACCCCCGGGGTGGCCCAGCTAAGTCTTCCGAGAGCTAGCCACCATCGTGTGCTTTCTCAC
Source organism: Daubentonia madagascariensis (assembly GCA_023783475.1). Taxonomy (NCBI): domain Eukaryota; kingdom Metazoa; phylum Chordata; class Mammalia; order Primates; family Daubentoniidae; genus Daubentonia; species Daubentonia madagascariensis. Next base: position 634,345 of record JAKFHU010000658.1, on the reverse strand, counting down.
AGGAGAGAGGCCGGGGGCTGCTTCATTCATTCGGCTGAGGCCATTGAGCGTCAGCTATGTGCCAGGCTCGGGGCTGCAGGTGCTCGTCCTCGTGGCCCTTCCTGGCTGGCGTGGGGAGAAGAGCATCAGAACATCAGTTCAGGGCTGTGCCAGGTCTCTTCTCACCTTGCGGTCCTGAGTTGCAGGAGTGCCTGGGAGGCACTACAGGGTTGGGACCCAAGCTATCCCCCTCCCAGATCACGTTTCAAGGTAGCTGGGGGAACACCTGAGAGTGGGTCTGACTATTCTCCACTCTATTCTGTCTGCCAGGCAGCTGACACCCTAGCTGTGCGCCAGAAGCGGCGAATTTACGACATTACCAACGTGTTGGAAGGTATAGGGCTGATCGAGAAAAAATCCAAGAACAGCATCCAGTGGAAGTGAGTGGGGGTATCTGAGAGGGCAGTAGGGTATCCTGTCCAGAAGTGTCAGGGGTGTGGGGTGGAGGGTGCAGGAGAGGACAGGGGCCATGGGACCCAGAGTTCCCGGCAGTCCCTCTCAGCCCCACTCCCTGGGCTCAGGGGTGTGGGGCCTGGCTGCAATACCCGAGAGATTGCTGACAAGCTGATTGAGCTCAAGGCAGAGATCGAGGAGCTGCAGCAGCGGGAGCAAGAACTGGACCAGCACAAGGTGTGGGTGCAGCAGAGCATCCGCAACGTCACAGAGGACGTGCAGAACAGCTGATATCCTCCTGGCAGTCCCTGCTCTGGGGGAGTGGGCAAGGGGCCCTCTGGTCCAGCTGGGTTTTCTCTGTGTGCCCTGGGCCCTGTCCCTCTTGGGAGGATAGTCCTGTAGCCTCTGGTCAGGTCCCGGCCTCAGGTCCCCTCCTCAGAGCCCTTCCTCCTCCAGTCTTGGCCTGTGATCCATCCCCTTGTGGGTCCCAGTCCCCAGAACTTTCTCTGAGGGTTTGTGTGTCAAACCTCTGCTAAAAAGTTGGGTCTTCTCTGTAGCCTGCCATCTGTCACCATAGGCAGGGCATCAGCCATTCTCCTTAACCCCCACACCTTGGCCTACGTGACTCATGAGGACATCTGCAGATGCTTTGCTGGTGAGCAGAGCCTGGGTAGGGGGACATGGGGGTGGGGCTGGGCTAAGCCACAGCCCTGAGTATTGGGCTAAGTGCCCAAGGAGAGTTCCATCTCTTAAGATCCTGGGGCCTGCTCAAAGAGGAACCAGGCATGTTAAGTCTTCTGTTTGAGGCTCACTGGGACCCTGTGGAGGCCAGCTATACTGAGAGAGTACAAGAATTCTGGAGCGGGTCTTTGGTTTTGCTCCCATCTCCATTGTCCCCTGGATTTGGCTTCTTGGGCATGATAGAGGCACAAGAAGGAAGGAAAGGGGGGGGGAGAGAGAAAGTGTGTGTGCTCGTGTTCAGGCTCTTGCATGCTTGTGTGCAGGGGACAGTGGTGCCTTCTTTTAACCTGTAGGTAGTTTAGTAGCATTGTGGATATAGGATCTGTTCCTTTTCCATCTTGTATCCCTCAGGCTAGTCCTGGGAAAGGGACATTGGCCTTAGCCAGAACACCTGTACCTAGAGATCAGCCCTGTCAATCAAAGAGTGAGGTGCCCATGGCCAGCGATCTTTCACTCCACATATTTGAACCCAGATTTCCTCATTACTGACCCTGACCCCCTGGGGAGAGAGAGGCTTTAGCTTTGCCCAGCCACTGTGGGGGATGGGTGAGGCCTACTGTCTAGTCCCTGAGACCATGGTCTCCTGCCTTGCTCCAAGGGGCAAGTACCTCCATTCCCAGCTCAGATTGAGCCCGTGGGCTCTGACCCATTCTTCTTGTCATTCTAGGAGACACTCTTCTGGCCATCCGGGCCCCATCGGGCACCAGCCTGGAGGTGCCCATCCCAGAGGTGGGTGCCCAGCCCAGGCAGGCGGGGTCTATTGAGGGCGGGTGCTGGCTGTGGAGCCTGATAAGTCCCGGGTGGGGCAGGTAGGGGGAGGCCTGGGGTTTGGGGTTATCTAGGAGGATGGGCAGCCTGGGTGGGAGAGGACACTGGCCCTGACCCAGGGTCAGGCAGGAGCCAAACCTGCTTCCAATTCCACCTGTTCCCCATCCCCTACCACTTACCTCTAGGGTCTCAATGGGCAGAAGAAGTACCAGATTCACCTAAAGAGCGTGAGTGGCCCCATCGAGGTGCTGCTGGTGAACAAGGAGGCATGGAGCTCACCACCTGTGGCTGTGCCTGTGCCGCCACCTGAAGATCTGCTCCAGAGCCCACCTGCTGTTTCTACCCCTCCACCTCTGCCCAAGCCTGCCCTAGCCCAGTCCCAGGAAGCCTCACGTCCAAGCAGTCCCCAGCTGACAACCCCCACCCCTGTCCCTGGCAGCACCGAAGTCTTCGGCGTGGCCAGCCCAGCAGCTGAAATCACAGGTGAGGCATGATGGGAGCTGGTGATAAGATTATCATCTGGGGTCCAAGAGGCAACTCCTCTGTTTTGTGGAATGCTATACTCAGAGTTAGAAGAGACTTTGAGGGGGTTGTCCTTTTCCTGGCCTCCACCCAGCCTCTCCTTGCAATGGCAGTGAATGATCCCTTTATAACAGGGAAGCTCTGACTGTGCAAAGGGCATTAATGCTGACAGTTTCCCCCAGATCCACTGGTGTCTCACTTGCCCTCGCAGCCCCCCTTGAAGTGTGGCCACAGCAGACATGTCCATGAGTTTCTCTCCTATAGGCCTTGTGCCCCTATCTCCTTTAGTGACTCGTTTCCGTGGTACCTTTTTCGGGGCACCTGGCAATGCCTAATTCTCCTTGGGTCTGGGAATTAAGACTGGTCATCCTGGCTGTGGGTTCTAGCACAGCTAGGTTCAATGACCCACTTCCTGCCCTCATGTGACTGGGTTTGGGGGATGTGGTTGCAGTGAGTGGTGGCCCTGGAACTGATAGCAAGGACAGTGGTGAGCTCAGCTCACTCCCACTGGGCCCAACAGCACTGGACACCCGGCCACTGCAGTCTTCTGCCCTCCTGGACAGCAGCAGCAGCAGCAGCAGTAGCAGCAGTTCATCTGGACCCAACCCTTCTACCTCTTTTGAGCCCATCAAGGCAGACCCCACAGGCGGTGAGTACCTGCCCACCCCAGGGCAGGGAGAATCCAGCTTCTGCTCAGTCTTAGGTCAGAAGCAGCATTGGGGCTGGAACCCAGCTGTCCTGTGAACCCCTGCCTGACACAGAGCTCTCTGCCAGCCAGGGCGAGGTGTCCTTTTTTCCCCCTTCCTGAGCTAGGACAGAACTCCTTGGCCCTCTGTCAAGCTCTGCCTGCCATCCCCTGGAGCAACACTAAGCCTCTCTCGCCTCACTAATTGATACTCCTCCTCTGTGTCCCCCTCTCTCACCTTCCCTGTCTCTTCTTTGTCTGGACTCCTTGAAAAGTAATATCTCCTCCCCTCCACATCTTGAACTCCTGGTCACTCTTCAGGTTGCAGCAGTCACCCCCCCACCCCTGTCACTACAGCAGTGCCACTCTTGAGAAGTTGCTGAAGACCAAGCTGCCAAATCCAGCGAATTTCTAGCATGTTTTTGCTTTGGTGCTCTCTTGCTCCATGTTAATGTTCTTTCCTCCTTTGGCTTTAATAATGCCAGCTCTTGGCTCTTCTACCTCACTGGCTTCTCCTTGAACTCTCCCTGATGCTTCCTTAAACATTGGCACTTGCTGGGGCCCTGTCCCAATCTATACCTGGAGAGGGCCCTGACTCTGGGTGGGTGAACCCTCAGCCGCCACCTTGCCTAGGTCTCTTGCCTGATCCTCACACTGCTGTGCCCACCTACCATCCTCTGCACATCCAATGGACACTTCATTCCCACGTGTCCTCTGCTGAACTCATCTTCCTCCCAAAACTTGCTTTTCCACCTTGGTGCACATGCTGCCATTGGCCCTAGTCACCCAGGCCTGACCCTTGATACCACTCCAGTTTATCTCCTCTTTGCTCCTCCTCCCTCCGCCGGCCAGCCCCTGTTAGCTAAGCATTCTGTCCCAGACACCTCCTATCTCTCTTGTATCCTTAACACTCAGGATGACTCCTGGCCACCTCTATTCTAGATTCTTCAGCATCCTCCTCTTTACCGTGACTGACAGAATGATCTTCCTGAAACACAAGCCTGACTGTGGCATTTCTGTTTACAAAAGTACCTTTTTTTTTTTTTTTAAAGAGATAGGGGTCTTGCTCTGTCATCCAGGCTGGTGTGCAGTGGCTGATCATAGCTCACTGCAACTCTGAATGCTCAGACTCAAGTGTCCTCCCACCTCAGCCTCCCGAGTAGCTGAGACTACGGGCATGTGCCACTATACCTGGCTAATTTTAAAATTTTTTTTAGAAACAGGGTCTATGTTGCCAAGGCTGGTCTCGAACTCCTGGCCTCAAGCGATCCTCTGGCCTCAGCCTCCCAAAGTGGTGGGATTACAGGCATGAGCTACCACACCTGGCACAAAAGTACCTTTTTAACGGCTCCCTAAGGCCCACTGGATAAAATCTGAGCTCTTGAGCCTGGCGTGTGAAGTTCCCTGTGGTCCCCTCTAGTTTCATTTTCTTCTGCTTCCCATACGTGTCCTCCTGGTCAGAGCTTTGTAGCACTAGCCCCTCTTGAAGTATCTATCTCCACCTCTGCCAGGTGACCTGATCCAGAGTGTAGTCTCTGAGCCTTGCACAGAGCAGGTGCTCAGCGAGAGTGGGGATGGATGGGGCATCCTGTATCAGACAGTGTGTGCATGCTGAGCCCAGAAAGGGTGGGGAGTCTGCTGCCCTTCTACAGCACCTCTGAGTTAGAAAGGCTGTTCCAGTTACCTGCAATGTGTCTTTGGTACCCTGGGCTCAGCACTGAGGAATTCAGGTCTAGCAGGTGAGACCAACAGATGATGCCAGCTTGGCCTAGGGCAGGGCCTACATTTCCTCAGCTGTGTGGAGCCCCAGGGTGGGTGGTACAGGATCCGAGGAAGGCAGGGGCTACAGTGAGACCAGGATGGACCTCTGTTCCTTGAGCATGGCTTCCTTGTTTTTCAGTTTTGGAACTCCCCAAAGAGCTGTCAGAAATCTTTGATCCCACGAGAGGTAGGCTGCAGTCCTCCCTGGGGCTGGGAGTAAGGGACACACCTCATTGGGCCATACAGCTGTTTTCTTGCCCTTCTGAGGACTTTATGGTTGTGCTTGGTATCTGGGGCAAAGGGTAAAGTTCCTGATGGGCGGGTGGGGCTTCTCTTTCGTGGGGTTTGGTGGGTGGAGAGGTGGGAACCAGAATATAATTGAGCTCTCTCTCCTTTTTCAGAGTGCATGAGCTCAGAGCTACTGGAGGAGTTGATGTCCTCAGAAGGTGGGTGGCCCAGGAAGGTGGGGGGTGGGTGTGGGCAGGGGGTTGGGCAGCTGCTGGGTGGGGCCTCAGCCAGGGGCCTCAGCCTAGTGCTCTCTGCAGTGTTTGCCCCCCTCCTCCGTCTTTCTCCACCCCCGGGAGACCACGATTACATCTACAACCTGGATGAGAGTGAAGGTGTCTGTGACCTCTTTGATGTGCCTGTTCTCAACCTCTGACTGACAGGGACATGCCCTGTGTGGCTGGGACCCAGACTGACCTGGGGGCTGCCTGGGGACCTCCCCCACCCACCCCTACACAGATTGAGAGCCACAGACTTCTGGCTTCCCCAGCCTCCCCTCTGCACAGTTCTGGCCACAGCTCCCACTCCTGCACTGGCACTTGCACTGTGCTCACAGAGCAGGGGAAAGGGGCTCAGCCCCCACCACCGTGGAGCCAAAGCGTCTGTCTCCTTTTCTGGAGAGACAACCCAGGCTCGGCTGCCACCCAGTGGCACAGAACTGAGGACCTGCCATCACCCCCATAGGGCAGCTTGTCCAACTGCACTGCCCTGCTCCTGCTAGCCTGTTTCCCCCTGGGAGAGAAGGGTGGGGTAGAGCTGGGCACATGCCAGCACCACCCCTAGCTTCCTTCGATGCTCCCCACCCCTCGACCCTCCAGCTCCTCCTGGACCTCTCATGTGCCCCTCTTCTGCTGGGTCCTTAGCCCTGAAAACCTGCAGGTGGTGGCGGGGAGGTGGTAACAAGAAGGAACAGAGGTTTCTAACTAGGAATCTGGGCGGTCTGTCCCTGAGGATTGGCCTAACCTCCCGCTGCCCCATAGCCCCCCTTATTTCCATTTATTCATTTACCCTCATTTAGAGCCATTTGCAGAGATTTAGAAAGATTTACAGTAACGAATGGATTCCTATATAAAAGATTATTTTTATACTTTTTGCAGCAAAAGGAAATTGTAATATTTGTACAGTGTCCAAGTGAATAAAGACCATGCCTAAGGCTTTCTCTGACCTGGTTCTTTGGGCCCCTCCTTGTGACTGCTGGATTGGTGGTGGGACTGGGTGGGTCACCGTACTGGAACGGGAGGTGAGGCACCCTGCCTTCCCCGCCCCCACCTGCCTCACCTTGGGGCAGGGCGGGGCCGCTTCGGCGGGGCGGGGCGGGGCAGGCGCCGTCCTACTTTCCTACCCCCGGACTCCAACCCGGAACTAGGCTCCCTTGGGAAGGCCGCAGCCCCCGGCCAGGCACTGGAGCCTGGACCGTGAGTGCTGGCCAGTAACCTGGGGCCTGGTCGCGGACAGAGAAACGCCGTCCTCGTCCCCAGGGGCCCCCGGCCTGGTGTGCCCTCGGCCGGAGGTTGCACGGTCTGTGAAAGTGCGGGCGCCCACGCCGCGGCTGGACCATGGCGCCCCCGCGGAACGTGGTGAAGATTGCTGTCCAGATGCGTGACGCCATCCCGCAGCTCATCCAGCTGGACCAGGTCACCCGGCCTGTCCTTCCTCCATCTGCCCCACCGCCTACCTCTGGGTCGCCCCCTTCCCCTCGGAGCAGCCCACCCCACCCCTCCCCCAGGCTCTTCCCCAGCCCCTCTCTACTCCGCCCCGTGAGTGACCGCTCCACTTGCAGGCAAAGCCCCTGGCCGCTGTGCTGAAGGAGGTGTGCGACGCGTGAGTGGGGACGGCCGGGCCACGGGGCAGGGGAAGGGTAGGCGGGGGGGGGGGGGGGGGGGGGGGCGCCCCTACCTGCCTCACAGAGCCTCCGCGCCCCGCAGGTGGAGCCTGACTCGCTCTGAGCGCTATGCCCTGCAGTTTGCTGATGGGCACCGGAGATACATCACCGAGAATGTGAGTCCCCTCTCCCCCCCCCACTCCACCCTCTGGCCCCTCTAACCCACCTGGCCCTGGGTCCTCAGACTCATCATCTCACTGTCTGGAATGTGATCTTTCTTCTACTGACCCCCACACGCTCTCTCCCTGACACCCCAATTGACCATCCTCAGAGCCCGCCTTGACTTTGCCACCCTCTTTGCTGTCTTCTCCAGAACCGTGCGGAGATCAAGAATGGCAGCATCCTGTGCCTCAGTACTGCCCCAGTAATGCCCCTCCCTGCCCGCCCCCTCATTCCCTGCCCTTCCGCTGGCCTCTCTTCTGCCTGGCGCCTTTGCCCCAAGTCTGGAGGCCTGGCCCCAGCCCCGCAGTGCGCTTCCTAGTGGACACCAGGGTCCCTGCACTTCAGTTCCCAGTCTTACAGTGCACAGCCTCCTCACCTCTGCTGTGCTCCTGCCCCTGCCAGGACCTTGAGGCTGAGCAGCTGTTGGGTGGGCTGCAGAGTGGGAGTCATGAAGGGCGCCGGGAAGCCATGAGACGCCTCGTCCTGCTGGCCTCAGACATGACCTTTGCCCGGGAGGTCATCAGCCGTGATGGGCTTCAGAGACTAGGCACCATCATTGAGGATGGGGACGAGTGAGCACAAGGCTGTGGTGGCTGGGGGACATGGTGGGGCTTGGGGGTCCTGGTCTGGTCCTGCTCAGCCCCAGATGTCCCCCTCAGCCTAGGGGAGGTGCTGGCCCTTGGCCTGAGGGCCTTCATGGAGCTCATGGAACACGGTGTGGTGTCCTGGGAGACACTCAGTATCCCCTTTGTTAGGAAGGTAGGTGGGCTTTTCTAGGGGTAGTGGGTGGGGGCAGTGGGGCAGGGCTAGGACTGGCCTCCCACGATGGTTAGGTGGTGGCACTCCCTATCCCTTTTACAGGTGGTGTGCTACGTGAACATGAACCTGATGGATGCTTCTGTGCAGCCCCTGGCCCTTGGGCTGCTGGAGAGTGTGACCCTGAGCAGCCCTGCCCTGGGCCAGCTGGTCAAGAGTGAGGTGCCACTGGATAGGCTGCTGGTGCACCTACAGGTGTAAGCTTCTGGGGGTAGGGTACAAATCGGGCGAGCAGGGCCAGACCCTGGGCACTTGGTTGAGTCCTCTTCTTGCCATAGGATGAATCAGCAGCTGCAAACCAAGGCCATGGCACTGCTCACAGCCTTGCTGCAGGGGGCCAGCCCTGCAGAACGTAAGGTGAGTGTCCGCCGGGGGCTGGATGGGGGCAGCAGCTGGTGGGTGCTGTGTTCCACTCTGAGGCTGTCATCTAAGCCCCCTTCCCACTCCCTCAGCACATGCTTGACTACCTCTGGCAGAGAAACTTTCGCCAGTTCATCTATAAGGTAGGAAGGAATGGCCAGGGAAACCCCTCCCTGTTCCTCTACCATGAGCCCATGCTCACCCCCATGGACTGACTGTCTTCCAGAACATCATCCACAGTGCAGCACCCCTGGGTGACGAGATGGCTCATCACTTGTATGTGCTGCAGGCCCTCACACTGGGGCTGCTGGAGCCACGCATGCGGACGCCACTGGACCCCTATAGCCAGGTGCGTGTGTTTAGCGGGGCACAAAGCTGGGGATCTTGGCCTTGAATCTATGATCTTGACACTCCCCCCAACAATGACCCCAGGAGCAGCGGGAGCAGCTGCAGGCCCTGCGCCAGGCTGCCTTTGAGCCAGAGGGGGAGTCCCTGGGCACTGGGCTGAGCGCAGACCGTCGCCGTTCCCTCTGTGCCCGAGAGTTCCGCAAACTGGGCTTCTCCGTGAGTGGCCCCTACCCAGCTCCCACCCCTGCCTCAGCCCAGGGCTATTGTTGTTCCAGAGGGCTGGGGCCCTTCTTGAACTGCTTATGCTCCCCTCCCCCAGAATAGCAACCCAGCGCAGGACCTAGAGCGCGTGCCCCCTGGCCTGCTGGCCCTGGACAACATGTTGTACTTCTCCAGACATGCGCCCAGCGCATACAGCCGAGTCAGTGCAGGGAAGGGTGGGGGTTGGCAGCACCCCCACCTTGGCAGGGTCTCTGTGGGTTTAGCTGTGACTCTCCATCCCATTCTCTGCTCCACCCACCCCAGTTTGTGTTGGAGAACAGCAGCCGTGAGGACAAGCATGAGTGCCCCTTTGCCCGGAGCAGCATGCAGCTGACAGTGCTGCTGTGTGAGCTGCTCCACGTTGGGGAGCCCTGTGAGTAAGACTTGACTGGGTGCAGCGTGTCTGGGAACAGGGGGCGGAAGGGCAGAGAGGGCCAGGGGCTGCACACACTTTCTCCCTGAGCCCCTCCTGCCCCCCTGCTCCAGGCTCCGAGACGGCCCAGGACTTCTCACCCATGTTCTTCGGCCAAGACCAGAGCTTCCATGAGCTCTTCTGTGTGGGCATCCAGCTGCTGAACAAGACCTGGAAGGAGATGCGGGCTACACAGGAGGACTTTGACAAGGCAGGGAGCTGGGAAACCTGGGCCAGGGCAGGGGGCTGTTTTGGGTAGGGGCACAAAGCTCAGGCCCTGAGCTGAGCTTGGGGCACCCCAGGTCATGCAGGTGGTACGGGAGCAGCTGGCCCGCACGCTGGCCCTGAAGCCCACCTCCCTGGAGCTCTTCCGCACCAAGGTGAATGCACTCACCTATGGGGAGGTGCTGCGGCTACGGCAGACTGAGCGGCTCCATCAGGAGGGCACTCTGGCTCCTCCCATACTGTGAGTTGGTGGGCATGGGTCCCCAATCCTAGCCCCACCTTCCTTGGCACCCATAGGCCATGCCCCAGGGCAGTCCTGGTCAGTGACTCCCCCCAACAATCCAGGGAGCTACGAGAGAAACTGAAGCCAGAGCTCATGGGCCTGATCCGCCAGCAGCGTTTGCTCCACCTCTGTGAGGGGACCCTCTTCCGCAAGATTAGCAGCCGGCGTCGCCAGGGTCTCTGAGTGGGCAGAGGCAGGGTGAAGGGTGGCTGGTTTGGGGTCAGGACCCCTTGCAGCACTCCTGCCCTCTTCCCCTTTCTCTGCACAGACAAGCTGTGGTTCTGCTGCCTGTCTCCCAACCACAAGGTGCTGCAATATGGGGACGTGGAGGAGGGTACTAGCTCGCCCACCCCTGAGAGCCTGCCCGAGCAGCGTAAGGAGGGCAAGGGCTGGAGCCAGACACCTGCTTCCCCCAGACCACTCCATGCCCCAGGGCTGCCTGGAGCCCCAGTGGTCAGTCCAGCCTTCTTCCTGCAGTCCCTGTGGCCGACATCAGGGCACTCCTGACAGGCAAGGACTGCCCCCACGTCCGGGAGAAGGGCTCCGGGAAGCAGAATAAGGTGAATGTGGTGGGGCTGGGGGCTCCTTCCCACTTGCTCCTGCCTGCCTGCTCCCTGCTTAGCGTCCCTGCGGCCTTGCTTCCCCAGGACCTCTGTGAGTTGGCTTTCTCAGTCAGCTATGACCACGGGGAGGAAGAGGCACACCTCAACTTCATTGCCCCCTCCAAGCGGGAGGTGAGTTTCTGGGCCAGGCTGAATTGGGCGGATGGGCAGGGGGAACAGATGGGCAGGCCCTCACAGAGCTGGCCCCGTCCCCAGTTCCACTTGTGGACAGACGGGCTAAGCGCCCTGCTGGGCAGTCCCATGGGCAGTGAGCAGACACGGCTGGACCTGGAGCAACTGCTGACCATGGAGACGAAGCTGCGGTTGTTGGAGCTGGAGAACGTGCCCATCCCTGAGCGGCCACCCCCCGTACCTCCGCCCCCCACCAACTTCAACTTCTGCTATGACTGCAGCATCGCTGAACCCTGACAGGGAGACTGGACGAAGGCCACAGCTACTGCCACTGCCACAGCCCCGAAGGGTAGAAGGTAGAGAAGCACAGGCACCCGGACCATCAGAGATTGCAGCAGAAATAAAATCTGCTTGCCTCTTGGGTATGTGAAGCTCTGAACCTTGTGGGCCAAGCCTGTGACAGACAGTGACAGTCTTCCCCTTCTGCCTTCAAACTTAGCTCGTGGATGAGATGGGGCATTGGGCCAGGACCACAAACTTGGGCAGCTGCAGTTCGGGGGCTGGTATTTGGGGGGGGTAGGGGGGGAGGCTGGGGCTATTGCCCTTCTCCAATATGTCTTCAACCTCCCTCAGTGCTGGGCCTGCAAAGGGGAATGGCCTGTGTGTGGTCTGGGTGCACCAGCCAAGGGAGAGGTGGCAGGGCGGGAGGGACTGCCCCAAATGGATGCCTTCCTTGGCAGTATTAACAGGGGCTAGTCTGGGTCCATGCTTCCAGAAGGCTCTTGAGAGTCTGACCTCAGTCCTCAACCCTGGTGGCCCTGCCTGGTGTCCTTTGTGGGACTTGGAGGCCTCTGGTGAGAGGCATGAAGGGAGAGATGTGAAGCTGTGCCTGCTTTCTATTGAAGGGCAAACTCAAGATGCCAAAGGGTAGTGGGGCGTGGTGGCTCACGCCTGTAATCAAAACACTTTGGGAGGCCAAGGTGGGAGGATCACTTGAAGCCAGGAGTTAGAGGCTGCAGTGAGCTATGATCAGCTGCTGCACTACAGCCTGGGCGACAGAGGGAGACCCTGTCTTTGGAAAAAAAAAAAAGATTCCAAAGGGCATCCCCAGGCTGGTGGGAGGATATGGGCCGATCCTGACAAGAGGGACTTCTGTGCAGGAAGCCCTGCCTTCTGATTGAAACCTGACTCAGAAGCATGGGTGGGGTGGGGCCATAAACAGGCCAGAGCCCCTGGGGGCATAAGTGGTATTGGGCCCAGCTGGAGGCCAGGCTCAGAGGCTATGGCCATAGACCCCAAGCCCCTGAGGAAAGAAGAGCCTAGCAGTCTGTGGACCCCACAGGGCAGGCTGAAAGCTGCCACCCCCCCCCCCCCGGACTTCTTTCTCCATGCTGCTCACCTCTTCGCTCCCCAGTGCCTTCTCCAATACCATGTTTAAGGGTGTTAACCAGCAACATTTCAAGCTAACCTTGAAAACTGATGAAATGGCACCCCTTTGGAGAACGTGCTGGGGGTACTTCTCCCCCTCCCCCAGCTAGGCTTCTGATCCTAGGCATCGTGGGCCCAACATGCCCACGCCCGCTGAGACTTCCCACCACACTTGGGACAGCCTGCTATTGAGTATTGGCAATGGGGGGCAGGGATCCCTGATGCAGTTGGCCTCCCAATGCTGTTAATTCTTCCTTTTCAATGTCTCCAGTCCCTTGCCCATGCCACCATCATCTTGGCAACAACCTCCTGACTTCCAGCCTCTAGTCTTGCCCCTCCAGTCTTCTCAATACCAGCAACTCCAACTGCTTTCTCAAACAGAAATCTGACCTGCTCACACACATCCTAAATTCTCAGTGTCTCCCTATTGTCCAAGGGTTAATGGTCACGGTTTTCATGACTGAGCTCTGAGTTGAGCTAGATGGGCTGCAGACATGTGGTTTAGCCCTTCCAACTGAGTGCTTGTGGCTTTCAGGGTTCTTGGTGCTTGGTCTAAGCTAGCATCCTCCCTGCACCCCATCGGGGCCTAGACCCTCCCGTGCTGGCTCTTGCCTGCACCTGTGCATCCTTAGGGTCCCTTCTGCCCATTTTTCACTGCCTTGATTCCTTCCTTGACCCTCCTGGCCAAGTTTGTTGCTCCCCTGGGCTCCTGGTCCCAGGTGCTTGTTTCACCATAACACTGCACACACACTGTCCTTGCCTGTTGGCTTATCTGCCTCCCCAGCTGGTCTGGGGGCTGGGAGGGCTGTGGCCTCTGAATCCCCGCATAAAGCCCAGCACCTGCAGGCACTCGGAGAGCCCTTGCAAGCTGCTCCTAGAACCCAGGAACAGGTAGATGGACAAAGTGTGGGGACACACTGAGGACTGGCTAGACAGACTATTTCTCAGAGCTGCCATTCAGAAGTACTGTTTAGGGGATTGGACTAGGTGGCCTCTAATGACCCCTCCTACCCAGAGATGCTGTCCTTTTTCTTTCTTTTCCTCCCCCTGCCCCAAGACAGCCTCATTTACTCAGGCATCTTTAATAAGTTGTTCCTGGGGTCTGGCTGGGACAAGTGCATATGAAGTGCCTTTGCTACAGGGCACACGCAGGGGGTTGTGCTAGGAGAGGCCTCCAAGCCTCTGGAGTCTCCCACCATGTGGGGAAGAAGCTAGGCCCAGGTTGAGAGGCTAGTGGGGACCAGCCCTGAGGCCAGGGTGGGGGCACCTGTGGGGCTTTGGGCCAAGCTGAGGAACAACTTGTCTGTGTGCCTCTGTTTTATCCACCTGCCCCAAGGCCACTTCAACTGAAGTGGGGCACTTTAGTCTGAGAACTTAAGACAAAGAGGTACTATCTGGAATTTTTAATCTTGTTTGGGTTTACAGCAAAGACTTGGGCTTGGCATCTAAAGCCCAGTGCTTATGGGGGGGCTAGGATGGCTCCCACAGGGAACAGGTGGAGCACAGGCCTGTGGTCTGAGAGGTGGGTAGGCAAGAGGCACAAGGTCTGCTTCTCCTCAGCACCAGGCCCAGCCCGCTGTGGGCCTAGCTTCCCAACCAGGGCCTGGCCAGGAGAGCAGGAGCCTGTGGCAGCAATGTTTAGCTGGAAAGAGGCTGCAGCCAGGCTGTGGAGCAGATGGGCAAGAAGTCCCGTGGGCTGCCCTGGGTCAGTCCCACCCCCAGTCCTAGACAAGTGGTCTGTAGCAGACGAAGGCAAAAGGCACAGAAAGGCCAGGGCTGGGGCTCCAGGGGTGGAGGAGGCTGAGCCACAGGGCTGGTTACTGACCTGGCCTCAGAGTGTTAGGGTCAGGTCAGCTCCTCCAACAAAGCGGGACTGGACGCAGGTCACCTGGGGCAGCTGGGCTTGGAAGCGCCTGACGGCAGCCACGTTGATACCAGAACACATGGCCACGTCCAACACCCGGAGCTGCTTGCATGCCTGCCCAATGGTGTCCAGCGTTCTGTGGGGAGGCCATTGGATGAATGCCTGGCCCAGCATGGGGCCCCAGCCCATCCCTGCACTGTGGCTCTATGTGCTCAGTGTCATCAGACACACTCACTGTTCTGTGAGCTGACTGCAGCTGGACAGGTTGAGGTGCTGCAGCCTTGGCCAGGAGCTGGCTGCCTGGGCCCAGCCCTTGTCACTGAGGCAGCTGCAGTGACTCAGTGCCAAGCGCTCCAGGCTGGGACAGCCCCTGGCCACAGCCACCAAGCCCGTGTCTGTGAGTGCTGGCAACAGGCTCAGTGACAATTGCCTCAGCTGGGGGAACTGGAGCACCTGCAAGGATGGGGTAGGGTGGGGTGGGTGTAGTATGGCACTGGAGCCCAGAGCCTGGGCCCTTCCCAGGTTCCCCTTCCCACAGCCAGGGGAGGGCCCACGGGCAGCAGAAGCCAATGAGAAAGGAACTGCACCAAGTGGGGTGGCCCAGGCCCCTGGCTCCAGCCCCACAATCCTCAGCCTATCCACACCCCCAGCCCCACACCTTGGCCAAACTGGCATCAGTCAGCTTGCTGCAGGCTGTGAGGTCCAACTCCTGTAGTGCCCGCAGCATGAGCAGGGAGGGGCCCTGTGGCTCAGGAGAGGGGTCCTCAGGGCCTGAGGCCTGATGCTCCAGCTCAGGGCATGACTGTGGAAAGAAGCCTCTGCTTCTCAGGTCCCTCCTGAGTTTGCCCTTAAATGCTCCTAGAGACTTGGGAGGGGCAGGAGGGCACTTGAGCCCCGGGGCCACCCCCCCCATGATCTCAAGTGTCCCACACCTGGGGCCTCTGTGCATGTTCCTCACTTGGTTCCCCTAGCCCCAGAAGCCCCCAGTCACGGAGCTCCTTGCACCAAGCCAGGCGCAGGACTGACAGGTGGGTGAGGTAGGTACAGATGGCCTGCACGGTCCCGTTGGTGAGGGTCACACAGGAGGACAGGTCTAGCACCCTGAGGCTCGGGCCCAGCGCCTGGATCACGGAGAGCACTGAGGCATCCTAGGAGGGAGGGAGGAGGAGAGAGGATGGAGTGACAGCTTGTGCCTGTGCCACCAGGCTTGGCAGGGGTCCCTATGAAGGGTTTGTCCAAGGTTCTTGCCCCATGGGCAGGAGGGAGGCACAGGAGCTGCCAGAGGGTCCAAGGAGGGATGCACCATGGTCCTTGTGCTGGCAGTGAGAGGTCGGAGTGGACAGGGTGGGCTGTGCTGGTGGGAGAGCTGGAGGAGGTTGCTGGAGGACAAAGGCCGAGACTGTGGCTGGGGCAGGTGGAAATTTCTAAGGCAGCCCCCCTGCTTATGCTCCCAGGCCCTGCCGAAGGATGGGCTGAGGCAGCCCTCTGACCAAAGCTCACTGGACCTGGGGGGGACAGCTGACACTGACCCTGGCTGAGCCAATCAGATACGCTCCCTCTAGAACTTGAACCACAACTGTGAAGCTGCGGTTCGGGGTAGGGCTACCACCTGTCAGGAGAAGGCAGGGTTGGGGAGTAGGAGCTGAGGGCAGAGTAGAGGAAGCTAGTTTGTAGAAAGAGGCAGAGAGGGGAGCTGCAGAGGCACTAGAACGTGGGGCCCAGGAGAGAGCAGCTAAGAGAGGCTTGGTGGCAAAGAAGGTGGAGTGGGGCAGGGGAGAGAGGCGCTTGCAGGGAAACAAGGGGGAGAGGCGGTGTTTAGGCTGGGAATGCCCTGGTCACATGGATGGGTTGAAGGAATAATCCACTGAAGAGGGACACATTGACACTGCCAAGACAGGGACGCCACCCAGAGGGGCAGGGCTGAGCCCTATTGACGGTCTGGTCTCAGCCAAGAAATGACCCTGCCGCTCCCATGTCACATAACCTCCCACAGGCCCACCCCAGCACCTTCTTCGCTGCCCCTTCCTCGCCTCTCTCTTCCATCACCCCCTTTCTCCAGCCTCCCCTGCCTCCAGAACACTCGTCCTCAGTGTCCCTCCCCAGACTGCAGCGGTCACCCAGCACTTGGCACGTGAGGTGTTGGGCCACCTCGTGGGCTGGGCCACCCTGGTCTCTTGGACCTTCCCGGCCCAGAGTGGGAGCTTTGGGGAGGACTGCTGGCAGCAGCATCGTCTCTAGGCACCTGTCCTCTTTCAGACTGTGGCCCAAGTTCAGTTCTAACGAGTAATCCTCGGACACAAACACTGGGGAGTCCCTCCCTGGTGCCACAGGCCCAGTCTACCCACCCGCTCCGGGCCTCGGCCCTGGAGAGGAAGGAAGGGGATTATGTGTGCTCACCTTCAGTGAAGAGCAGAAGGCCAGGCTGAGGGACACCAGGCGGACTGGAGCTTCGCGCGCTGAGCCCAGGGCCTGGGCCAGTTCCCGCCCGCTCACCAGGCAGCACTCAGCCATGTTGAGGCTCTGCAACTCCCGCAAGCCACCCAGGGCTGTACATCCTGCGTCTGTCAGCCGTGGCAGCTTCCCCAGGCTCAGGCGCTGCAGGCGCCGCAGGCCCCGGCTCACGGCCAAGAGTGCCCCATCAGTCAGTTCTGAACAGCCGCTGAGGTCCAGGGAGGTAAGGCCTGGTTGCTGGCGGCACAGGGTGGCCACAGCCTCTGTAGAGAGGTCTCGGCAGCTGTGCAGGCTCAGCTCCTGCAGCTGCAGCCCGGCCACCTGGCCCAGGGCCTGCAGAGCCTCGGGTGGCAAGCCGGTGCCACTCAAGTCCAGGGCGTGCAGCCTGCCAGCCCTCTCCTTTACGAATCGCAGTAGGTTACGGAAGGAGAATCGGGATGGGGAGGAGTCCCGGGCTGGGCCCAGCTCGAAGGTGAGGTGGCAGTAGGCCAAGGAGAGGCGCTCCAGGCTGGGGGCACAGCTGCTGAGCTGGTTGAAGCTGAGGTCAGCTAGGTCCCGCAGGCCAGCCAGGTTGAGCTCACGGAGGCCACTCAATGTCTGCCGGACGCTCTGTGCCGTCTCGGGCTGAGACAGCAGCGTGCCCGATGTGAAGAGGCTGTTGCAGCCGCTGAGGTCAAGGACACGCAGGGCCGGGCAGCCCAGGATGAGGGCCACAAAAGAGGCCTCTGTGGGGCTGCCCCCACCCAGGCACAAGCTCTGCAGGTGTGGGCCCAGGTGGCAGGCAACAGACTGCAGCACCTGGTGTGAAGTAGGTGAGCCATCCAGGTTGGTCAGGCTGATGCAGGAGATGCCCCTGAGGCCCAGGCTCTTGATGGCCGAAAGGGAGGCAGAAGACACAGGGATGCTGTACCGCACATTTGTCTAAGGAGCAGCAGCAGCCTGGGGTTAGCCCTCTGGCTTCAGAGGGTGCTGGGCTTTGGTTTGGTCCCAAGTCACCAGCCAGAGGTTGAGGGCAGGTCAAGGAAGCGCCCTTCCACAATGGGGACCCACCATGGTGTGTGGTGTCATGTGTGGTTGAGGGAGGTTCAGGTAGGAAGTGGGAGCTGGGAAGACAAGTCACGCTGGGGTTCAAAGGGAGGTGACTCAGGGCAGGGCAGGAAGGCTAGTGATGGACAGGCCTGGATGCCTAGCGAGGGGTAGGGACAGAATGGGGAGGTGGCATGCTGAGCACAGGAAGGCTGAGATGAGACCTGGAGGAAGCCCAGTGAAGTCCCCAGGGAGTGGGAGGACAAGGTATGTTAGACCCCAACTTTTGGGACTTTCAGAAGGCAGCCCTGACATCCATGGACTCAGCTTCCTACTCCAGGGTCTTGGCATTAGCTAAGCAGCCAGCCTCCCCCACTTTCTAGAGAGCATATAAATAGCCCTCAGAACGGCTGAAAGTGGGGAGAAATGAGGCAGACGTTACTCACCACAACCTTCTGTGGCCCAGGTGCCAGAGGTCTGGAGCAGGCAGTGAGGCCTAGGTCCCCCAGTGGCCTCAGAGTGTCTCAGTCACATGAATGTTTGCAAAAATGGGTTTTGTGTGTAAGCAAAAGTGCATGTGCATGTGTTTGTGTGTGTATAAACATGTGGAGCCACCTGGTATCGGGCCCTGGATGCTCCAGGGTTCAAGATGTGGTTGTGATCCCTGCAGCACATCTCTGGAGGGGGCATCTATCCGTCCAGGTAAGGAAGGAGAAGGCTCCCTTTCATGTGGGCAGGAGCTAATAGAACAAGGAGCCAAGGCAGTTGAGTTGGCCTTTCCATAGAGAACAGGCGAGCAAGAATATGGAGCACACAGCTGGAGTTGGGTAAGACCGGGAGGCAAGCTCCAGGCCAAGCTCCTGCAGGAGTTTGGGAGTCCCCAGCTATGGAGATAATTTCACAGAACCTTCCCTGATCTTGTACCAGAGGGAGCCAAAGAGAAGCCGGTACAATTTGTGTGGACAGGTCTGCGGGAAGAGGGAGAAGAGGCCTTGGCCTCTAAGATCCTAGCCCCACCTCCCTATCTCTTGCCCTGGCTGCAGGCAAGTGGTACTCAAAGAAGGCTCTTGTTTTAATGTATCAACATGGTCCTGACGCAGGAAAGCAAGCTCCCTGAAAAACCTACTTGTCAGTAACTGTGAAAACAAGCTGCTGTTCCCTGCTTGTACCCCACAGAACACCATCAGAAGGGAATCAGACACTGGGTGCAGTGGCTCACGCCTGTAATCCCAGCACTTTGGGAGGCTGAGGTGGGAGGATAGCTTGAAACCAGGAGTTCAAGACCAACCTGGGCAACATAGTAAGACCCCATCTTTAAAAAAAATTAAAAAATTAGCCAGGCATGGTGGTGCACACCTGTAGTCCCAGCTACTTGGGAGGCTGAGGCGGGAGGATTGCTTGAGCCCAGGTGTTCAAGGCTACAGTGAGCTGTGATCACACCACTGTACTACAGTCTGGGCAACAGAGTGAGACCCTGTGTTTAAAAAATAATAAATAAATAAATATTTTTAAAAAGGGAATCAGAAAGGTAGAAATGACACATAGGATGCAATCCTATGAAATATGTATCAACAGGATTCTCCCGGGAAGCACAGAATTCATTCCTAGGTGTGGAGAAACCAGCCTGGCTTCTGTCACAGAGAGAAGCGGCCACCATGGCTGTCATGACGGAAAGAAGCATGTGTAAGAGACGAGGACCAGCTCCTGGCCTCTTTCACAGGAATCAGGGGTTGACCAGGTTCCTTTTCCAGACCCCACTTCCAGAGCATGGTCATTTGGGGTCAGAGGAGCACTATCTTGTGGGCAGTGGATCAGGGATCTCAGATTTAAGGAGAGCTGGGGAGGATCCCAGTGTGTGTGGGTGGAGAGGGTGATGATAGATCAGAGAGGGAAGGTTTCAGAAGGGAATGGGAAAACCTGTCTCCAGCATTTCCAAGCCCTGCAAGACACATGACTCAATCTGGTGCTGAAGAGTGAACTCTGGCTGGAGGAGGTGGGGTGGAGCTGGTTGCCAAGGCAGCGCCCACCCCCACTACTCACATGTCACCGAGGAGTCCTGGAGAGCCCTGTGGGCCCCAGCTCTAGTGGCACAGTAGTGCAGGTGCCCAGCCTTCCTTCTTTCCTTCCCTTCTTTCTGGAGCCTGGGTGGCCAGGAATGTTCTCCCCTTTCCCACTGCCTACCTGTGAACCAGGCAAACAAACAGCCAAGGGAAGGCACTGGCAGTCACCCCAGGGTCAAGTCCAGGGCCGGCTGCTGGCAGCAAAAGCCACCCAATAGAGAGGCAGGGCCTGGCCTAAAGGACTTCCAGCTATGGGGGGGATAGAGGCTTGAGACCATCCCCGGCCCCCCACCATTTTTCTTAGGGGGGTGGGGGCAGCCTCTAAGCCCTCCCCCAGATGGTCTATCCCACTCCTGAGGCCACCTGGACTTAAACTGCAGGAGCCCAGGAGCAGCCTTCTAGGGCTGTTTCTGTCTGTGGGGCAGAAGCAGGCCTCCTGGGTTTGGACTTTGCCCCTGGTGTAGGACACTCCCTTCCTAGGCCCTGGGAAGATGCTCCTAGACCCACAAGAAGGAGGACGGCAAGGCACCTCCTCCAGCTTCAGCTGCCCCATCCACAGGGGGACCAACTAGCCCCTGGTCTCCTCCTCTCCCAACGCTGGGGTGTTAAGAGTGAATCATTTGGGAAATGCCCTGAACCTCCTAGAAGTGACACATGCACCTTGACTGTGAGAAGCCAGGATTTTGTTGCACCTAGCGAAACCCTGAACTGAGACTATAGGGCTGTGTACAGACTTGGAAAGCCGCCTGACAGGGAAAATGGCCCTCCTTTCTGCCCGGTGCAGGACTCCATAGCTCACACGCCTGTTCTCCAGTAAGCCATCGTGAAAAATGCGTGCCCTGGCACCAGGGGCACTGGCCTCTAGCGAGGAGTTACACCTAGTGACTCTCTCCCTTGCGCACTGAAACACCATTTCTCCTCATCAACATCCTCCTGCCAAGCCCCCCTCAACCTCCCATTCTCATTTCGGCCCTATTTATTTCCTTCCTTCCATAGAAATTTCTTGCCAGTGAGGTCACTCTCTACATTTCCTTTCTTTTCTTTTTTTCTTTTTCTTTTTTTTTTTTTTTTTTTTGAGACAGGGTCTCACTTTGTTGCCTGGCTAGAGTGCAGGGCTCATAGCTCACTGCAACCTCCAATCTGGCTCCAGCGATCCTCCTGCCTCGGCCTCCCAGAGTGTCAGGATTACAGGCGCGCGCCAGCACCCGGCCCTCACTTCCTTTCTTCTTTCATCCACTCTTCCTTCAACCCACCTGGCTTTTTTCCCCCCAGATGCCAAATATCGCTGAAGCCATTGCTGGCCTCCTTGGATAACACATATCATGGACACTATTTGTTCTTTATTTTGCTGGACTGTGTGGGATCTGACATTGTCAATTATCCTCTCTATCCTGTAAATGCTGTCCCGCCCTTGATCTCTGTGCCCCCCTTTCTCTGGGATCTCAGCCCCCTCTTTGGGTGTCTCCTCCTTCCCACGCCCTGGCCTTCTGTTCCTACGGCTCTTCATGTTCTCCCTGGGGGAAGTTACTCAGATCTGTGGTTTCAACTTCCACCCATTCGTTATTTACTTATTTATTTTATATATTTTTTGAGATGCTGTCTTGCTCTGTCACCCAGCCTGGAGTGCAGTGGTGCGATCATAGCTTAGTATAACCTCAAACTCCTGTGCTCAAGCGATCCTCCTGCCTTGGCCTTGCAAAGTGCTGGGACTACAGGCATAAGCCGTGCCTGGCCCCACCCATTATTTAATGACATCTAAATCTATATTTATTACCTGGACCTTTCTCTTGAATTCCTCACCCAGAAATCCAACTACTAACTAGCTCTCACCATCTAAATATCTTACACTTCAAATTTTCAACAAAATCAAATTCCTTTAGACAATGAGATCAATGACACTAGATAATTTGTAATTTGACAACGGATACTACCTATACACACTTTTTTTTTTTTTTTTTTTGAGACAGAGTCTCACTTGCTTGGTCGCCTGGGCTAGAGTGCAGTAGCGTCATCATAGCTCTTGGCAACCTCAAACTCCTGGGTTCAAGTGATCCTTCTGCCTCAGCCTCCCCAGTAGCTGGGACTACAGGCGTGTGACACAAAGACTGGCTAATTTTTCTATTTTTTGTAGAGACAGGGTCTCACTCTTGCTCAGGCTGGTCTCGAGCGATCCTCCCACCTTGGCCTCCCAGAGTGCTAGGATTACAGGCGTGAGCCACTGCACCCGGTCTACACACAAATTTAATATGTGACAGAGGAGGATTCCAACCTAACAGGGAAAGGGAGAAGATTAGATGTAAATGGCATTTGGGCTATTTGAAAACTAATCAGTTTAGCTTCTTATCTTGTAACATAAATCAAAATAAATTTCACCAATAGAAACATTAATACATGAGCCGGGCACAGTGGCTCATGCCTGTAATCCTACCACTCTGGGAGGCCGAGGTGGGAGGATTGCTTGAGGCTCAGGAGTTCAGAGCGAGACCTCGTCTCTACTAAAAATAGAAAAAATCAGCTGGGCTTGGTGGCGCCCACCTGTAGTCCAGCTACTTGGGAGGCTGAGGCAGGAGGATCGCTTGAGCCCAGGAAGTTTGAGGTTGATATGAACTAGGCTGATGCCACGGCACTCTAGCCAGGGCAACAGAGTGAGGCTCTGTCTCAAAACACAAAACCAAACAAAAAAAAAAAAACCACATTAATACAAAAATTCAAACCATAAAACAGAAGAAACAATTCTGCTGTGAACCTAAAACTACTCTAAATAATAAAGTCTATTTTTAAAAAACAGAAGAAAAATATGAGTGTATATTTATCAAATTTCTGAAGGGGCAAGGGATCTTTAAGCTTAAAAAATAATGGAAGAAATCAAAAAGGAAGTTCAGAATCAACAACATAGAAATTTAACTTCTGTATCTCACAAATAAAAGCACATATCTACAAATCCAATTAAAAGGTAGACATACTAGGAATATATTTCAATAAATATAAAAAGGATTAATCTCTTTAATGTATAAAAAGTTCATACAAATGGATAAGAAAAATATTAAGACCCTAATAGTTAAATAGGTAAAGAACATCAATAAACAAAAGAGGGGAATACAAAGGGTCAGCTAATGAGAAAAACTGTCCAACCTCACTAATAATCAAAGAAATCAAAATTAAAACAATAAGCTATCATTGCTCGCCTTTCATACTAGCACAGATGTCTGCATTTACCTCCCAGCTGGGCTGCTTCCCTTCGCTCAGTCTTGCCCTCTCCAGCCCACTCTGCACTGTGGCATTCCAAGACACAAATCACAGCGTGTCACTTGTGTCACTCACTTGCTTTAACAGGCTCCATCATGGTCATCAGGAGAAAGACCAAGCTCTGCCGCCTGGTACAACTGCTAGTTTGCAGTCTGACCCCATTCTAACCTCATCTCCCACCATTTCTCCCACATGCTTCTCAGTTCCAGTCATTTGGAACTTGTGTGGTCATTTCCAGAACTGTTTCACAAACTTGGTGCCTTCACTTGTGCTGTTACCAGTCCTGGAAGCCCAACCTTCATCCTCATCCTATTCCTTCAGGAAGCCTTCTCTGATGCTGCCGGTCTCCTCTGGATGTCCTTCTTCATGTTCCCATTGCACTCTTTCATTCCAGTGTCACAGCACTGAGCATACAATATCATGATCATTTCTATTATCTTTCTCCTTCACTGGACTGTGAGCTCCTTAGGGGGCTATGTCTTATTCATCTGTACAGCCCCAGCACTGCACTCAGAGCCAAGCGTGTATGAATGTATGTATGTACGTATCAGTGTATATGAATGAATGGATGGATGGATGGATGATACACGAGCAGGGCCAGGAGAAAGCTGGTAAGAAACAACTGAGGATGGGTAGGGTGAGGGTGGGCACCTTACCTCGCGAAGGGCATTCTGGGCTGCACAGTACCAAGCCCGACTCACAAGGGAGGCCTCTTTCTGATCTGACAGAGGCAGGAAGCTCAGAATATATGTGAGCATCTGAAGGAAAAAGACAGGGCATTGGGGGCTGTTAGAGGTGGGGGACTTTTGGAACCGACTCCAGCTGATAGCACCGTGGGTCTGAGGGCACCAGAGCACTGGCTTCTAGTTCATCTTAGAAGCTTCTTGAAGCATTCCCTTCCCCTCTCCAGTCTTCAGGTATCTTTACTGTGAACAAACCTTTCTTGAGCCCTGTCTGGGTGCAGGCTTGTACCAACTGATAAGAATCAAACTTCCTGCCAAGTTTGGTAGAAAGAGCCTAAACACTGCAGCCAGATAAACCTAGTTCAAATCCCTACTCTGTCAAATGCCCTCTGTGAGCCTTGCTTTCCTTATCTGTGAAATGGCATTTGTAGTGAGATTTAAATGGATTGTTGGGAGAATTAAATAACACAACAAAGTGTCTTGCATAGGACCTAGGACATGGCAAGTCAGGAGCTCCTCCTCTGATGCCCAGGAAGTCACATTTCTTCCTCCTACCCTCTAAGACCCTGGTCCTTTCTCATTTTCTCCACTGCCAGCTCACCTTCTCAGCCGGCTGTTAAGATATGATCCCAGCCAAGACCCAGCCTGGCAGGCTCAGGTCTGCCCTCCACCTATGCTCTGTGAGGCTGGGCTGGTGAGGCTGGAGGCCCTACAGGGGACTGGGAAAGAAGTTGCCTATGAGGCCTAGAAGGATTTGATATTAACTATTCTTTTCTTCTGGAATCTTCCCTCCTAAGTCCTGTGACACTGTTTTCTAGGGCTTCACCCAGCACCCCAATTGCCCTGTTTCTGGATTCTTCTGTGGGTCCCAGGACTCAGACCTGGGTCTTTTGATTTTCTGTTTACCAATACAGGAATAACCAACAATTCAATATCCCCATATTGTTCTATTATCCAAGTTCTAGTCCAGTATTACCAACAGTCCACTGGATCCTTTACCCAAATGTATAACCACCACCTGAATCTCAACCAAAACTTACATGCTGCCATCAGTCCAAAACAGCCCCTCCTCCCAACTTTCCCCTTCAATGCCAACAGTGCACCCCACCTGATAACATTTTGGACTATTCATGCTCTTCTATCCCTTGCTCCCAGATACACGTGTAAAGCATAGACTTTAGGTCAGGCTAACCTAGACTTATTCAAACCCCAGCTCTACTACTTCCTAGCTGTGTGACCTCAGGCAAGGTACTTGACCTCTCTGAGCTTCAGTTTCCATAACTGTAAAATGGGGATATTTTTAAAAATCTAGATCATAGTCTTATGGGGATTAAATTTTACATATATACATGTACATATATACATATACATATATACACACACATATATATGAAGTGTGCTTGACAGCTAGTAGATGTTCCATAAGTGGTTTCTGGATTGCTGGTACTAATATTGCTACCTCTGCAACTTCACCACCTTAGTAGCTCAGATTTCTATCACCCCAGACCTGGATTCCTTCCACCTGTCTTCTTTGCCTCCAAGTTCATCCTTGCTAATCCATTCTGCACACTGTCACAAAAGCAGTCTTCAGTTTCAGCACACCCCTGCTATAAACCTTCAAGGTTCCAGTACTCTCAGGATGAGCTCTTTACTCCTGAATCAGTACTACCAGGCCTCCATGCCTGACAGGACCCACTGGTCCCAGAGCTTCCCCAATCCAGTCTCCCCACTGTCCTACAAACACAACATGTCTACTTCCTTTTGCCTATGTGGGCCTCTTCCCTGGGATGCCCTTCCTTATGCTTGACTTCACCAGCCCATTTGGATCTCTCCCCTTCTCAGATGCTGAGCACACAGGGTACTTACTGGATTAAATTAAGAATGGACAGTCCAGTCCTCTACCTCTATTTTCACCAAAGATTTGCTCAGGGAAGGGGTATGGAGATAAAGTAGATCATTACTGAGAGAAGAATTACTGGGAGAACAGACTTCTGGGACACAGAGGCTAGGCATGGGTAAGAGTACTGATGGGGACCAGATGTGACCAAGCCCCCCTCCCTGGGGGCAGACAGGGAAGCCTGTCTGAGCTAAGATAGTGGCCATCTTGTCTTCTGGGGCTGAGCAGCCAACCCAAGAAGCATAGGGAGAGGGGAACAAACCTGTCATCACTGGGGGAAAGGCACCATTCATTAAGCTTAGAAGGGGGTGGCCTTTCTAGAAGGACCAGAGGAAGCAGTGATAAGGATGGAGTGGCCATCCCATGAAGCCCATCCTGAGGCATTACTGGAGATATGACTGGTCATCCATGGGATCTATAGGGATGGAGTGGATAGCCTCTGGGACCAAAGGGGAAAGGGATGCTATTGCAGGGGGCTCAATGCGGTGGGAGCAGGCATATTTTTGCTAAGGAGAGGGATCATCACTCCCAGACTGATTGGAAAGGGTGGCCTGTCTCCCGTGGGCAGTGGGAGGGGGCTGCCAACCCTGAGGGCAAAAGGAGAGGCCATTCCAAGAGGCCACTGGGGACAATAATTGTTATCTTCCTGGCCAATGGGGGTCTTTCCCCTGGCTAATAAGGAGCAAACATCCCATGGGGTAAAGAGCTGGGGACAGCTGTCGCTAGGGGCCTAGGGAGTGGGAAACAGGCCTGTCCTCACTAAAGGACCTCAGAGAGCATCCACGGAGTTGATGGGGAGGGAGCAGTTTGTTTCCCATTGCCAGGGAGAGGGGGCAGCCGTCTCCCTCGGGGCGGAGGAAATGGAACGACCATCGCAAGGGACCAATGGTGGTAAGATCGGTTACCCTCTGGGCACGATGAGATGGAGCGGACATCTTCCAGAACTGAGGGGGAGGGGACGGCCATCTCAAGGGAAGGGATGGGCAGAGGGTCTGTCCTTGCTGTCCTTGGTGAGGTGACAGAGTAGTCATCTTCTGGGGCCGATGGGGAAGGAGAGGACGGTCCCCCAAGCTAAGGGGACGGAGTGGCCCAAAGGCGGGGCCGTTACCCAGAGCTTGCAGGTCCCAAGATCGGCCGGGCGGGTCGTTTCCGCCAAGCAGGAGGGGCCGGGCTAGCTGTCTGACAGCCCCTCCCCAAAGCCCAGGACCCCGGGGGCGGAGCCTGTCCGGAGCTAGGCCTGAGGACGGCTTCCTCTCACCTCCAGGGGCAGCGACTCCGCCATCGCATCCCTGCCGCCTCCGCCCCTACGCAAGGCTTTCTGGGAAGTGTAGTCCCGCCCGTTCTGGGGGCGGGCCTTGAGAAGGAAGTGGACCCCCTCACTTCCGTCCCAGATCCTGACGACTTTGGTCTGCACCGGAAGTGCATGCGTTGCCGATGTGGTGCCTACTGACTGCGGTTTCGGTCGTTCTCCCTTGTTTCCCCGGCTGGGTATTTGCGTCGCGCCATGCCGGTAAGGAGGACGGGTAGGGCGGGGTCCGCATCGGCAAAGTGCTCCTGGGGCCTGGAGAGTGAAAACAGGGAAAGAACATCAAGAGATGCAGGGTGGGCCAGAGGGGGGCGCCATCCAATGGCCGGACTGTGCTAGAGCGAGCCGGGGAGTATACCAGACTAGTGCCAGAGGGGTGTGGGCGTCAGTACCAGAAAGTAGTACTAGAGCAGGTCAGAGATTTGAGGGGCCTGAGGGGGATGGACGTTAGCCCAGATCTGGACTATTCTAGCAGAGGCCAGAGAGGGGCACCATCCAACTCCACTCAGGAGTACCCCTAGGAGGTGGTCAGCCCAGAGCTGGTCTTTACCAGAGGAGCCAGAAGAGATATTAGCTTAGGATTGGATTGTTTCAGAGCGAGCAGGAGGCGATCATAGCTGGGGGTGCTGGAGTGATGGTGTCAGCCCTAGACAGGATGGACTGGAGGATGGGTGGATATCCGAGGGATTGTGCTAGGTTTGAGCACCACGGAGATCTGGGTAAGGTGCAGGTGGAACTCTGTAGCTAACCAGCCTAGTGGGACAGTGAGGAGCCCTGTGGCAGAGAAGGGCTCTGACAGCATCTCATCATCCCTCTGCAGCCCAAGGGCAAAGTGGGCACAAGAGGGAAGAAGCAGATATTTGAAGAGAACAGAGAGACCTTGAAGTTCTACCTGCGGATCATACTGGGGGCCAATGTAAGTGCCTGCCTCCTTGCTTCTGTGCCCACTCATAATCCCACAGTGCTCAGCCCTCTTTGGCAAGGTGTGGTGGTATGTGACAGTCAAGGCTCCAGAAGAGAACTCCAATCAAAAAGAAATGAGAAAAGATCCAGGCACAGAGAAAATGCTGACTGGTACAAGCAAAACAGAAACAAAAAAGAAATGAGGGCATGAGTCTCAGCTGGATTTGAGAGCCCTTCCCACCCAATACACAAGAGCTTCTTTCCTGGGCTGACGTGGGTGTCAGAGGAGAATCTGGGTATTTGAGATTCAGGGAGCAGGGGCCTTCCCCCAACCCTGTAAGAACAACTTGGCTCTTCCTACAGCCTGGCCTAATTCTTGGAGTTGAGGGAGGCCCATGGTTTAGGGGTAGGTTTTGACTCTGGCTTGATCCTGTGTTTGCTTGCAGGCCATTTACTGCCTTGTGACCTTGGTCTTCTTTTACTCATCTGCCTCATTTTGGGCCTGGGTAAGTGTCCCCATCCTGGGAAGTGGATGAGTGCATAGGGTCAGTAGATGGCCTTTGAATACCCCCATTCTTGCTTTGCAGGTGGCCCTGGGCTTTAGTCTGGCAGTATATGGGGCCAGCTACCACTCTATGAGTTCGATGGCACGAGCAGCCTTCTCTGAGGATGGGGCCTTGATGGATGGTGGCATGGACCTCAACATGGAGCAGGGCATGGCAGAGTGAGTGTCCCCCACCGCCAGCCCAGGTGAGCGGCCCCAGGGCTGGGGCCCAGATAGCCCAAGACCCACAGTGACCTGCAACTTGAAAAGGGTAGAAGAGAGCTGAACTGGGGCCCATCTGCTGTCTTTGGCAACCTTCCTTCTATCCACAGGCACCTTAAGGATGTGATCCTACTGACAGCCATCGTGCAGGTGCTCAGCTGCTTCTCCCTCTACATCTGGTCCTTCTGGCTTCTGGTACGTGGGCTGGGGGGCTCCCAAGGGGCATGTAACCCTCCCTATCTTTCATTCCCTGTACCTGGATTCACCTTACCTTTTCTCTCCTAGGCTCCAGGCCGGGCCCTTTACCTCCTGTGGGTGAATGTGCTGGGCCCCTGGTTCACCGCAGACAGTAGTGCCCCAGCACCAGAGCACAACGAGAAACGTCAGCGCCGACAGGAGCGGCGACAGATGAAGCGGTTATAGTCATTGACATTGTGGCCACAGGCTGCTGGGCCCTGGGTAGCTCTATCAGGCTGCACAGCCCCCATGCCTGGAGCAATGAGGGGCTATTCCAGGTGCCAAAAGCAGTCTGAGGTACATAGGGTTATACTTCAGGATATATCCTATATGGTTGTTGAATAAATGGCTTAGAATGTGGCTAATGGCTGTGTGGGGAACGAGGGATGAGGCAGGAAGAGCTAGTCCTATGGGATTTCCTTCCTGCTACAGACCCAGCCTGGTGGGGACCTTGAAAGAAGAAAAAGGCTATTGGATTAGCTAGGAAAACTTTATTCTGCTCCGTGAATTCAGGGAGCTCTCACATGTGTGCATGCACACACACACACACACACGCACACACACACAGGTAATACTGCTCAATGCGTGGCCCCTGGGCACACAGTTTTGGGGCCAGAATTCTGCTTTGGGCCCTCCTTGCTCCATAGTCTCCTGCGCTGCAGGCTGGGATCCCGATAGGTTTCTGGGAGGCAGCACCTTCACACCTCCAGGCCAGGACCCTTGCTCAGTCCCAGTGCTTGCACCAGGTCATCTCCGAGCCCACTCTTCAATGTCCGTCTCACTGCAGGGACAGAGCAGGGTTAGAGGGGGTTGATGCAGTTAAGGTGGGCAGTGGGCTTGTGGCGGTTACTCACAAGACTTGCGGTTGCCACGTGAACGCTTGCGTTCCCTAGTAGCTAAGGCACGAGGACTGCTCTTGGTCACTGACTGCACCAGCAGGTCCATGATCTCATCTGATGTGTCACTGGGTAAACTGGAGCCTTGAGGTTCTTCTGGGGATGCAGTGGAGGGCCCCACTGCTGTGGGCATCACTGGGGAGCTGCTCTGGGCCATGCCTGAGGGAGGCCATATGGGGAGGTCAGGCCAAGGTGACCCTAGAACCCATTCCCCCCAGCGGCTGCGGATCTTACCTCTGCTGCGGCGGCTGTGTGGGGTGTCCTCAGACTTGCTGGTCAGCAGACTCTTCATACTGGCATGACTGTCCTCGTCACCTCGGCCTGGCCCACTGCCCACGGCCACTGGGACAGATGGGTTGCTGGGGGCCTCCCCAGCCACACCCGAGAACTTCTCTGTCTGGAGAGGGAAGAAGGGTGAGCTGGGAGTAGCATAGGAAACCATGGGGGTGGCAGTCAAGACCAAGATCTGGAAGGGCATCTACCTCAGTGATCATGCGTCCCCGGGTCTTATTGCGCTCACGGTATGTGGCCCGCTTCTGCTGCTGCTGTACCACCCGTTCCCGGCAAGTCCGATACTCAAGCGCAAATTCCCGCAGTGTGTGGCAGAACTGCATGATTCGTACTTCACGGGCTGCCTGTGGGGTGTAGCCCAGGTAGAGCAGGAAGGCATTGAACCTAGGCAGGCCAGAGTGGGAAGGGATGGTGAGTTCTGCTTGGTGTTTGAAGGAGGGTGGTGGCAGTCCTGCCTGTCTCTGGCCCATGCCCCTACCTGTTGCAGACACGGCGGTGCACTACCCTCAGCATGGCAACACGGCGGGCACACTGGGCCAGGAAGTGGGTGAGGCGGGCACGCAGGGCTGGGGCCAGCTCATGCTTGGCCAGGCCCCGCAGACTCTCCTCAGCTGCCCGGCTCCGGCGCTCCAGCTGCCCCAGGTTCTCAGTCAGCTGCTCAAAGTCCACCTGGAAAAGCAAGGGGGTGCATGTGTTGTCCGCGCCAAAGACAATATACTGACTGAGGCTGCTTCTGTGCCAGACTGGCCAGCCTGGGCCCTAGGGACACAGCTGAGACCTGGCTCCTGCTCTCCAAAAGTTCACAGTCCAATGCAAGAGACAGACAAGTCCATTTGATTCAACAGGAGAGAGAGAAGGTTTCTTGGAGGAAGTAGCAGCTAAACTGAGACCCAAAGACTGAGTAGGTGTGGCCAGGCCAATAGAGGAAAGAGTGTTTCTGGCAGAGTACATTGCTCACACACCTGTAGCCCGAGCAAGCTCTGGCAGAGCCGCCCAAATCAGGAGAAGTGGGAGGAGCCAGGCCCAGGAAGCTCTCCCTTGTGCCTCGGCCAGTCTTAGTTGAATCTCTCGTGGGTGCTTACCTTGGCACAGCGGGTCAGGGCAGGGATTTCTGAGTAGAGGTCAGAGGAATCAGGCCGGGTCTGGAGCACCAGGGAGCAGAGATGGTGCAGCAGTGGCTGCCGACGAACTGTGTCCTTCACCTCTGACACCTTCTCCAGGTAGCTCAGCTCAAAGCCGCTGCTCTGAAAGGACCTCATGTGAGCCTCAGCCTGGCTGGCTCCAGAGCCCTGACCCCCCAGTCTTCATGAGCTCTCACTCACCTGGGAGCCATTGAGGAAGTTGCCCACAGCTAGCAGTGTAGCCAGGATGCAGCGGAAGGTGGCATTCTGCACCAGCTGTTCCATACCCACTTTCAGGTCAAACAGTGGCTCAGCAATTTCCTGGTGTGGGGGACAAGGGATTCTCAGACTACATGGTCATCATGCTCACCTGTCCCACTGCCTGTCCCACTCCATGACCCAGGTACCCGCTCCATGGTGTCATAGTCCAGCTTGAAGGCCCAGAGTTGTAGGCGGGCAGCCAGGCCCCCAATGGAGGCAAGAGTCATCAGGAAGTTCTCGGCGGGGCCCAGGGGTATGTCAGGGTTGGCCAGCTGGGCTTCTTCGATCTTCTGCTGCTCCTCGTCCGTGGGCATCATGGTCAGTAGCTTCTGAGGATGCAGCCAGCGCCCCATGTGGGACCCTCAGTGCAGGCCTGAGACCTCAGGCATTGGTCTTGATGCCCCCCACCAGGTCATCTAGGGGAGCCCCAGGGTCTGGTGACTGCCCTGCAGAAATGCTAAGCCCATGCCCACCACTGGAGGGACAGGAAATGCCACTGGCCAAAGGAGAGGGCCAGACCTCCCTCCTCCCTCATACATGCATAGATGGGTATCCCTACCTCAATGCCATCCTTGCTGACAGCAAACTCATCAAAGTTGAGCAGGGCAGCCTTAATGACATGCACAGGTGGCAATGTTGTCAAGCCAATGTTGATGGCATTGCTGCGCTTGGGGTCCAGCACTGTGGTCATTGTCCGGCGGCCCTCACCAGCTTTCTGCAAGGTTGGGGGAAGGGCAGTGTAAGACTGACAAAGTGACTAGCTGGACAACAATCTACGAGGGCCCTCCAAGGCCCTCCTCTAAATGGCCAAATGATCCCATGACTGGGGATCTGGGATGTGTAAGGCATTGGGATGAAATTAGATTCTAGTTAAGGCTCTGCTGATTCCTTGTTAGGAGACCTCAGACAAGTCCCTACTCCTTTCTTTGCTGCAGTTTCCCCAGGTGGGAAATGAATGACTAGCTCCAATAGCTTAGACCATTGAGCTATGTTTCCGTCCCACCTCCACTGGGGCTACCTTGCAGATCAGTGCATTTACCTTGGAGGGCAGCACGTCCTTGACACGGGACTCAAACAGGTGTTCCAGCCGGGCTGTGTCCACCAACACAGGCTCCAGTGAGGCCCACAGGGTGGGGCATGGCCCAAAGCGGCTTCCAGAGCCTCCATGGCCCCCACCCAGCTTAAGCTCACGCCAGAAGAGTTTTACTGTCTTCCTCTTGGTGGGGAGGGCTGGGCCATCAGGTGCTGAGGGGGGAAAAGGGGCAGCCAGGGGTGGAGGTGGTGGGAAGGGGCCTTTGATGGGTGGGGGAGGTGGGGGAGGGGGAGGTGGGGGGCCCCCAGAGAGCAGGGGCGGTGGGGGTGGTGGGGGTGGTATCCCTTCCCTGGCTTCCACAGACTCCATGTTCAGCATGTCCTGGTCTTCATCCTCCCCCAGATCTGAAAAGTCCAGGTCCCCAATGCAGAGCCTGGGTACACGTGAAGGGAACTCCCGAATGGGCTCAGCCTTGGGGCTTGGTGGTGCCAGTGGCTCCTTGGGCTCTGGTTCAAGGCTTCGCTGGGCCCGGAGCAGGACTCGGGGGACAGGGCTCTGGGGGGTTCTGGGTGCAGGGGCTGTCTCTGGGGAGTCCCACAGTTCCTGGATGTCTAGAAAAAGGGAAGAGGCTATCAGTGTCATGCCCCCTGTGGGGCAACAGAGCAGCAAGGGTGGATTCTGCCCACCCACCTACTCACCTGGGTGTCCATCGGCTTCATCGGGCATGGCCTCAGCCAGCGTCTCTGCCCGGCCCTGGGCCAGTGCAGCCTGCTTCTCTGTTTCTGCTGCTGCCACATTCTCCAGGAACCGGGCTCTGAGGGCAGGTACTTGTCAGTGATGGTGTCTGACATAACCCAGCCCAGGTGCACATGCCTTGCTGAGCCCCTGGACACTACCCCAAATTGCAGGCTCACACAGACACACAGGGAATAGTCCATGCGCCGAGCAGACTCAGAACCTGTCCCCGCAAGGCCAGCCCCTGTTCAGTCCTCCACATCTGGAGAGGGTTACTACCAACCCAGCATTCCCAGGTGAAAATACAGGGAGAAGTTCTACTTAACATCCAACTTGCAACCTTGTTGCTGTTCATGTTCACTGTCCTGATTCTAGACAAGGACCCTTAGAGCAAGGGAAAGGGATAGCTATTCCAATGAGCACATCAGGCTATCCCTCCCTTGGCATGTCTGACAGCTTCTGAGAGCCACAGCCTATGCCTAGAAAAGGGCCTGGTAAATGGTAGGCACTCAGTTTATGTTGAAATAATGAATGTGATCCAGTATTTCTTTTCTGGCCCCTCCAGCCTCTGTCAGCTTTCAGTCCCTGACCTTCCATCAGTCTTAGGTTGTCCTCCACCCCATACCACACAGCACGCTAGGTCCTCCCTGCCCCATTCCTGAGCTGAAGACATGGAAGAATGGGCCCCAGGTGGGGCATCCACATCCCCATCTCTGGTCTAAGCTGTTCATGTGTCACTACCGAAGCATAGGGACCACTATGATCCTAGTGAACTGCTTCCCAGGGCTTAGTCCTTGGGTTACCGAGAAGACATAAATCTGGGAGAAGATGGGCCTGAGAACCCCTCTCTGGCTGCATTGGGCATGTGGAACCCCTGCTGGGGGAAGCAATGCTGAAGCCCTGAGCACATGGCAGGCCTGCAGGCTGGCCTGTGTACTTACTCCAGCCTGGCCTGCCCAGTAGGGGACTGGGGGACGGGTGGGCTCTCAGGGGCCCTGGGTAGGGGGATGAGAGGAAGAGATGGTAACTGTGGTGCCAGCTCCACCCCAAGGCCCACTTGCTCACACCCACACAAAGCTGGCCAGTGATATTAGGGGTTCCTTCCCAGCCACGGTGGGAAGAGGAGACTGTAGGGGAGGCATGACACAAGGAAATGGAGGGGAGAGACTGACAGGAAGCAGGACAGGGTGCAGTAGGAGACAAAGACTTCCGTGGTCATTTCATGAGCTGGAAAAAAAAGACAAAGAGCAGAACAAGAGAATGACAGAGAAACAAAGACAGAAAAGGGGTAGAGAAACAGATGACAAGAGGCAAAGATAAGCAGAATGTCAGAAGGAGATAAAGAGAAGCCGCAGGAGGAGGAGGTCCAGTAAGAGCCGACCCCACGTCCCAGCGGTCACTTACCAAATGGGAGCAGTTTGGTGAAGTCTGGAAAGAAAGAGAGAGAAAGCACGCGTTTGGGCA
>JAKFHU010000657.1:0-13514 GCA_023783475.1 Daubentonia madagascariensis | reverse complement strand
CCAATTTTTAGGCCCAAATTAAAAGGGATTAGGGGTTGGTATTCCCCTTTGGGAAAGGGGGGCCCTTGTTTTTTAAAAAAAGGGAAAACTACTTGGGAAAAAATTTTTTTTTTTAAGAGGGTAAACTTTAAAATTTTTTTTAAAAACCCTTTTCCGGAAAATTGGGTTGGGGGCCCTTTCCCCTTTTTTTTTCTCTTTTGGGGAGAATTTTTTGGGGGACCAAATTTTAAAGTTTTCCTTTCATTTTTTAATTTTTCCTTCTTTTTAAAAAAAAAAATTTTGTAAAAAAAAATTTGGTTTTTTGTTTCTTTTGATGGAAATTTGGGGGGGGTTTCAGTCCCAAAAGGGGGGGGGGGGAAAAAAAGGGAAAGGTGGAAAATTGAGGGGAAATAAAAATTTAATTTTCTGGAAAGGGTTTTTTAAATTTAAAATTTTGGGGGGAGTAGTTTGACAAAAAAGTTTTTAAAAAAATTTTTGGGAAAAGGGGGATTTTCAATTAAGAAAAATTCCTTATTTCCCCGGGTTTTTAAAAAGGGAAAAAATTTTTAAAGGAAAAACCTTTTTTTTCCTATTTTTAAAATTTTTAACGGGGCCAAAATTTCCCACAGGGGAAAAAATTTCCAAAATTAATACTTTTTAAAAAAAAAATTAAAAAAAGGAGGGTCTGCCCCAAATTTTGTTGAGGAAAGGTCTTTATGGTAAATTTGGGAAAAAATTTACTTTTAAAAAGGGTTTAATTTGGGGGGGATAGTAAAATTGTTTGGAAAAATTTTTTGGTAAAAAAAATTTACTTAATCCAGGGGGGGAATTTTTTTTTTTAAAAAAGGGCATATGTTATTAGCCCTTAAAGGAATTTTTTTTTGGGAGAGAGGGAAAAAAATAAAATGTAAAGGGGTTTGGGGGCCCAAAACGGGGGGAAAAAATATTTTTTTCGGGGGACTGGGGCTTATTCTTTTTTTCTCAAAAAAAAAAAATTTTGGGCCCAAATGAGGGGGGGAAAAATTTTTCGGGAAAAAAAAAAGATGGGGGGAGTGTGTGGTGGGGGGTTTTGGGGCCTTTGGGGTTTTGGGGGAAGGGCCCCACTGGTTTTTAAAAATTTTTTGGGAAAAAAGGCTAGGGTCCTTTTGGGGGTTTAAATTTTCCCTTTAAAAAATATTTAAAAAGGGGTTTTTAAATTTTTTTTTTTGGGCCTTTAAAATGGGGGAAATTTTAAACTTGAAAAAAAAAAACCCCAGGGGGAAATCGAAAATTAGAAAATTAAAAATTTTTCCTTTTCCTTTTTAAACCATTTTTTTTTTTGTTTTCCCTTTTTTGGGGAAAATTAATAATTGCCCCCCCAATTTTTAAAAATTTGAAAAATTGGGAAAAATTGGGGGCCCAAAAAGGGGAAATTTGGGGGAAACCTAAAAAAGGGTTCCCTTTTTTTTAACACAAAAAAAAATTTTTAAAAAGGGAAATTTTAAAAAGGGATATGAAAGAGAATTTTTAAAAAGCAGTTTTTTTTATAAAATGTTTTTGAAATTTTAAAGGGTTTTATTTAAAGGAAGGGTTTGGGAGGGGGTTTAACCCTACAATCCCCTTTAAAAAAACCACGGGGAACCTTTTTTTCTTTTCCAAAATTTTTTTTTCTTCTAAAAATTTATACTGTGGTTTGTTAAATTTAGGGGTTAAAAATTTTAGTTTTTCAAATTAAACCGATGGTTTTTCTTTTAAAATTTCTTTTTTAAAAATGAAAATCTTTTTTCCATGAATGGGGGAATTATTTTTTTAAAGGCTGAAAAAAAAACCAAAAATTTTAGGGAAAGGGGGGAAAATTTGGGGTACCCAAAAGTTATTAAATAGGGGGATTTCAAAAAAAGGGGTCATTTTTTGAAATATGTGGTTTTAAGGGGGAAAATTTTAGAAAAATTTTCTTACCCTAAAATTTTAAAAAAAGGATTTTTGGGGCCCAAAAAATTTGGAAAGGTCCCCAAAGGTATTTAAAAAAATTTCTTTTTGGGGTTTTTCCCCAAAAAAAAAAATCTTTTTTCCTTCAAAAAAATTTTAAAATTAAATTTTTTTTTTTAGTATATTTAATCTTTTTTCTTTTTTTAAATTTTTTTAATTTCCCCCTTTTCCCCCGGGGGGGAAACAGAGAGAAAAGGAAAAAAATTTATGGGGGTTTTTTTTAAAATATTTTTTAAAAATTTTTGTATTTTTAATTTATAACAAAAAAAATTTAAAGAAAAAAAAGGGGAATTTAAAAAAAAAGGGAAAAAAAAATTTAATTGGGCCCAAAAAAAACCTATGAGGGGGGATAAATGTAAAACCCCAAAAATTTAAAATTTTAAATTTAATACCCTTTAAAAGTTTTTGTGGAGGAAACAAAAGGTTTAAATTACAAAAAAATACCCAAAAAAAAGGGAAAAAAAATGTAAAAAACCCTTCTTTATTTGGCTTTTTTTTAAAACGGGGCTAAAGTTTTATTTTTTGGGGCCTTTTTTAAAAAAAATTTGGGATTATTAAAAAAAAAATATGGGGGAAAAGGGAATTTTTTGGGGGCGGGAAAAAAAAACCCTAAAACTGTATTTTTAAAGGGGTTTCCAAAATTTTTTTTTTTGGGGGAAAAAAAATTTAAATCCAAAAACCATTTTCCCCAAAAAACCTATCAAAAAGGGGTTTTTTGGGGTTAAAAATGTTTAAAACTTTGGGAAGTGTTCAAAAAACCACATTTTTTAGTATTTTTCACTGGTAAATTTTTTTTTTATTTTCCCCTTAAAAAAAAAAAAAAACCTATTTTTTAGTAGGGGGTTTACCATCTTTTTTTGGTTAAAAAAATTAAACCCAAAAAAGGGTTTTAAATTTTTTTTTGAATATAAGCGGGGAAAAATTTGATGGGCCCTTTTTAAAATTTTTAAAAAAAAAAATAAAAAAGAAAAGGGTTTCCCTTTGGAAAAATTAAAAAGGTTTTATAGGGGGGGACAGAAAATTTTTATTTAAAAATTATTAAAAAATTTTTTTAAAAAAAAAAAAAATTATTCCCATGTAGTTTTTTTAAAAAAAAACCCAAGGGCTCAAAAATGGGGGAATTTTGAAATTTTTTTACGGGTTTTTTTTTCTTTTTAAATTTATACATTGTTTTCCATGGGGGTTTGGGGGAAAAAAAAATAATAAAATCAAAAATTAGGGCTTTTTTGAAAAAAAAATTGGGGGGACCCCCAGAAAATAATTTGCTTTGTTTTGGGGGGGCCTTATTTGGCCTGCATTTTTTTTGGGGACTTGGGGTTATAAAAAAAAATCGGGTTTTTTTGTTTTTTAAAAAAGTTAATAAAAAAAGGGAAATTTAATTTAAAAAATTTTAAAAACTTTTTCCCCAAAAAATATGCAAAAAAACAATTAAAAAAACCCGGCCCTTTTGAAATTCTTTTTTTTTAAATGGGTTTTTCAAGATTCTTAAAAAAAAAAATACTTTAAAATTAAAACAAATAAAAAACTAAATTTTGGGCAAAAATTGGTTACTTTTGGATTTATAGGGGTATTTTTATAAAATTCTTGATTTTTAAAAATTGACTTTTGTTTGGGTTTTTGGTTTGGTGGGAATTGTTTTTCCCAAAAAAACCAAAACCCAAATTAGGGAAAATTTATTTTTAACTTTGGGTTTTTATGTTTTTTTTTTTTATAAAAAAAAAATTTTTTTATGGGGAAATTTTTCGGGAAAAAAAAAACCTCAAACTTTTTAATTAGAAAAACCCCAAGGGGGTATTATATAGAAATTTTTTACCCATTTTTTTTAATGGAAAAAAAGATATTTTTTGGTATAATGGAAAAAAATTATGAAAAATTAAAAAAATTTTTTCCTTTTTTTAAGTTTTTATAATTTTTTAAAAAAATAGGGAAGAAAATGGGGGCCCCCAGTGTTACCCACAGAGTTTTTTCCCCTTAAAAAAAAATTTTTTAATCTGAAAACCCCCCTTACCCATTTTGGGGGAATTTCCCCTCAGTCAAAAATTTTTTGGGCCCATTTATTTCAGGAGTAAAAATTTGGTGTTGCAAACGGGGCAAAGGGGTTTAAACCGGGCAAAATTTTTTTAAAAACATGTTTTTATGGGTTTAAATTATTTGGGATTTATTTGGGCGGGAAAAAAAAAAATATGTCCCCGGGAAAA
This sequence comes from Daubentonia madagascariensis, assembly GCA_023783475.1. Taxonomy (NCBI): domain Eukaryota; kingdom Metazoa; phylum Chordata; class Mammalia; order Primates; family Daubentoniidae; genus Daubentonia; species Daubentonia madagascariensis. The sequence continues at coordinate 9,369 of JAKFHU010000657.1, read as the reverse complement.
AACTGTAATCACTCTTAGGGGGGGGGGACCGGTGGGGGGGGGGCCCAAAAACATCATTTTTAAAAATTTTTGCTTAAAAGGGGTAAAAAGGGGAAACCCCCGCCTTAAAAAAAACAAAAACCCCAAGCAAAAAAGAACCCAAAGGGGGAATTTGGAAAAAGGGAAAACCACTTTTGGGGAAAGTAGAACCATCTGGGGAAAAAAAAAGCCCCCTTTTCCTTACCCTTTTTCCAAATTTTTTTAAAAAGTTGTACGGTTTAAAAAGGGAAAAAAATTTTTTATTGGAGGGTTTTCATTTAAAAAAAAGGAAAAAAAATTCCCTTCATTTTGGGGGAACCCCGAAAAAATTTTTAATCTTTTTTTGTTTTTGGGGGTCGGGTTCCTTGTTTTTTGGTGGGTACCCATTTCCCTTTGGGGCATTTTCCCCAAAAGGCCCCTCTGGGGGAAATTTCCCGGGATTTTTTTTCCCAAACCCCCTGAAATTTCCCCCCATTTTTAATTTTTCCCTGGGGGTTTTTAATTTAAAATTTTTTGCATCTGTGTTTTTTCCCACTTTTTTCCCCAAAAGGGCTTAGGGCCGGGGAAAAAAAACTTTTTACCACTTTTTTTCCGGTTTGGATTGCCCCCCCCTTTCAAAAAAACGGGGGGCCCCCGGGCCCAAATTTTCCAAATTTAAAAAACCCCTCCAAACCATGTTGTTTTCAGTGGGCCCTTTTAAAAAAAAAAAAAATTTTAAAAAAAAAAATTTTCCGGAAAAAATTTTTTCCTTTCCCGGGTTTGCCCCCATTTTTTCTTTAAAAAAAAAATTTTCAAAAACCTAAAGAAACACATAAAAAACCAAAAAATTGATTTTTGGGGTTTCTCCAAAAGCCCCCCACCTGTCTTTTTACTAAAAGCTCACCCCCCCCCAACAGCCCTTTAAAAGCCATTCTGAACTATTTTCCCAGTTTTTTTAAAAAGGGGATTTTGGGGGTTTTAAAAACCCCTCTTTTATTTTCTTTAACCTGTTTTTGCATTCGGGTTAATTTTTCAAAAAAATTATTTTCCCAAACTTGTGCATTTTAAACTTAATTTTCATAAAAAACCTTTAAAAAATTTTTCCTAAAGGAAAAAAAATTTTCTTCAAAAAAAATTTAAAGGGGTTTCAGCCCAAAAACCCTTCTTAAATCGGGATTAAAAGGTTGCCCCTTCCCTTTGGGGAAAATTCCCAGGGGAAGGTTTAAAGGGGGGCCCCTTACTCTCCCCCAGTTTTTTCATTTTCTTTACTATAAAAACCCCCCTTTGCATATTTTTTTTCCCCCCCACTAGTTTGGTAAAATTATTTGGGGGGGTGGGGAAAACAAAATCTTTTTTAAACCCTTTTTTGGGCCTGGTGTTTAGCACAGGGTTTTAAAAACTTTTGGGGTTAGGTGTTAAACCCCAATTTTTTATAGGGGGGGTTTAAAATGTGGGATTTTTAAAAGCGGAAAATTTAAATTAGGTTTTTTTTGAAATTTTAAAAAAAACCGGGGTTTTTGTTTAAAAAAAACTTTTTTAAAAAGGGATCTGCAAATATTTGGGGAATTTTCCCGTATTTTTGCAAAAAGTTTTTAAAAAAATTTAACTTTAACAGGCAGAAATTTTTAATTTAAAAAAAAAACACCAAAGAGGGGCACGGGTTTTAGCTAGCCTTTTTTGGGAAAAGGGGCCTTTAATTTTTAAAGGGGACTTTTTATTTACTTCAATTTTTTGGGAAAAACTCATTTTCCAAACTTGACCCCCGGGGCAAATTAAACCCTTTAAAGGATAAATGAGTTTTACCCAATAAAAAAATTGGGTCTTTTTTAGCCCCCCAAATTTTGGTCTTTGGTCCCACCTTTGGTTTAAAAAAAAACTTATTTTTGGTGCCGACTCTAAAAAAGGGGGGGGTAAAAAGGGAATTCCCCCCCGGGGGGAAGGGTTGCTGCAAACTTTGCTCATGAGCCTTTTAAGGGAAAAAAGGGGAGTTAAAAAAAAAACCTTCAAAAAGGAAAAAAACTGCTGGGGATTCTGTGAGTTTAAAAAAAAACCCGGTTTGGGGAAAATTTTTTTTTGGGGAAACTTTCTTGTTTTGGGAAAATTTTTTTTTTAACCCAAAAGGTAGGGCCCCCCCGGGAAAATTTATTTAAAAAAATTTATTTAAATTTAAATAAACCAGGGGCGGGTTGGGGGGGGGGTAGCAATTTTTCACCATCTAAAAGGGTTTTTGGGGGGAGGGGGGGCCTAAAATTTAAAACTCCCAGGGGGGAAAAAATTTATTATTTTGTGCAGGGAAAAAAAATTGGCATTTAAGGTTTCATGGGCGGAAAATTCTTTTTGCGGGAAAATTTAAAAAAGGTAGGGTTTTGAAAAAATTAAAAAAAATGGAAAGGGGCTTTTAAGGAAATAAAAACAAGGGCCAAAAAGGGTAGAAAAAGGTTAAAAAGGGTTTTTCAAAACCCCCGGGCGGCCCAAAAAAAACTGATAAAAAACAGGGGGCAAAAAAACGGGGGCCCCAACAAAAATTTGGGCACAAAAGGGGCCCGGGCCTTTGGGGGCCTTTCCCAGGGAAGGGGATGAAAAATTCCCATTTACTCTGAAAAAAAACATAAAATTTTTTAAAGGGTTTTATGGAGGGAATTTTAAATTTTTCTATAAAAAAAAAAACCTAAAAAATGGAAAAGGTTTTTTGGGGAGTTTGGGAAATTCCCAGGGAAATTTTTAAAAAAATTGTTTACCAAGGGATCCCCCTTTTTTCCGTTTTTCTCTAAAAACCCCATTTTAAGCGGGTTGTTTTATTTTTTTTGGGAAAACCCCAAGAAAGGGTTTAAAAATTTTTTTAAAAAGGTTTTTAAAAAAAAAAAAAATTACCTTTTTCCAGTGAAAATTTTTTTTTGCAAGGATAAAAAACATAAAAAAATTTTCCTTGGGATTTTTAATTTTTCCCCTTTTTTTTAATTAAAAAATTTGACTTTCTGAGCCCGGGGCAAAAAAAGGGAAATTTGGGAATGTAAAAAAAAAAGTTTTTCCCCTTTTGGGGAATTTTCCTGGGATTTTTAAATGAAAAAAAAGGCCAATATGAAAAAAAAAAATTGGCCCGGCTTTTTAAAGGGGGAAAAAACATGTTTTTCCAATTTTAAAAAAAAAATTTGGGCCAACTTTTTCCGTGGGTTAAAAGAGGTCTTTTATAGGGGGGGAAAAAACATTTAAAAAAATTTATGTTGTAAGGAAAAGAAAATTTTGGGGGAAGCTTTCCCGGGGGAAAAAATCCTTTTAAAAGGAAAAAAACGGGTAGGTAGTGATATTAAAATTTTTTTATAAAAAAATGTTTTGTTGTGGAAAAAAAAACCGGGCTTTAAAAATAAACTAAATTTTAACTGTTTTCAAAAAAAAAAGCTTTTCCGGGCAAAAAAAGAGTAGGGAAATTTTTGGGGAAGCAAACCCAAAGGGGGATTTCCCTTAAGCGGGCGGGTTTTTGGTTGTGAGGTTTAAAATCGATAAAAGATAGGAATAAATAGAAAATGAGAAAAAGAAAAAGTACTTCCCCAAAAATTTTAGCATTTTAATTTTTTTTAACCCCCAGTTTTTTTAAAATTTATTCCTCTTTTTTTTTTTTTTTTTTCCCCCTTAAAAAAATAAAAAAAAAATTAAAACAAAAAAGGTTTTCCCCCTTTTTTTCTTTCAGGGGGAATTTTTTCCCAAAAAAAGGGGAAAACCCCAAAAAGGGTGTTTCTTTAAAGGGGGCCAATTTTTTAAGTAATTTTTGGGGGGGAATTTAAAATTTTTTGGCCCCCAAATTTCCTTCGGGAAAATTTAAAAAAAGGGTTCTCTTTTATTTTTAAATTCTTTTTTTTCGGGGGAAAGGACCCCACAAAAAAGGAAAAAATAAAAAAATTTGAAATTAAAAGGTTTTGTAAAAACCTTTTTTTTCAAAAAGCATGGGGGCAAGGTGGCAGTTTAAAAAAAAAGGGGGAATTAAGAAAAAAAAATTGTTTGTAAATTTCAAAAAAAATTGGGGAAAAGGAAAAATTAAATACCAATGGGAAAGGGGATTAATTTTAAAATTCTGTAGAAAATTTGGGAAAAAAAACATTTTTTTTTTTTTTGGGTTGGGGCAAAACTAAGAACCATTGGGCCCCGGGGGAAATTTCCGGGAAAAAAAAAACCCCGGGATTGTGTTTTTCCAAAAGATGGCTGCAAAAGTATCTCTCATCCCATACCCCACTCTTCTTACATAGTGAAATTGTCTTCACATCAAGTGGTGGGGTCTTTATCCCCTCTGCTTGAAACCTGGATGACTTATTAGTTGGTTGTAGCCAATAGATTATGGCTAAAAAGTGATGATGTGTTACTTCCCAAACTAGGCAAGGAAAAGCAATGTAGTTTCTGCCTTGGGTTTGGTGAGACACTTGAGCCACCAGGTAAGAATCGAACATACTTGTGACTGCCAAAGTGGAGAGGCCATGTGCAGGTACTTTGGTTAAACAGCCAGAAGCTGAGCTCCCAGCTGATAGCTAGCATCAGTTGTCTACCATGGGAGTGAAATACCTTGGGTTGATTTACAGCCCCATTCAAACATCTTACTACTGTGGGCCCCCTAACCCCTGGGCTGTGGATTGGTACCCAGTCCAATGGCCTGTTAGGAAACCGGGATGCACAGCAGGAGGTGAGCAGAGGGTGAGCAAAGTGGAAGCTTCATCTACATTTACAGCCGCTCCCCATCACACTCCCATCACTGCCTGAGCTCCGCCTCCTGTCAGATCAGCAGCGGCATTAGATTCTCATAGGAGCGGGAAACCCTATTGTAAACTGTGCCATGTGAGGGATCTAGGTTGCACACTCCTTATGTAGAATCTAATGCCTGGTGATCTGAGGGTGGGAGCTGAGGCAGTGATGCTAGTGGTAGGGAGCAGCTGCAAACACTGATGATCATTAGCAGAGAGGTTTGACTGCACAAATAAAATGTAATACACTTGAAATCATCCTGAAACCATCCCCTGCCTCCCGCTTTCTGTGGAAAAATCGTCTTCCATGAAACTGGTCCCTGGTGCCAAAAAAAGGTTGGGGACCACTGTCCTTTACTATATTCACATGAAAGATTTCCCAAGTGAGAACCACCCAGCCAAGCCCATCCATATCTTGATCCATTACTTTGTGAACAAAAGTAAAACGTTTGCTTTAAGTTGCTAAATTGTGAGATTTTTTTTTTTTGCAACAAGTAGTAAGTATAACAAATCCTTTATTTGAATTTGAATAAAAAAAAAAAAAAAAGGAATTTTAAAAAAAAACTTTTTTTTTTAAAAATTTTTAGGGGATTTAGAAAATTTGGGCCCACAGTTTACAAAAAATTTCTTCTGGGGGAACATTAGGGGGAAAAGGGGAAAAAAATTAAAGCCCAAAAAGTTTTATAGGGGAATTTTTTTTTTTTGGGGGAAAACAAAAATTTTAAATCGGGGGTTGGGAAAAAAAAAATGGGGTACCCCCAAAAATTTCCAAAAAAAAAAGGGGCCCCAAAAATTTTTCTTAAAAGATTTTTGGGGGCCCTTTAATTTTACCCCAAAAAAGGGTTTTGTTTAAAAAAAACATATTTTTGGGAACCCCCAGGGCCAGGGGGTTTAAATTCTTTTAAAACCATTGCTTTTATTTTGGGCAAATTGGGTTTAAATTTTTTTTACTTTTCCGGGGGAGAAAAAAGTAACCCTTAAAAAAAATTTTTTTTCTTGCTAAAAAAAAAAAATATTTGCCTTTTTTTTCCCAAAACGGGGTTGCCACTGAAAATTTTTTAAAAAAAATTTTATAAAAAGGGTTTTGTAAGAGTTTTACTTTTTGGGTTTGATTTTTTTGGGCCTATTAAGATGCGGGGAAAGGTTTTAAGGGAGCGTTTCCCCCCAAGGGGCCCAATTTTCCAAAACCAAAAATTCGGGGCCCAAACCCTTTTTGGTTTTTTTTTGTCAAGGGCAAAGAAAAAAAAAAAATTTTTCCCCAAGGGGGAATTTTTCAAATTTGGGAAAATTTCCTAAAACCTAAACCTGTCTTTTTTGAAAAATTTTTGTTGGGGGGGAAGAAAGGGGATTTTGGGTCTAGGGTTAAGCTCAAGGGGATTTTTGGGGGCCCTCGGGGAGAAAAAGGGGGGGGGATTTTTGGGTTTTTTTTTTAAAGAAAGGGGGAAGGGGAAAAAAAATTTTTTTAAATTCCGGGAAGGGAAAAATTAAGGGAGCCCATGTTTTTCCCTTTTTTCCCGGGGCAAAAACCTTTCCCTTGGGGGGGAAAGGGGGGCCCTCAGGGAAAAAGGGGGCCCTGTGTGGGGGAAAAAAAACCCAAATTGGAAAAAACCTGGGGGTTTTAAAAACCCCCCCAGATTTGGCCCTCCGGGGGGGGCCCCAGAGGGTTTACCCCCAAAAAAACGGGAACCAAGGGGGCTTGACCCAAAAATTTGGATTTTTTTAAATCCCAGGAAAATTTTTTCCTCATTTTGTTCTTTTAAAAAACCAACTTTAATTATGGGGGAAAATTTTTTAGGGGGGGAAACAGGGCAAAGGTCAAAGGTTTTCAAAAAAGATATTCCCCATGAAAAATTTTAAAATTAAAAATTTTGCCTTACCCCTTATATTTAACCCAATTTGGGTTGTGATGGGGAAAAAGAAAAAAAAAAAGGGTAAAAAAAAAATTAAGGAAAATTTTAAAGAAAAAAAGGGTTTTTTTTGGGGAAAAAAAAAAATAAAAAAAACCCGCAAAAAAACCGGGAGGGGAAAAACCTGGGAAAATTTTTCTCTAAAAAGAGGTGCCCCTTTAGGGGGAAAGGGAAAATATTTTTGGAGGCAAAGGGGGGGGGAAAAGGAAAAAAAAAGGGGGGCTTTTTTGGGGTAAAAGGGGAAAAAAAAAAATTTAAACCCCCTTTAAAAAAGGTAAAAAAAATGGGGTTTGGGGGTTGTTTTTAAAAGGGAAAATTTTAAAAAAAAAAAGGAGGGTGGCCCTGGGGAAAAAACTTAGAGAAAATTTTTGGGGGGGTTGGGGTTTTGGAGGGGGGCAAAAAAAAGGTTTTGGATTCATTTTTAAAGGGTTATGGGCCCATGAGGGGGGAGTTTTGGGAAAAATTTTTAAATTTTCCAACCCCCAAGGGAAAAAAAAGCAGGGGGAAATTTGCTGGGGTTTTTTCAAAATTTTCCCAACTTTGGGAAAAAAAATAAATTTAAAAAAAAGCTAGCAGGGAGTAGGTTTAAAGGGCCCTGTTTAGGGGGGGAAAATTTTTTCCTGCCCAGTTTGAAAAAGGGTTGTTTTTGGGGGAAATTAAAACGGGGGGTTTGAAAAGGTTTTGGGGGGAAAATGGTGAGATGGGGTTTTATGAATTTGTGTTTTTTTGGGGATGTTAGTGTAAAAAAGAAAAATTAATGGTTGCCCTGGGCAAGTGAGAAAAAAAAAAAGGAAGAAAAAACCCCATGACGGGGTTTTTTTACTGAGGGGGGGGTTTGGTGAATGGTTGGGGGCCAAAATTTACAAAGGGGCGGGGAAAGGTTTTTCAAAAAGGAAAGGGGGTAAAATGGTTTAATTTGGGAAATTTAAAGGGGAAAAGGTCAGGAGGAAATTTTCGGGGGTTTGGGGGGTTTAATTTTGGGAATTCCCCAAAAATGCGGGTTTGCTTTGAAAAAGGGGTTTTTGGGAAAAATTTTGTGAAAATGTGGGGGGGGAAAATGGTGTAAAAAAGGGGAAAAAAAAGGGGAGGGGCCAAAGGGGGATTTAAAAGGGCCCTTTGGGGGAAAAAACCTTTTTTGGGGAAGGTTTTAAAATAAGAGTGGGGGGGGGTGGCCCACAAAAAAAAGACAAAACTTTGGTTGGCAGGGGTAGGGGTAAAAAATTTCCGGGGAAGGGGGGGCAGGGGGTTTTTAATGGAACCCCCAAAAAAAAAATCAATCGGGGGGTTTTTTAAGGGGGAAAAAAAGGGGGGAGATGGGAAAAAGTATTTTAAAAAAAAAATTGGGGGGGGAAAAGGGGGGTTAAAACCAATTGGGTTTTGGACAGTGGAAAAAAAAAAGGGGAAAAAAAAAAGGGGCCCAAAAGGGGGTTGTGGGCTGAAGAGGGAATGAAAAAAAAAAGGGAACTTTGGTTTTTAGTAAAGTGTTCGGGGCCCCTTTTGAAGTTTTTTTAACTTTAAAGGGGAAAAAGCCGGGAAAGTGGGGGTTTACTTTTGGAAAAAGGGATTTTGCCCCTTTTTTTTTTTTAAATAGCAAAAAAAAATTGAAAAATTTTTGGTATAATGTTTTAAGGGCCCAACAGTAATCGGGCCAGGGGCATTTGGAATCCCCGGGGGGCCCAAATTTCCTAAAAAAGGTCGGCCCTGTTTTTGGAAGGTTCTCCGGGGCCCCTGTGTGTTCCCCCCTGGGAACGGGAAAACCCCCAGTCCCAAAAAACCCCAATAAAGGGGGGACAAAAAATTGTCCTCCCCGGCAAGGTTGGGGTTTCAGGGGTGGGGGGGCAAAGAAAAAGGGCCCACCCCCCCCCAGGGGGTAAAAATTTAAAAAACCCGCTTTAAAAAAAAAACCCCCAGTTAAAAAAAAAAAATTTTTAATGCAAAAAATTTTTAAAAAAATTAATTTTTAATTTTTAAAAAAAGGGATTCAAAAAAAAAAAACCCCCAAAAAATTATAAAATTTTTAAAAAAAGGGGGAAAAAACCCCCTTTAAAAGGGGGGTTTCCTGTCCCAAAAAGCTTTTTAAATGGGGGGGGGGGGATAAAAAGGCAAAAAAGGAAAAAAATTAAATTTAAAAATAAATTTTCTAAAATTTTAAATGTTTTATTTTTTTTGGGGTTTTTTTTAAGGGAATTTTTTTTCACTTTAAATTTTTTTTTTTTAACTTTTTGGAAAAAAAAAATTAAAAAAAAATTAAAAAAATTCCCGGGTTTTTTTTGGGGTTGCCCCTTTAAAAAAAAATTTGGGGCTTTCCAAAAAGGGCCGGTTTTCTCTTTTTTAAAACCTTTTCCCAAAACCCCCCAAACCCCGCCTCCCCCAACCCAGTGGGGGAATGGGGGGGCTAAAAAAAAAAAGGGGGAAAATTTTCACTTAAAATTCAGAAAGGACTTTAAAAAAAATTCAAAAATATTTTTTTCCAAAAAAAGGGGGAAAAGGAATTTCCCCCATGGGGCTTCGGGGTTTTGGTATTTTTAAAAAAAAAAAATTTTTTGGGAATGTAGTCCCTTCAAAATTACAATGCCAATTTTTTTTTTTTAAAAATTAAAAAAAAGGTTTTTTTGGTGGAAAAAGGGGTTTTAAAAAAAAAGTTTAGGTTTTTCCAGTATTTCCCTTTTGGGGTTTTTGGTTTTTTTTTCTTTTTTCGGGGGGACTTTTTCTCCCCCAAAAGGGCTCAAAGGAAAGGGGAA
>JAKFHU010000651.1:0-187948 GCA_023783475.1 Daubentonia madagascariensis | reverse complement strand
ATCAAATACCTTTTAAGAAGAGAGATGTACTTCAATCTCGGTGTTTACATGACTATGACTATATCAATCATATTCACTGCTAAACAATATCATATTTCTTTTCTTGTGTTCTACCTTTCCCTCTATTTTTGTGGGTCTCAGGCCTGTATGCATATATTTTTTCAGTGTATTCAGATATGTCAGAATAATGATGATATGTTTGTAATGTCTACATTTATTTGATTTGTCCTGAAAGCAGACCCCGGGTTTCTGGAGACAGGGATGCATTAACTGTCACTTACTTACAGCAATAACTATATCCAATTCGTCCCCTTTTTGGGGAGATCAATACACGTCATTCTAGATATATGACGTGCTATAAATGAGGAACCCAGAAGTTTTTAATCTGACCACTTATATACATACACACTATCTACCACATCTGCTCAGAGAGGGAGAGGGAATTTTCACCCTCTATATAGTTTCTATATAGTTTCCCTTGGGATCTGCCTTTACATGTAAATATGAAGAAAGGATCTCCAGGGATTATAGGAATTTAAGCAACCTGAGGAGCAATCAACCTGTTCTGCAGCCTCTGTTTACAAGGCCTATAGCTATTCAGCCAGCTAAAACTAAACACTTGACAGACCCTGGGAGCTTTTAGATGAACTCAAGTGACCTATCCTCATTACCATGCTAAAGTTCCAACCCAGGGAAGAGCTTTAGCTTCATCACCATAGCATGAGACTTCTGTCCTAGCATGATGAACTAATGATGCATACACAAGAGGAACCCCTCCCCTACATGTGATGACACATCTTTTTCTTTCTCTACTTCACCATAAAAATCCCATACCACTTTCCCCTGGGGAGACACTGGTTTGGAGATTAATCCTGGTGCTCTCCTTACTTGTTGCAAGTAATAAAAAACTCCTATTGATCAAGACCCATGTTCTTATGAAGAGTTGTTTGTTACTGCCAGATGAATGAAGTTTGATCTTCTAAGTAAATAGAGAAAATGAGATAAAAATCACAGAGCTTAAAACTCCTGGAATGTCTCCACAGTCCCAGGCTTCATCCCACCTTCTGAAATGTAAACACACACCTCCAAAGACTGCTACTACTTCAAAATAGTAAGAATAATTTATTCAGGAATCTTTCAAGTTTCAAGGTTTGAGCTTTGATGCATTTCTTGGTAAAATTTATTCAGAAATCTCCAAACATTTGGACCCATAATTATACATATTTTTATGGCCTCACAGTGGGGATTCGATGTCGCATTTTGGAAGGCCACCCTCCTAATATCCTGTGCACATCGACCCCCTGGGTATTTCCTCCCTTTAACTCTTTCTCAAGTTTGATCTGAATTCCTGCATCATGAAGTCTCTGCTGGTGTACTAACTCATTGTGATGGAGCACTTCCACCTGGATTTCCTAGAGAAAGGGTGGATGGATGTGAGATATATTTAAAATAATTTTTTGGACCTGAAAATGTCAGTATTTTGCTGTTATATTTGAGTGATTCTTTGCTTGGGTACGGAAATTGTGGCTGGAAATCAGTTTCCTTCAGGCAATTGAAAACACAGTTTCGTCTTCTGGTTTGTAGTGTTGCTATTGAGAAGTCTGAATGAAGTCTTACAAACTCTAGTCACTTATCTGTGATTGCAATTTACCTCTCTCTCAATGCTTTTAGAATGTTCTCTCCCTCCTCTGTATCTTGAAATTTCAGGGTGATGAGCTTCTGTGGGGTCTATTTCATCTTTTTGAGCCAGGTTACCAGAGTCACCTTGTTCAGTGTATAAACTCACATTCAATTCTGGCCATTTTTCATAATTTTTTTTGATATTTCCTTACTTTCAACCCTCCTCTCTATTTTCTGCTATTCTTGTTTTCTTTTATAAAAATTAGCCTGCTGGTCTAAACCTCAATTTTCTCACTTTTTTCCTCATTTTAAAATGAAATATGTGTTGAATGACATCACTGACTTGATAAAACATCAATCTGTAAATGTACTTACAGATTACATATAATGTAATATAGATGGTCCCTGTTAAATTTCACATAAATCCCTCATAAATTATATGGATATAGATATAATATAATTAAAATTCCTCCAATGTACAGACATATAGGTTCTGTTGCCTTAAAAGGAAGAAGCTGAGGCAAAATTAATATAAGTGGAGAATTTATTTGGGCCAAGCTTGAGGATGGCAACCTGGGAGCACAGATTTCAAGTTGCCCTGAATATACACTCTAGGTAGCAGAAGTTGCAAGTGGATTTTTAAAGACAAAAAAGTGGGGACAGTGAGTGGGCTGATACAAAGTTTTTTGTCAGGGATCCTCATTCATTTACAGAAATATCATTGATTAGTGCTTGGCTATACATTGTTAAGCTATAGAGTGTGGGTTGGCGTGTCCAGCATAGCATTATTAGGTTAATTTATAGCCTCTGCGGCAATAGCAAGCAGTTTCAATATATAAATACGTAGCTCAAACGAGCAAGTAGGATGTGATTGCTCTCTCATTTTAATGCCTCTCTGGGCCTAATAATTGGAAAGGGTTCACATTCCTCAGATAAAATTTCTTTTCTTTCCTCAGTTCTTTCATATTAAAAACAACTCTTTACATATACTAAATCTTTGTATGCTTTTACTTGTTTCCCTAGGAAGAATTTCACTGTGCATAATTTACTGTATCAAAAAACAAGCACATGTAAAGTATTCAAAAATCTAAGGGAAAAAGAAACTCCTTCCAGGAGGCTGGGCTAGGGGCAGGTCTGGGTCTCAGGACCTCCCCAGACCCCTCCTCCTCACCATTTACATAATACAAAAAAAAAAATCCAAAACAAAAAACTATACAAAACAAAACAAAAAAGAAACGCTTGTGAAAATTAAATGCATTCACAAAGTTCAAAAGTTAATATACATGTCCAACCAGCAAGAGATCCATTCCCGTCAAGCCCAATCTAGTATTACCTGCATATATATAAAATATTATGGAAAATATAAAAGTCTTTCATGAGTCCTTTTCCAATTATATTATAAATAATGCTTACTGTTTACTATTCCCTAATATTTAGGCTTTTTTTTTCCTCCTGAAGAACACTGGGAATGTTTTGAAAGAATCACACAATGGAATAACTTAAAATGGTGTCTTCAGCTTTTAACTTTCAGTGGTGTTCATGATAAATCCACAAGGGGGTAAAAAGAAGCAGTAGAGTGACTTGCACAACACTGATCTCTAATATTAACAATGTATGGCAAAACCCTACGTAAATGTTGACTCTTTACCTTGTAAAGAAAACAACATGATTGAATGCAAACTTGGTTATTCCCAAAGGCTTTTGAACTGAAAAAAGTGAAATTAAATTTATCACTTTCTAAAATGCAACTCTATACTATATGATTTGTTATCATATTTTGTGTCTAACAGCCAAGTAAAATAATGGATTCGTACATATGCACACAAAAATTAGTTTTGATCCTTTATTCCCTTGCTTAAGTTCCCTCAATAACTCATGTGTAAAATGTTTACAAATTGACATTTTATTTATTTATTTATTTTTTGTTATGAAAATGTTTGTGGTTTTATTGTATCATGAGGCATTAAAACATCTAATAAATCAATATCTTGTGGTGAGGCAGCTGATTTCTCTTTCATTTCTTTGTGTTACTAGGGCACCTAGCCAGTAGATTAAAAAAAAAAGAAAGGGAAAAAAAAGGAAAAGACAGTGTTTGCCACATGTAAGTCTTTCTAAGGCATGCACTGGTACCACACAAACTTCTCCTATCATATGCAGCTAGGCTAGTATCCAAACATGTGCAAGATCTGGGTAGCAGCAGTACACTGCACCCACTCCCACTGTTGCCCTGGTTGCCTGTGTGTGATATTTGAAGCATCCGGAGGAGTGCAAACTATAATAAAATCTTAAGCCCCCCAGATGACTGAATGGACCTCCTCTTGGCTGAGGGCACCCCCCCCGCAAAAAACCTTAAAGGTAAGTAGCCCAGTGTGAGGAGAGGGGAGGTTAGATATGCCTAGTTATGCTCTGTCTCTTTTGGCGTTACTCTTTGTATAACAAGAAACAGAATTATTAACAAGCCACAAGGCCATGTAAGGCAAAAGTTAAACTAGACCTGCAGGTCATCGATTCACTTAACAGATCACTGGAGGCTCAGTATATGTCTGGTATATGTCTGATGGCTTGTCCCTGATTAACAGACTTCCCTATATTAACTTAAAACATTCCAAGCCTTTAGACAAAGCTTCATTTCTTTAACCAATTACAAACCAAAGAATCTTTAAACCCCTGTGTAATATGTAAGCCCATTGCTTCAAGACACCTTGCCTTTTGGGGCCAGACCAATGTATGCCTTCCATGCATTGATTTATGACTTTACATGTAATTCCTGTGTCCCTGAAATGTACAAAACCAAATTGTGACCCAACCACAGTAAGATCACTTGCTCAGGCTTCATGGGTGTGGTTGTCTGGGCCATCGTCATGTATATCAGGCTCAGAATAAACCTCCTTAAATGATTTTACAGAGTTTGGGTTCTTTTCCATTGATAGAAGTATGAATAGTATTGGGATCAGTGGGGAGGGAGGAAATGGCATGAGTTCCTTGCTGGGAGGAAATCAGCCAAAGTTGTGCAGTGCAAACCTGAACATGTCATTGGTGCAAACCCAAGCATTGTTGATGTTCTTTTGTAGGAACATCTAGTGGAACCCCATGATAGGGTTTTCACTGGCCTTAAGCTGGCAGAACAATGCAAATGATGCAGCTATATGGCAAAGACTGATGGTCCTGCCCCATGATGCTGTGCAGGATTTTCTGGAATGGGGGGTAAACAACTTCACCACAATGGTAGCTTTCCCCTGGAACTGCTGTCCTTCCCACAGAAGGGATGAAACGTCAATGTACATTGAGTCTAGGTGGGTTCTACCACTGTCAATAACTGGTAGTAATATGGAATGAAGCTGGGTCCAATCTGCTCCCAAATTGACTTGTTTCTCATTCTGGAGCATCACTTGGCCTTGTTGAGAACTTAGGGTCTAGTATGATGGCAGCAGTATTGCCCTGCACAAATTTAGAGGTGGCCCAGTCTCTAAATTGACATTTTACTTATACAATGTGAAGCTTTTAGGACTTACATAATCTGGGTCCACCTTTACCTTGGGAAACTAAGTGATTCTCACTTCATCCAGAGAATCATAAGCATCTGATTGTCATCACTCGGAATACATACATGGATTTCTCCTCTGCTGAAGACAAATATTAGTTATTGCCTTTTGATGGGCTTCCCCCAAACTCTGTGAAGTCAAATAAAAAACAAAAGACATTCTTCTCATCCCTTAATACTCTGATCACTATGGCACACTGGTGAGTTACTAAACTTATGGAACAGATGTTGGTCTCTTCTTCAGAGTTGGAGAGAAACATGCTAGACCTATTTATCTATGGATCATCAGTGCCTGGAGGTTCTATGACAAGCCTAAGAGTGACATATACAGTAAAATTCTCAGGAGGATGCATAAGTTCTTGCGGCTGCTATAATAGGTTACCACAGACTCAGTGGCTGAAAACAACATTAACACATTCTCTCAGAGTTCTGGAGGACAGAAATTCATGTCAGCATCCCTGAGGGGAAATCAAGGTGTTGGCAAGGCTATGCTTCCTACTGAGGCTCTAGAAGGGAATCCACTCTGTGCCTTTTCAGCTTCTGGTGGTTACTGACATTCCTTGACTTGTGTCTGCATAATCCAACCTTGGGTTTGGTCTTTATGTCATGCTCACCTGTGTGTATGTGTTGTGTAAGCTCCTGGGCCTGTCTCTTAAAAGGAAAGCTGCTGTGGCATCTAGAGGATACCTGGAGAATCCAGAATGATCTCTCATCTCAAGTTTCTTCATCACATCTGCAAAGATCCTTTTAGAGATGAGGAAACATTACAGTGCCAAAGATTAGAAAGTTGAATTACTAATATCTTCAGAGTCCATTTTTCAACCTATCACACAGGATGAGAGGTAAAAGTGCTGGTTAAGAAGACAGATCCAGGCAACCCCTTTGCCACTATTTCAGAAATTCAGGCAATGAGTGCCATTTGACACGTGTAGAGTTCATTGACTATCATGTCCCAAGCAGCTTTTATGTGCAGGGCATCAGGATTTGCAAATCACATATCTGATAAGGGGTTGATATCCAAAATACACGAGTGACTCAAACAACCCAATTGTAAAAAGATAAGTAACCCAATTTTAAAAAATGGGCAAAGAACCTGAATGGCCATTTCTCAAAAGAAGACATACAAATGGCCAACAGATGTATGGAAAAATGTTCAACATCACTAATCCTCAGGGAAATGCAAACATACCTGTTAGAATTGCTATAATAAAAACTATGAAAGATAATGTGTTGGTGAGGATGCAGAGGAAAGGGAACACTTGCACACTGTTTGTGGGTATTTAAAGTAGTACAGCCACCATAGAAAAGGGTACGGAGGCTTCACAAAAAATTAAAAATAGAACTACCATAAGCGCCAGCATCCCTTTACTGTGAATATAACCAAAGGACAGAAAATCAGTATGTCAAATAGATATTTGTTTTCACGTAGTTATTGTAGCACTATTAATAATAGGCAAGATATAGAATCGACCTAAGTATAGACTGAGAAAATTAAAATGGCTCAGAGCAGTCTGAGCTATGTGAAGTATGTAAGATTTATGAAGGCCGGAGACAGAAGAGTTTGGGACTTCAGTCATGCTCCCAGCACCCATGCCCAGGGGCAATTGCTCAATGGTCTAAAGGCATTTTTTTTTTTTTTTTCCTACCTAGCTGCCCTCACGCATTATCTTCATGTTCCTGGAATGTGTGATATAATGAACAATGTATAGTCAATCAACAGCTTATGTTATTTTTATGTAACTTGTTGGTAAACAGCTTGAAAAGTGCACCTTTTTTCCCCATAAAAACCCACTGTAACTGCTACTGATTAGAGTGTATATTCATCTCAACTTGAATCCATGCTCCAGGCTGACCATCCATAGCAACTGAGCTCAAATAAACTCTATACTTAATCGTACTTTCTGAATCTCATTATTTAAGTTTGACATTTTGGTGACCCAGATGGGACACAAAGTAGAGCTCCAGTGACCTCTGACACTTTGGCTGACAATTAGAGCCCTGGTATACATATTAATAACTTTGAGTAACTTAACCTTACCTAAGTCAGGAAGTTTCTCTGGTAAGGCTCTTCTTAGGCTTGAATCTTCCGTGCTTGCTTGAGGATTCAGACTTTATATGACCCACTTTATATGACTTTATATGAGCTTGGGATTGAAGCTCTACTGAAAGGCAGAAGTTTTGTTCGTTATCCTCTAGAGATTCTGTAATTGAGCACACAAATTTGGCTGCTTGCCACTGGCAAAGGCCAATAATAAGAGTGAGGTGTAGTGAAAGGAAAGTGTCTTTATTTCAGAGCTAGCAGTGGTGAAATCTCATCCCTCAAAGAAACCATTTCAAAGTCTTAGGCTGTGGATAGGAGTTTAAAAAGGAAATTTGGTATGAAGGGCATGCAAGAGTAGTAAGGAGGTGCTGGTCAGCATGACTTGTCCCAATGACTGTCTTCAACTATTGCTCTACCTGGCAAATGAGTTGGGATATCTTGAAGTCTGTTTATCTAACAATTTAACTGCAGTCTTCACCTAATCTCCTAGCAGGTATCTGGATTGTTTCAAGACTCAGTCTCTGGAACTTCTAAACAAGTATATAATTAATAGAGGAAATTTTTGTAAGGGAGGCATGTGAAAAGAAGGATGGTAAAGTTCAGTATTTCTTCATTGACAGGGTAACAAGAAACAGGAAAATTTCAAAATGGGGCGCTGAAAAAACAGGGCACTCGTTACAATTGTTCCAACAGCAGATTTGTGATTTTCACTTTTGTCTGAGATTAAGATTTTATTTCTTACTTGTTAGAATTTTCAATCTTTTCTCTCATTCAAATTTTAATCAGAGCAAAAATTAGTTTTTTCTCTCCAAAAAGCAAAAGTGATTGTTTATGGCTTAGGCAAACTTTGTAATATTTGAAACTAGCCATGTTCTGAAGCTCAGTTCAGCTGACAAATCTAAACTTTCTCCTTAAGAGACCAAAATTTCTTTCATTAGGTCTCTTTGGTCATTCAAAAGAAAAGTCTCAATCATGGACAACTGTACTTCTGTAACTGAGGCTTCCTCTTTATGGAGAGAACACCACTAGAAACACCAGCTTGATTCATTTTTAATACTTATGGAAACTCTTCGTGAAAACATTTAGAAAAAATGAATCTCACATAACTCATAATGTGAGAGTTACAATGGCCAAATAAGATACCTTTGAAATACCTAAATTAGTTTATCGATGTGCTCAATTAGAAAAAGCTAACTTTAAAATAAAACAAATTAATAGGGAGGGCTATTTTCGTAATTCTTAGAAGCTTCTAAAAGAGGTTCTGATAAAGTTGTTTCTTTGCAAGAGGGAAAACAAAAGATTGCTTAAAATAATTTCTGAATTGAAAAAGACTGGCAAAATTTCACCCTCTCCTCTAGTTCCTCTTTCTCTATTGTTTGTTTTATCAAAGCTTCCCTCTATGAACTCACCTCGCCTATTTTTCCTCCTCCTCCTCCGGCTCTTCTGGCTCCATGTTGGAAATACCCTGTGTGTGTGGTAGAGGAGAACCTACCTTGGTTTAACAACCGTGGTCAAAGTAGAACTTAAAGTTATAATTAAAGAATTCCCTGATTCTCTCTAAACTGAACTTGCTAGAAAATTCAAATTAAACATTCAAACTTATGATCCCAGATTCTCTGATTTATATCAACAGGATCACAGGTTAGTGTCAAAAAGTAAAGCGAAAGATTGCGTAAAAAAGGCAAATTGAAGAAATCTTTTGGAGACAGGGTCTTGTTCTGTCACCCAGGCTAGAGTGCGGTGGTGTCATCATAGCTCAGTGCAACCTCAAATTCCCGGGCTCAAATGATCCTCCTGCCTCAGCCTCCTGAGTAGATGGGACTATAGTCACACACCACTATACTTGGCTAATTTTTTTATTTTTTGTGGAGATAGGGTCTTGCTCTTGCTCAGGCTGGTTTCAAACTCCTGGCCTCAAGAAATCATGCTGCTTTGGCCTCCCAGAGTGCTAGGATTACACTATTCCTGGCCTCATAATTTTTTATGGGCCATTTATAAGTAGGCCCACAATATTGCCAAAGCTTTTAAATGCTATTCCCTTAGTTTTCCAAAGAGTAGTTCACTGAAACAAAATACAGCAATGTCTACAAAATCTTGATGAGCCTGTAATGTCATACCATGAGAGGTTTGAAAAAATGTTTAAACAGTATTCAAGCCTGTGAGAAGAAAGTTA
Organism: Daubentonia madagascariensis; assembly: GCA_023783475.1. Taxonomy (NCBI): domain Eukaryota; kingdom Metazoa; phylum Chordata; class Mammalia; order Primates; family Daubentoniidae; genus Daubentonia; species Daubentonia madagascariensis. Next base: position 178,573 of record JAKFHU010000651.1, on the reverse strand, counting down.
TACTAACCACAAAAATGATTCTCTCATTAAGCCAAACTTTATAAATGGATCAAATGAAGAATTTACAATTGTCTTTAAAAATTTTTTTTATTCTTTTGTACAGATAGAGTCTCACTATCTTCTTCAGTCTGGTCTCAAACTCCTGGGCTGAAATAATCTTCCTGCCTTGGCCTTCCAGAGTACTGTGATTACAGGCATGAGCCATCACACTTGGCCAGCAATTGTCTTTATAATAAAAAGACAATGCCCCAGCTGGGCTACCTCTCAAACTCATAATCCAGTTAATTTTGCTGATGAAATACCCTTCTTATCCTATAGCCAAGAAAGAAGAAAAAGGAAGTTAAACAGAGAGGAAAAGCAGATAAGGTCATGAGTTTATTAACCCAAGTAAATGACTGAGGCAGAAATCTCAATCAATGGTGGTTTATTAACCAAAGTTTGGTTTATAAAGCCAAGTTGACACTGGGAAAAATATGACCTTCAGACAAGCTGTAGCTGTTTTCTTTCTGAAGGGGAAGTTGAAACCCTCAGCATCTTAAAGGCATACGGAGAGAAGGAAAAAGGCAGGGGAGGGGTCTAATGAAGCAAAGTGGTTACATTCTTGTAAGGCCCAGGAAATCTACGTTGTACATAAAATAAGGGAAATGTTAGTAGGGAAAAAGGGAGTAATGAAAGCATCAGTTATGTAGATGTCCCTGGGTAGGTGGAATAAAGTTTCACTCTGTGTCTTCAGTTTTGTTACCTGTAAAGATAAACTTGTAATTCATTATGAGAGTGGAACCAAATAGGCTTTAGTTATAGGTGCTAGACATAGTCACAACTTGGATGTCTTTGTTTATGGGAGGTCAGCAAGGAATTTCCTTAAAGAATTGTTACAGCTGGCTGGGTCCCTTGCCTGCTGCTCAGTGAGGTCAATGTACTGAGACATCAAGGGTTGCAGCAGAGAGTTTTATATCACACAGTGCTAGACAAGGAAAAGGGAATAATTTCTAAATCCATCTCTCTGAGAATTTGAGAGAAAGGACTTTAAAAGATAGTGTGGTGGACAAAGGGCTAGGCAACGAGATCTGCTTATCGGAAGAAAATAAACTCATAGAGATTATCTTCTCAGTTGGGAGATTTCCTGAAGAGGGGGTCTCCAGGCTGTTGGATCTCTTCCCAGGCCTATCCACAGGTCTGACTGGTGTCAGTAGGTCACCCCCAGGAAACAGAGTCTGAAAAATACTTCAAAGACCAGTCTTAGGCTTTATAATAGCAATGTTATCAATAGAAGTGGGGGGGGGTGCGGGAGGGAGACTCACAGCAGTAAGGAAGTTAGGGAACAATGTGAAACCATCTATATTAAAAGAATGTAGAGCCATAAGATATAAGTAGTAATCAAAGTCTGATTTCAATAAAAGTACAGATATGTCCAGAAGTTAACCATTAGTCCAGAAGTTAGCCATTGTTTCCTAACTTCCTTACTGTTATAATTGGTTACTGTTTAATAGCACTATCCTCCCTGACAGGTGCTAGATTTGTGACTTCCCCACTACTTCTATAAATAACATTGCCATTGTAAAGCCCAAAAACTTGTACTTCTCTAGAAGATATTACTATTATAAGGCCTAATACTGGTCTTTGAAATATTTTTTCAGACTCTGCATTCTGGGAAGACCCACCAATGCCAACCAAACCTGTGGATAGGTATGGGAACAGATCCAACAGCCTTGAGATCCCCTACACTAGGAAATCTCCCAACTGAGAAGATACTGTAATTTCTGTTTCCCAACCCTATGAGTTCATCTCCCACCAATCAGCAGACCCAATTCCCTAGCCCTTTGCCCACCAATCTATCTTTAACACATTGACTGTGTCAATAGAAAACAAATTTTTCACTTTTTATTGTTTTTGGTGCATGAGTTATTGCAACTTGAAAAATAATTCTTGTTGCTTCCGAGGTGAAGAGACATGTGAGTTACATATGCTTCACGAGGCCCCAGGTTCAAACCTAGGGTGAGTAAATTCAACTCACAAGGCAGTTATTGTGTTAAAAACCCTTTCTCCCAAATTCTTAAGAGGATGGGTTTGAGAAATTTCTCCCATATCCTCACATAGCACCTACAATATTACACTCTTTCTCTGCTGTAACCCCTATTGACTCAGTGTATTGGCTTCCTCTCGAGCAGCAGGCAATGAACCTGGTTAGGCTGTAAAAAATGGCTGGTTAACTTCTGGCTATATCTATACTTTTAAAAAAATCAGACTTTGATTACTATTTATGCCTTATGGCTCTACATCATTTTATTATACATGGTGTCACTACTGTAAATACATGGATATAGATCCAGAAGCCTCTGAAAATATAACATGAACTTTGTTCAACAAAAAACCCCAGTGATTCGGATAAAATTGCAAAAATTAGATGGTGACTTTGGGATGAACCCCTCCAAGTTGGTGGATGTAGCCTTTAAAGTATACAATGCCAGAGAAGTCAGAAAATTTTAAAGGGCCGTAATATACACAGAATCTACAGGAAAGGGTCATTAACCAAACAGAAAAAGCCCTCACTCTGGGCAAGTGCAACAGGCTTCTGTCGGCAAAAATCAGTGTGCTCACTGTCGAGAGGAGGGTCACTGGAATGCAGATTACCCCCAATCAAAAAAACAAAACAATGACAACAAAAGCCTAAATAAACCAAAAAAAACAAGGAACCACAGCAGGGGATGGGATAAAATCCTCATGTCAGTTGTTAGAACAGGAATGTGACTCAGACAATGAATGAAGAGGCCCAGGGGCTCTTCTAGATCCTTCCAACCCTATTGTAATATCTCCACAGGATCCCCAGATACAAATGACAGTTAGGAGTCAACCAATGGAATTTATAGTAGAAACAAGAGCTACATATTTTCTATTAAATTCAAAACTTACTAAGAGCACTAAGCAAACAGTGTCTATAACATGGGATAACTAGAAAATTACAGTAAAAAGCTTGTCTTCAAGTGTTAGAGTGTCAGATGGGAGATCTGGAACTGAGACATGGTTTTCTATATATGCCTGAATGCCGCATCTCATTTTTAAGTCAGGATTTGCTTTGTAAATTAAATTCACAAGTAACTTTGTCTCCAGAAAAACAACTACTCTGCCTACATATTCTGCCCAAACATGCTCTGTGATTCCAGATGCTCCTCACTCATTTAGAGGAAAACTGTAATGACCACTTACCTCTGAATATCTACTGCAAGGTAAAGAAGTTCATGTAGGTGGATGGGACACTGTGTAGGGGCTAAAAACACTCAACCCATACAAATTCAACTATAAAAAAAGAAGGAGTAGGATTAAAAGTTCTAATCCAAATGCTTAGAATATCGCCCAACTCAAAAGGCTGAACTAATAGCCCTAAGGTGGGCATTGGAATTGGCCAAGGACAAGAGAATACAAATATACACTGACAGTAAATATGCCTTTATGATTCTCCATGCACATGGTCAAATTTGGAAGGGGGGGGCTGCTCTCAGCCAGGAACTCTCCAATTAAACATGGAGAGGAAATTCAGAAACTTTTACAAGTAGTTTATTTACCAACAGAAATCTCAGTCATGCCCTGCAGAGGGTACCAAAAAGAGGGGGATGTAGCCCAAGGAGATAACAAGGCCAACCATGAGGCCAAGGGGGTGGCAAGGAAGAAGGAGTGTGTATCCATGGTGTTGCCAGTATTACCCACACCGTTGGAAGTACAAGACTGGCTGATTTAGAGAGAGAGGATGATTGGGCCAAAGAAAAGGAATACTCCTTTTCTTCTACAGGATGGAGGGATCAGGAGGGAAGGCCATTCACCCCTTCTAATACATCCCAGAATGTGGTCTCTAGCTTCCATCACACCTTCCATGTGGGGGTCAAGTCTTTAAAAATCCTGTTAGAAAAAATGATAATGATCAGAGGATTCGATGAATTGGTCAAACAGGTAACTGCTTCATGCTACCTGTGTATTCAGAACAACCCACAAGGGAGAGTCCAGCCATCTTGATTTCTAGAACCGGTGCAGTGGCAAGGCAGGTAGCTGGGGGAAGACTGGCAATTGGATCTTACTGTAATGAATTAGTGTACAGTGTACACATACCTCTTGGTGTTGGTAGACACTTTCTCAGGATGGGGTGAGGCTTACCTGACCCACACAGAGAAGGCAACAGAGGTATGTAAGATACTACTAAGATGCATCATACCTCACTTTGGTCTTCCCCAGAGTCTTCAGAGTGATAATGGTCCGGCTTTTGTATCAAAATTAATCACAGGGACTAACTACTGTCTTAGGAGTAGACTACAATCTGCATACTTCTTGGTGACCACAGTCATCTGGCAAGGGCAAGAAAGCCAACCAAACCCTAAAAAGGACCTTGGCAAAACTATGCCAGGAGACCAAGGCAGACTGGGTCTAAACCCCCCCATTGTCTTAATGTGACTACCTGTATCTCCCAAAAGGACGCTAAAGGTCCATACTATTGAGATCCTATATGGTTGGCCATTCCAAGTACAGGTAATTAGAGAATTGCTGAAGCTAGTTATCTCCTTAAACACATTATAGATCTTGGCAAAGTCCAACAAGCTTTATTGGACTGTGGACAGCATATCCTTCCCAGTCCTCAAGAGAAAGAGATCACCTCTCCCATCCAACCGGGAGACTGGGTGTTGTTAAAGGACTGGAAAGAAAGAGGTCTGTTAACTCAGTTTTGGAGCCACTATGGATGGGCCCCTATCAGGTTCTCTTGTCCACCCCTACAGGAGTCAAACTAAAGGGGACTGAGAGCTGGGTACACATCTCCAGGATCAAACTGGTGGGTGACACTCAACATCCAGAGGACAGCAGAGAAGATGCCTATAAAAGCAAGTCCATGGAAGGGTTGAAAGTTCTTTTCAAAAAGGTGAAGTAATCAAGTCTCATGGACTATGCCATTAAATAACCCCTGCATATATCGCTTGTTTTCCTTATATTAGGTTTTGCTACCCCATTCCCATGGAGGACTAATGTTTTGCTTGAACTTTCTCATAAAGTGGCTCAGGCAGGAACCTCCCCATGCTGGGTATGTTTTCAGGAACAGCTTTCAGTAGTTCCCCACAATTCATTGTTAAATCCCCATGAGATTAACCTCAGAGAGGGGCTTTAACCCACTATAAACCTTACCTATGTTGAGGGTAAAATCCCTGCAGTTCTCTCACACAACCCTTCCACTTGGTCTTTTGAAGGGGGATTCAATCCTAGCCATCTCTGGATGCAACCCCACGTTTGTAACTGCTCCTGGACAATCAAATGTCTATGTGACACATGCCCTTTACATAAGTTGATATATTCCTCTTCAATGAAATTCTGTTCCCCGTCAACCCACTTTTTATTTGGCCTCATTTTATGATGCACAGATTTAGAGTACTGGAAAACTGTTTCTCCAAGTGGGATGTGCATGGCAGTCCAATACAAAGAGCTGGACCTGCAGAAAGGAGGAATTACTGGGATGCACATGGGTAAATGGAGGGCATTACTACAACTATTTCACGTCTTCCCAACCAAAATTTAACCTTCACGTACAGGAAAAGAGGGACTAATTGTAGTGGACCAACTTATAGTACCATGCTTAAACATCACTGCACAGAAACACCACTGCACAACTTCCCAGAAGGCTCACAACTTCCCCTTATGTAGATATATCAGTAGCCTGGATTAATGTGTCCACTACGGACCCCTTTGGAATATGGGAACCCTTTAATTTGGAAGAAATAGACCATAATGCAGGAAATAACAGCAGTTACTAGTTAATTGTCTGGCTAAGCATTTATAACTTCACTCCTCCTGACTACTCTGCCCCTAAGGATGAATCCATTATGTGTGCCTCCTGAATGGTGGTTGATTTGTAATGGCATCGCAAATACTAGTTGGGTGATAGGTTGTGTTCAACCTGGACAGATGAATATCATTTGCAAAGTAGGAACAGTGACCATGTCTGATTCCTACATGTAAGGAATAAATGGCACAACCCCTGCCACTGATCACCACTGGCAAGAATGGGCAAGTGTAGCTATAATAGCAACAGGAATCTTGTCAGGAGCATCTCCTTTGAGCTCATTTACTAATATCTTTGCTGTTCAGGCACAACTCTCCAAACTCTCTAAAACAGTCCAGAATATAGCTATGCAAACTAATCAATCCATTAAAGCAATGCAACAGCCCTTAGATTCTTTAGTATATGTTGTCCTTGATCAGCACCTAGCTCTGGACTCCATCCCACTAGGAAAAGGAGGTGTCTGCACGATTAAGGGTACCACCTGTTGCACGTACATAAACTCTTCAGGGGAAATCAAGATGAGAACCCAGATAGCCTTAGATCAAGCCACCTGGCTAAATAAAAATTTATCCCCAGTCTTGGTAGCTATTTGGGACCAGATAAAAGACTACCTTTCTTCCTTCTCATGGTTACTTCCTTTTGTGGGACCCTTAATTATAGTACTTCTTCTTTTAATGGTTGGATGGTGCCTTTCTAACCTCCTGGTTAAGTTTGTGTCTTCTAGACTCTAACAGTTCCATATGAAGCTTATGTTAGCCCAAGGAACCCATCCTCTCCCTGGACAAGAACCCATCGGATCCATCCCTCTGACATCCCTTGAGCTACTTGACCTCACTACATGACCTTCCCACAGAGACCATGAGCTTGAAGAATGCTGCACCCTGTTCAGCTTGAAACAGCTATAGGAGACGGACCTTCACCCCTAATCCTCGAAAATTTTCAGGCTCCCTGTCTCTCAGGGGGGAAAGTGAGTCTGGCGGAGGCTAAACAGGTGGCAAGGAGGTGGCTAGGGGCAGAAAGCAGGAAACAAATTGCAGCTAGGAGCTGTTCTCTGGTGGGAATATACATGGTAAAAAGTTCCCAGTATCCTTTAACTGGCCTAGAGCTCATTACCATTTAATTAGCATAACATGGGTGGAGCTTCATGGAGAATTCTAGAAAGATGCATGTGCAGAAAGGGGACTGTTATGTAACCAGCCCTGTTATGTAACCTGCTATGTGATCTATTGTGTTACCACAACCTGTCAATCACCCCAAAGGTGGGAAATGACAATCAATCCTGCCAGAGGAAAGACGGGACAAACTAGTGGGCTTATAAAAGGCAGCTGTTCTCAGCCTTGAGCATCTTTCTTAACTCCTGGATCATAGTCTGTCTGGAACCCGTTCCTTTCTCTCTGGAACATATTCTCCCTTTTTGCAGCTTCCTTTTCTTTCATTCTTTCTCTTATGTGATAAATTGTTTGTATTAAGTTGTTCTGTGTTTGTGATCACTTCATCACCAGCTTGACTCAGTACCAGTACTCATTCTTGTCTCTGGGAACCAGGGGACCAGAGAACATCAACACAGATGAACTGAACAGGATGGGGTGATACCGGGCCAGTTCATTAGAGAAATCAAAAGTCACTTTACAGACAAGTGTCTCACTAAACCTTGCTACATTGTTACCTGCCACTGGGTCTGAGATAAAATATAATAATAAACCATCATAATTGTATAGAGATTCTGGACAGCATGTATTCCAGTTGCCCCAGGCTTACAAGATTGTCCACTGACATCAGCAGACTGGAAATTGTACACAGATGGGAGCAGACTAATGGAAGATGTAAAGTAAATATTCAAGAATGTTGTGGTCAGCAATGATAACATAATAGAAGCCCATGCACTCCCCACTGTACCTCAGGCCAGAAGGTGCATATGATTGCCCTAAATGGGGCCTTGAAGTTGGCTGAGGACAAAATAGTAAATACATAACTCCAAATATGCTTTTATGTTGATCAACACACATGAAACAATTTGTGAAGAACGGGGGCTTCTAACATCCAATAACAAAGACATAAAACATCCTATAATATTGCAGGCAAGACATCAAAAGGATAACTGCCAAGTGGCTAAAGGCAACCATTTAGTATATGAAACAGCCAAAAGTACACCTCAGGAAGCATCACTTCTGGGGTATTAATATTTTATATGGACTTATCCAATTTTAAGCTCCAGTATATGAAACAGTATGAAGAATGAGCCCAGGAATGGGCTCAAAAACACAATTGATAACTAATTATGATGGAACAATCTTGCTCCAAGAATCATTTGTATATCCAGTCTTAAAACTCCTACATGAAGGAACTTGTTATGGACAAGATGTTACCAAATGCTCAGTGCTTGTCTTTGAGGCCACATCCAAAGAACAAGGACAAGTCAAGTGGTTGGGGAAAAAGAAAGAGAAATTTATTAATTTGCCAGCAAATGAAGAAAATGGCAGACTCTGATCTTAAAGTATCAATTTTCCTAACCATAAGCAGAAATATAGAGCTTTTAAAGGTAGGATTTTCTGTTCTAGGGCATTGTCATTCAATTACAGTTAATGATTCTGATTGTCCCATCTCAGCAGAAGACAATTTCAGGACCCCTGCCTACCCAGGTGGCCCACCCCAACCTCCACAGCCTGAGCTTCCAACTGCTGAACCATCTCCTGTAGCACAAAGAACAAAGGACACTCCCATGCCCCTCCCTACCACTTGCCTGAGGGATACAGGTTTTAATTTTCAAAAAGGATGAGAAAGTTTTAAAGAGACAGAAAACATCTGTGCCCTTTTTTTTCCATGCCATCCCCTGTGTTACATATTCTCCACTGTCAATTTTTCCTTTCCATATCTGTGGGAAGAATGGTGGCTACTCTCTTACAAAGATGCCTTAGCTAATATGATTCAGCTGTATTTACATGGCCCATACCTAAGAAAAACTACAAAAACTTTACTAACAGCTATCAACTGTGTGCTAAAAATAACACTAAGACTGAATGTTACTCACTTAAACAAGTAATACAATGTAAAGGAATGTGCCCTCTTAGAGACTGGCAAGTGGACTTTACTCGAATGCCTAAGGCTGGTGGAAATTATAAGTCTCTATTGGTGTTTGTAGACAAGTATTCTGGATGTGTGGAGGCTTATCAAGCTAAGTCCAAGAGGACCACAGAAGTCACAAAGTCTTCGTTAAAAGAGATCATTCCTTGAAGAAAGCTGATATTAAAAAAAAAAAAAAAAAAAAAGAGATCATTCCTCAATCTGGACTGCCACAATTCATTCAGAGTGACAGTGGCCCTTTCTTTATATTCAAAGTTACTAAGGGGGTAAGTAAGGCCCTACTGATCAAATGGAAGTTACACTCATCATGGACACCACAACCTACAGCTGAAACAGAAAAGATGAACAATATATTAAAAAAGACTACCCACCCAATCTTTGCCAAGAAACAGACTTAAAAAGGGACAGGGCATTTCCTATCACACTGCTTAGGATCAGGGTGGCACCCCAAAGTGACCTTAAGTTGAGCCCCTATGAAATAGTCTATGGGACACCATTCCGGGGCCCCCTTGGAGATATTGCTGACCCCCATGTAACTAATGAATCAAATATAAAACAATATGTACAACAGATGGGGCAGATTTTAACCACTACCCAATTGTTTGCTCTCTCTAGGTTGACATTTCCAAGTGGTGAACCTCTTCACCTCTTCAATCCAAGAGATGAGGTTTTGTTAAAAACATGGGAAGAACAAGGTTCAGAACAACAAATGGTAAACAAATGGAAAGGGGCCTTATAATGTGCTATTAACTACTCACATCTTTTTAAAACTTGCAGGTATCAAGCCATGGATACACCACTCTCGACTAAAGTGGGCACCACCAAAACCCAGCAAGACCTCGAGATGCCAGCCTATATAGGATCTGAAATATTCCTTTAAGCAAAACCATAGTCATAGTAGGTAATGAAACTGCCAATTCTTTAACTAATCTCCAAAATTCACTATATTCACCAGCTCAGGCAGTTTTAGATAGTAAAATAGCTCTAGATTATATACTTGCTGAACAAGGAGGAGTTTATGTGATAATTAACTTCTCTCGCTGCCCTTCCATAAACACATCCTCATAAATTGAAATCTGGATAAAAAATAAGACAGCAAGCTACTTGGTTGCAACACAGCTTAGATCAATATATTTCTCTATTTCAGGCAGCAGGGAACTGGTTTTATAGCCTATTGTCAGGCATTCCAGATGACCTACCATCTGTCCATCGTCAAACTGGGTTTAAGCATTTTACTAATTATCACTGGGTGTTATTATTACAGCCCAACCAGGTCCCTTGCCTACTGCCCAGTGAAGGCCAATATACTGAGACAGCAGGGATTACAGCAGAGAAAGAATTTTATTTCACAAGGTGCCTTGTGAGGAGATGAGAGTAATTTCTTAAATCCATCTCCCTGAGAATTTGGGAGAAAGGATTTTTAAAGATAGTTTGGTGGGCAAAGGGCTAGATAATTGGGTCTCCTAATTGATAGGGGATGAACTCATAGGGATTATCTTCTCAGTTGGGAGATTTGCTGGATAGGGGGCCTCAAGGCTGTTGGATTTATTCCCATGACTATCCATGGGTCTGGTTGGCATCAGTGTGTGCCCACAGAATGCAGAGTCTGAAAAATATTTCAAAGACGAGTCTTAGGCTTTATAAGAGCAACATTATATAGAGAAGCACAAGTCTTTGGGCTTTATGATAGCAATTTGATCTACAGGAGTAGTAGGGGGAAGTCACAAATCTTGCACCTATGGGGAGGGTAGTGCCATTAAGCAGTAGATAGTTACAGCAGTAAGGAAGCTAGGGGAAAATGGCTGGTTATCTTTTACCTACAGCTATACTTTAGTAAGACCTTGATTACTATTTATACCTTATGGCTCTACATTACTTTAATATAAACGGTTTCATTATTTGATTTTTAAAATAATTACTGGGCTGTATTCAAAAGGGGTGTAGACAGTTAAATTACACTGTTGATAAACAACTACCTTTTGTACCCCCACCTCTGGAAAAAGGAACAAAAATTTACTTATGCCATCAAGCCAAGCTGTTCCATTCTAAACTCTCTAATCACTGCCCCTGCTTATCAGGAAGTAGCCAGAATGGAGTCAATGCCTCTTTTCCATGGAAATGGAATAGTGACTGACAGGGGGATTTGTAAGTGCATCTTAAGGACCATTCAGTCTATATCACTAGGGTAGTTAAAGGGAAGCCACTGTGTTACCAGTATGCCTTTGGTTTTTTCTTTCTTAAAAGTTTATAATTAACCTGTAGCTTTCTTACACTGCTGCTGGGCACAAGATTAGAAAACAACCTGGAAGAAAAACAGATCAAGAATCCATAATAGGCCAACCACAGGCTTGCTAACAAGATCCACCAGATGACTGATCCACAAGATGGCCTGTTTTTTGCTGATGACCATGGGGCAAGTCAGGATGACTTCAACAAATTTTGTTTTCTGCCATCATCCCCCTTTATCCCTTTCATTTATAAGTTACTCTCTAAGGGGAGGAAATGAGAAGGTCTTTGAAACAACAGTCTGACATCTCCTCAGGCTGCTGACACATGAATAAATCACCTTTCCTTCACCAATACTTGCCTCTTGTGTTTGGTTCTCAGGTGGAGGGCAGCTGAACCTACATTTTGCAACAAATTGATGGATTCGTTTATAAGGTTTTACTAAAAAATAGCTTTAGTATTGCTAATATACTGAAAATGTTAGGTAGATAGCAAGGGATTCCAGGTCTCCTAGGAACAAAAGTGGGTGCTATGGCTTTGGTGCAATTGCCCCACCTGGGAAGAAGGACAAGGGTGGGCCCTACGCCCTATCCTGGTCCTGCCACACCTTAAACCTGTCCTGAGCAACTGCCATACCTGGGGAAGGAGGAAATATCCTACAAATCTGCCAATCATAACTTAGTGTGCCAGCTGCAAAGAATGCAGAAGGACTTTCTAGCCCAGAGGCCAAGTTGCATAGATACCATAGAATTTGGAAAATGACCTAGAGCCCACATCGCAGTAAGAGTCAGGTCATGCAGCTCCCAACTGTACAATCAAAGTGGTTCCATGGTGACATCTGAACCATGGGGAGGTCCCTGTCTGGACACCATAAAACAAAACCCAGACCATAACTAAACTCTCTTTTTCTGCTGCAACAAGGGGTCTGATTGTCATTTGTGGTGCATGTATCATGCTCTGTAAACATATGTCTTGCTCTTCCTCTATAACCCTATTTTGCTCCCCCTCAATACATTTCACCTCAGGCTTGCCTTACTTTGGTGTGTCTGGTCGTTCTTCGGCCATGAATGCACCGAGAACCAAGAACACAGAAGAGACTAAACCTGGCAAAATCAAAGTAAAATTTGTCCTCCTTTGGAGAAAAAATATATGTAGTATTAATAGCAACTGTAAAAGATTTGTTTGCCTTTTGAGTAAACTGCAAAAATGGCAGTGGAGGAAGTTTGCTTTGTGCTGTTTAATACAATTTCTTGATTGAAAATTGGGTCTTCTTTCAATTAAAGAGCAAAATGTTTTGCTTTTTAAAAAATTTGAATTTCCCTTTGGCTAAATAAATGACACTATTTTACACTGATCTGTTATTCTATTGTGGCCATATGTTTTAAACCTTTATTTTTATATTAAACCTTTGATATTTGGCATACTTCCCCAAACTAAATTTCAAATTCTAAAATTAATTTTTTTGACCTGAACTAACTTGAACAAAACAAATAAGAACACCTGGAATTCCAAAAGAGTCATATTAGTTTAAAAATTATAGAAGCATTATCAAATAAGAAATGGTGTTTAACTTTCCTTGTTATATTTGTACAAATGTGTTATTCAATATGTATTCCAAAATAGCATTATCAGGTGGCGGGAACAAAGAGACACAAAAGCAGCTTGATGAGCAAGACAGGTTTTAATGGTAAAACCTGAGGAGCACCTTTGGGGCTGAAGTCTCACAGGCTTTTGAGAGGGGCAGGTCATAGGTGGGCATAGGGAGGGTGTTACATGCTTGACGAAGGGAGGGAGAGTTCTTCCTGGAGCAGTCGCCAGTCTCTGTTAGCTCCATCCTAGCCTTGTAGTTCACAGTTATCTCTATAACCTCCACAGTCCTGGGGGGCCTCATCTGACTTCTTTATCCACCCCGCCCTGAGTAAGCCCAACAAATATTAGATTTCTAAAATTCTCATATATCTTGGCATGTGTCATCAGTCATAATTATGGTTATATTAATTGTTGTATGCCACAGAAATAACCAATTTTCTTTGTAAATTGTGTCTTCAGCCTTGACTACTCTGTCTTTTGTCATACTACTTTTTTACTTTGATTCTTCTAGAAAAATAGTTTACAATCACCTACAGTCAAAAATTTGCTTCTTGAATAAAATTCATGGAAAAAGACCCACAATGGCAGCCTTGCTGAAACAACAGAAAAATACCTAACCCCACAATTTCACAATAACATGGAAAGATCAATCATGAGCTCTCCCAACTCTCTCTGCTGGCAGGCACTCTGCAGGGACTCTGTTTTCACAAACATCAGAAAGCAGCCCAAAAGACAGAAATGAAATGCAAATCTTTCTCTTTACATTCACCAGAAACTGCTTTTAGAATTTGTTTCTACAGCCTCAAGGAGTTCTTGAGAAGCTCCAGGACAGACAGCAGGGGGGCAAATGCCAGGCCTTAGTTTCCTGCCCAAAACTATATTTCAGGGGCAAAATCACCTCTCCTGTGTAAAGTTTCAGAGAAAAACAAGTCTCCAGGAGCAGAAAAATCAAGAAAGATGGACAACCTGAGCTCTCTCTGTTTCTTCCTGCTAATTACTTCACAGTCTCTTCTGTTTCAACTGGTAACAATCACTATTTTTTTTCTTTCTCTTTGCCCCCATAAAATCAACAAGACACTTGGCTTTGCTGCTGGCACCCCCTTGTCTTTCTTTGGAGTGCCACAACACCTTCCTGCTGTCTTTCCCCTCTCTCTTTAATTCTCTCTTTCTCCCCTCTAAGGAGATAAAATAAACTTCTTAACCTTTATATCTTTAAAAAAAAATAGTCACTGCTTTCTGTTGAAACAGAAACATCTACGGAGGAAGCTGGGGGAGAGAGAGCCTGGCTGCCCCCACCCCCACATGTGCATGCACCAACTCCCCAGGAGGGGGTTGAGGGAGCAGCTGTAGTGCCTGACGCTGATGTGAAGGAAGGTGCCACAGGCTCAAGCTTGCCCTGATCTGTCCCCTGCCAGAGGCCAGCAGCCAGTTGTGGAAATAGCCCTGCACTGGGAGTTTGGAGTCCAGCCCAGGCAACTAACACACCTGCCACAGGCATGTTGATATAAGGGACGGAAACAGAGCCAGGCTTAGAAAAAAACATCCTGCTGCCTCACTGCCCTCAGGCACACGTACTACGTATGGATCCCGCCCCTGGGCAACTGTATATTGTGGTCTGAAGAATTCCTATCTGCCTATGGTGTTTGCCTAGAACAGGAGCAGAGTACTTAAGAAAATTTCTTATTATTTGCACACTGCATGAGCTGTGCGGGCCATCTGTGGCTGACATGATGAAGGCAGGCTTAAGGGATCACAGAGGCCCATGCTTTCTGTGCTTCCTTCAGCCTGTGTGGGTAGTATATGCATGATCGGGAGAGCTGCAGCCCATTATTGTATGAAAGAATGGTAGACAGCCAGAGCCCCAGCCCTGCCAGGGCATGCTGCTGCCACTGCTGTAACTAGGGGTAGAGGAGGGCACAACTGGAACTCTTCAGTCACATGCCCACTAAATTGTAATTTAGGATTAGGAACAGAATCAACTTCTAGGACAAGGCAGAAAATTCAATTTGGACCAGGGTCACTCCCTAACCAGAGGAAGACAATTTATGTACAGTTAGTGTGCTTTTTGTAAAAAGAAACAACATTAGAAAGAGCTTTTCCTGAAGGTTGCAAAAGCCTCCAGGTAGCAAGAAGCTGTCCACAGAAAAGAGGCCAAACTATGTAAAATGATTTTAAAGAGGTTTATTCTGAGCCAAATTTGAGGACCATGACCCAGAGCCATACCCAAGCAGACTTGTGCAAGTGGACTTGCTGTTGCTGGGCCACAGTTTGGAATTATACATTCTAGGGAGATAGGGGTTACAGGCAAAGTCATAAAGCAACACATGGAAGGCACACATTGGCTTGGCCTGAAAAGGAGGACCATCTCAAAGTGGGCGCTTACACGTTATAGTTGGGTTTAAAGATTTTTTAGCTGACAATTGGCTAAAAGAGTTAGGCTTCCTCTGAAGACCAGGAATCAGTGGAAAGGAATGTTTGAATTAAGATAAGGGTCTTTGTCATGTGCTGCTATACCAGAATCAGGTTGGGAAGTAAATCTCATCATAAAAACCTGTTTACTAAGATTTTATCATTTGTAGTTGTGACTCACTATGCCCCCTTAGAAAGGAACGTGGGAAAAAGAAAAAGATCAGAGTTCAGTCCTCAAAACTCCCAGGAGACAATTTTTTTTTAAGTTCAGAACGTAGATGGCCAAGGAGGGGGCCTGGAGCCTCCTGCCTCTAAATTATCCCCACAGGAGCCCTGGGCAAAGATTGACAGCAGGGATTCAATTGGTGCCCACCGGCATGAACAGAAGGGGTTGGGTGGGAGGGCTTCTCCCAGTCACTGCCAGGACCCCCTGCACCAGCTGTCTTCCTGGCACTTTGTGAACTATTCAAGAGGCAGAGAGGGAGGGGCCAGACAGAAGTGAGGAAGCCTAGGCAAGCAATGATCGGGCAACTTAAATGGTACTCAGTAACATTTAAATGGCAAGATCCTGGGACTGGGGTGGTGTTAGGTTGGAACTAAAAGGAAGACACTTAAGCCTCAGATATATAGTAAAATGCCGTTTATTTTGGGCACCTGGGTGCAGGTGGGTGGAGATCAAAAAGAGCATCCACACTGAGGAGAGGAGAGTGGTGAGTTTTACAGAAGATCTGAATGAAAGTTTGGGGAGGGGGAGTTCTCTCTGGAACAGCCACTTATCTTTACAACCTCCAGACTCTCCAGACCCCTGTGGCTATAGTTTCACCCTCTACTTGGTCCTTATCTGAGTTCTTTATCTACCCCATACATTTTTTGAGTTCCCACCCTGAGAAGCCCATCATCTCACCCTTTTTATATATAATATAAGAAAAGGAAGGGTAAGGTATGGGAGAAGGTAAAAATTAAAAATTATAAAAATTGGGAAGTTGGGCGTACATGGAAGGCATATTTTGGTTTGCCCCAAAAAGGCAGGCCCTCTTGAAGTGGGGGCTTACAGGCCATAGGTGGGCTTAAAGATTTTTTTAGTTGACAATTGGATGAAAGAGTTAGTCTTTCTCCAAAGACCAGGAATCAGTGGAAAGGAATGTTTGGGTTAAGATAAGGGTCTTCTTTCATGTGATGTTATATTGGAATCAGGTTGGGAAGTAAATCTCATCATAAAAAACCTGTTTACTGAGATTTTATCATTTGTAGGTGTGACTCACTAGGCCCCTTTAGAAAGGGATTTGGGCAAAGGAGAAAAATCAGAGTTTAGCCCTCAGTTTCCACTGTTGGTCAAAGATCATTCCATGGAATGCATGTGTAGGCCACCAAACAGCAGGAGGTCCCACAGCACTAGGAAGGCTCATTTCTAGAGTTGTCTATTTGGTCATCTGGTGTTGTGCGGATGGTTTTGATATTGGCAATGTCATACCTTAAGGGAAGGACATGACGCAACTTGATTTGATAGCAAGAGAGAGTCAGATCTAGGGTTTGGTGTTTAAAAAAAAAATCCTGGACTAGATCTACTTTTTAAACTATTATGACCCAGGTCTTTGGGTTTTTTTCTTTTTGCTATATCTGGTATAGCATTTACAAGAAATATATAATGATAACACGGCAATAAATGTTTTAGTCTGGACCGGATTGGAGTTTTACAGGTACTCATCAGCCCTTTTAAAACCTTCTAGGCAACATAAGAATAAAAACCAAAATGTCAAAGGCAAGGCTACAAAATTAAATTTATCTATAAGTGCTGAGTTATTATATTCTTGGGTTCAGTTGTAGACTTATAGCACACATAAGCATTGCTAACGATTCAAGCTAAGGAATTTAAAGACTTTTGTTGTATCACATTATTTTAGTCTCTTTAGTAATTTGTCCTAAGGTGGCTGATATATTAGCCACTTGTCATATCTTCTTTTGCACAAACACCATAACTGAGAATAATTATATTCAGGAAGTTTTAAGCATGAAACTATGGGAAGCAGAAACTTTTTTTATGATTGGGATGGATATCTGTACCACATGGCCTGAAAAGACAAAGTTTTTCTGTCAGTATTTGTCTAGGCCTCTGTGTGACCCTTCTTGATTTGGAGGATCTAAACTAATTCCATCCCTCCTAATTGGCCCTTAGAATCTCACATGCTCCCTCTTCCATGATAAATCCGTGGGCCTAAAGAGAGGATGTTTGTAGTAACAGGGTGTTGGCAGTGAATAATAGGTTGGACCAGGCAGGGTTTAATAGTTTTAAATCCTGGAGATATCAGATAAACTTGTTATTTACTTAAAACCTGTCATGACTCTGGAAAAAAGGCAAGAAAATCAGGAACATTTTAAATAAAAAGTCATAAAAATTTAGTTTGGTCTCATGAAGTTTAGTTAGTGATATTTATGGACATATCAGTTTTTTAATTAATGTCCTGGAAGTTTGTTTTGTTTTAGTCCAGGGGTATATAATCTCCAAGGTTATCAGAAACCTGTATTTAAGAGAACTTAGTCCTTTCCATGACTTTCCTTACAGAAGTAAACTTTAGACTTAGCCAAAAAAAAAAAAAAAAACAACACCAAAAAACACTTTCTGAGATGAACCAAAATAAAACAAAAAGTCTTGGACTAGCCTTACTTAAAGAGACAGTTTGACAAATAAAGTTGGTTATTTTTGTGACATACAGCAATTTAACACAATAACCATAATTATTAAACACATTTCATATTTGACAATGATTCCTGTACAGTTTTAACATGCCAAATAAGTCTAATTTGTCTCTCTTAGACTGTCAGTGGCCCTAATATACATAGAGTTAGTTTGAGGTTAAAAGGCTGGATTTAGAATTTGGGTTTTGGAAAGTTTGTCAAATATCAAGGGCTTGAAACATTTGTTCAAATAGAATCACAAACCACTATAAAATAATGGTCATTTACTTAACCAAGAAAGATAGTCATCACAAGAGTCTAAAGACAATAAAGGGAAGATATGGGTGTAAAACTTAACCTTTAAAGTTTATGAGTACATTATGTAATTTCACTAAGAGTAAGTTAATATCTCAAGAAAACTTTGTTTTATCTAAAGTTTATCTTTTTAATTATAGCAACTGGATGATATACAAAATTTTTTCATAAATTTCCTTTATAAACTTTATTCCAACCTGCACAGACCATCTACAAAACATGTCTAAAAACCTTGTTTTGTCCTAACTTTCCCCCTTCCTAAATAGCCAGTCATTTTAGGGCAAAAATTTCAGACAAGATCCTTTCTTTACAATATTAATCTCCTTTCCATTTAATCTTTCTTACCAATCCTTTAACACCTCAAAACATGACACAAAGTTTAACACTTTTTTTATGTGGATCAAGATTAAGCTGTTTTAAGAACAATTTAAATAGTCTCAAAACATTTTTCAACTTGGGTGTAAGCTTGAGTGTAATGGCAAAAACCGGAGTCACGTTGCAAAGGAAACACCAAGAGGTACACGAGGATGCAGAGAGATCAGGTTTATTAGCGCGGGCGGGCTCAGAGGGGATCCTCTGCCAAATTCTGAGCACTCCCGGTCAGGGGGACTTGTCTTTTATACTTCAAGAGCAAGGAGGGGGTACAGAGCGGCTTATACCAGCAAGTGTACACATAGGGAAGTTACTGTAACTTACAAGGTAGCTGCTGCAAGGGCAGCTGTTAGTCACTTTCATTTTCTTTCTTTATAACATCAATTTTACAAACATTCCTGTGGGTGTGGCGACAAGCAGTCTTACAGAAGCAGATTAAGCAATTAACATACATAGGGTTACAGCTTGTCTGTTTCAGGGTAAAAGGTTTTTAGTGAATTTCTATTTTTCCCTCACATTACCCCCTTTCAATACTCAGACTGAATCTTCACCTGAGTAGTTATTGTTTTCATATTGTGATACCTGTTGGTATGGATGGCGTAGCACCATCTGTAACTTTACTCTATTTGTCTAGATATTAGGGAGGTCAGGTATTTGAGTATGCATGGGCCTATGGTTAGTAAAAGTGTGAGTCGCAGTAGGGGCCTGAGTAGGGGTGTAATCCAGGGGGCGCAATCTTGGAACAGATTCCACCATGGGGATTGGCTTTCTCTCCCTTTTATCTGGTTCTGGATCCTAGCCCATAGTTGGCTTAAATTTTCTTGCACTGTCCCAGAACGGTTGGCATAAAAACAACATTATTCTTTCAGGTACAGGCAGGTTCCTCCCTGGCTTGCTGTTAGCATGTCTAGGGCCCTCCGGTTCTGGAGCACCACTTCCGCCAGGGAATCTACTTGTTGTTGGAGGGTTGATAGTGCCTTTTCTATTGTGTTGAGGTCAATATCTTCTTGTGAGGCTAGTTGTTCAACCTGATGGGACGTTAGCCCTAGGGCAGCTCCCCTGGTGGCCAGTCCCCCCAGGAGACCTATAGTAGCCTATATTGGAACCAGGACCAGGACTCGCTTGGTCCAGTGTGGCTCAGGAGGGGAGAGGTAAACAACATCTGATCCTGGTGTGACAGTTATGTCTGGAATAAGGATTACAATTGCACATAGGCTACAACTTAACCCATTCAGCCTCTTATATACCCCGTATGCACATGAGAAATATGTACTGTTTGGAGGCCGATATGCTTGACCTTCCAATTGTGTTATGTCCAGGCAATCAGTGTTCTATTTGGCCTGTTGCCTTTTCCCAAGACACAGGAGGCCTTTCCAAGTGTATTGGCAAGGCTGGTTCCCGGATAGTATTGTCAAGTTTGATAGGGGTGGAATAATTGACCTCAATGGCAGTGTATGTCCATGAGGTCACCGGGTCACACAGCCAGCAGTCAGCAGCTAGCTGCTGGTTAGTAAGATTGAGGATCTGGTGTGTGGCATTTACCAAGTCTTTCAGCCAGATATGAGGAATTTCCCATCAATATCTATATCCTTGTGGGCGGGTGGTGTCCTTACCTAATACTCTGACAGAAGTTGGGGGTGTTGATGGCTTGTAATATTTTACCTGGGGCTTGTAGACCTTTATCACCTTTATGATTGTTCCAGGATCTCTGCCTCTACCATCCACCCTGATGCCAGCTATCCTGTCTGTCCACTTGATGGGGTTATTGATCCTGTATATAATGGGGTTGCAGGTTCCCAATCCACAGTTATTAGGTGCCCTCAGTTTTTCTAAAGAATTATCTGAGTTACCCCTATACCCATGGGTGCATACCCGGTTGCCACAGTAAAATTCAGCTGTGGCATGACACCACCTATAGGTTGGGTTAAAATCAGGTTTGAGGCAAAGATATTTGTGGTTGGCAGTATACTCTCTCTCCCAGCTCAGTCCTCCACAGTTAGTTTTGGAATTAGGATCCATGGCCCCACATACATCAAATTGGATGATAACTGAATGGGACTGTCCATCCCACTGGGTGGAGTTAATGACTCCTTCATCTCCCCAAGTGTGCCTCACTTGAAACTCCCAGGGCCCTATGGTAATGTCCACTGCCCCACAGGTGGCCCAAATTGACATTATTAATACATAAGTAACAAACAGTACAGTATGGTTACCACGCCCCAGTAGAGCAGGACCATTCCTGCTCTCTGGATCCATGTCCACTCTTTTGGAGTCACAATCCCAAGTCCTATACCCAAGGTCAGAGTCAATAACCCGACAAGTCCGAGTTCAAACTGTTTGATGTTAATGTCTGACTCAGGCTGACTCATTCGTTCTCAGCAGTCTGGAGACTCCCTGTGTCCTGTGTCACTGCGGATCTCTGACACAGGCGCAGCTTAAGCAGGTTGTCTGGTCCGGCCGCACTACCCACCAGTCCTGCTGGCTCTCCGGACTTGCCCTCTTTGGTCAGGTATGATAAAACCATGGGGCGATTCCTGCAAAAGGTAGCTGTATAAACTGACCTTGTAAGTTCATTTCTCCTACCTGCCTAATATCCCCTTTGAGGCCTCCGGTGATGGGGGGGCTCGCCCGTATAAGATCTCGAAGGGAGAGTACCCTGTTGGCCCTGGTGTGCATCTGGCCTTAAGAAGTGCTAAGCTGAGCATGTCCATCCATGGTAGGTTTGTCTCCTGACATACCTTGGCTAGGGTCCGATTCATATGTTCTACTTTCCCTGAACTTTGTGGCCTGTATGCAGCCTGAAGTTTCTGTTTTATTCCAAGTGTCTTGGCTATAGTTTGAATTATTTTTGCTATGAAACTAGGTCCATTGTCACTTCCAAACAAGAGGGGTAGGACCTATCAAGGAATTATTTCTCTTAGGAGAGGCTTTACTACCTCCCGAGCCTTCTCTGTTCTGGTGGGGACAGCCTCTACCCACCCTGAGTAAGTGCTGATCGTTACTAACAAATACTTGTATCCCCGACAGGGCTTCACTTCTGTGGAATCTATTTCAACATCTTCCAAGGGTGTGGCCCCTGAGTACTGAACACCGGGTACAGGCTTTGGCCGTGTTGTGGCGTTATTTCGGGCACATGTGTCACATCGGGTGCACACCATTGCAGCCAGAGTTGGGAGTTTGGTTATGTAGTAGACCTTGGCAAGTAGGTGGGTGAGTGCAGTTTTCCCCATGTGGCCTAAGTCATGGTGTTGGGTAAAGACCGAATAGGCTATGTTTCCTGGGATGAAGGTGCTGTTGTCTTGTAAATGTCATCACCCATTGTCAGTCTTTCTTCAGCTGTAGAACACGGCCTGTCCAGCCACTCTGGAGTTAGGAGGATTTTACTAGGGACTAACAGCTCACCCTTAGTTTCTTGTTCCTGGGTTGCTGCTTGTTTAGCTGCTTGGTCTGCCAGACGATTTCCTGTAGTTACTGTAGTTGTTCCTTTCTGGTGTCCTCGGCAATGAATGACTGATGCTTTTCCAGGTTCCCACACAGCTTCTAACAACTGAAGGATTTCTTCCTGGTTCTTTATCCCTTTACCCCCTGCAGTCAGCAGTTCTCCTTCCTTGTAAATGGCCCTGTGAACATGTATGGTGGCAAAAGCGTATTTGGAATCAGTGTAGATATTTACTTTCTTGTCCTTAGCTATTCTGAGGGCTTGGATTAAGGCCCAAAGTTCAGCTCTCTGTGCGGACCACCCGTGAGGCAAAGGCCCTGCTAGGATGACTTCACTGGCCGTGGTAACTGCATAACCTGCGAACTGTTTCCCATTCTGGATGTAATTGCTGCCATCTGTAAACAGTTCCAGGTCCGGGGCCGTCAGAGGTGTGTCTGTCAGGTCTGGTCTACTGGCGTAGACCTCTTCCATCACCTCTATACATTCATGATCCGGTGGCCCCGGCTCAACAGGTAGCCAGGAGGGTAGCAGGATTCAGGGTCCACACAGTCTCTAGAGTTACCTGGGGGTTCTCACACAACAACCCCTGGTACTGTGCCAGCCTACTGTTAGAGAGCCACTGATGTTCCACGCTATTAAGGAGGTGGAGAACTGCATGTGGTATGCGTACAGAGAGCTTTTGGCCGTAGGTGAGTTTATCTGCCTCTTTGACCAGCAGAACTGTGGCTGCCAGCGCTCGTAGGCAGGGGGGTGCCATCCAAAGGCTACCGGGTCCAGTTGCTTAGACAGATAGGCCACAGGTCTCTGCCACGGTCCCACAGTCTGGGTGAGGAACCCCACTGCAACATGTTGTTTTTCATGTACAAAGAGATTAAAGTCTTTGGTCAGGTCTGGCAGTCCCAGTGCAGGGCCTTTTGTAGCAGCTCCTTTATGGCTTTGAATGCCTCTTCTTGCTGGTCTGTCCACTTGATTGACTGCCCCTCAGGTCCCCGCAAGCCTTCATACAAAGGTTTGGCTATCAACGAGAATCCTGGGATCCAGATCTGGCAGAACCCTGCTGCTTCCAGGAATTCTCTGAGTTGTTTCTTACCCTCAGGTCATAGTATTGTGCAGATGCATGTTTCCATTCTTGGCCCCATGCTAGGTGCCCTCGGGATATGTGAAACCCCAAGTATCTGATGTGTTGTTTGCAAATTTGGGCCTTCTTCTAGGACGCTTTGTACCCAGAGTCTGTGAGCAGCTGGAGTAGGGCTCGAGTGCCTGAGAGACAGTCTCCCTGAGTGGGTGCTGCCAGGAGCAAGTCATCTACGTACTGGAGGAGAGTGCAGTGGTCCTGTGAGTAGGTTGCAAGATCTGAGGCCTGTGCTTCCCCGAACGGCTTTGCTGAGTTCTTGAATCCTTGGGGCAATCATGTCCAGGTGAGTTGTATTTTCCTTCCAGTTTGGGGTTCTTCCCACTCAAAGGTGAAGAAAGGCTGACTTTGCAGGGCCAGTTTCAAACAGAAGAAGGCATCCTTTAAATCCAGACAGGTGAACCAGGTGGCGTCCGGGGGAAGGAGGCTGAGAAGAGTGTACAGGTTAGGCACTACCGGGTGAAGAGTTACTGCAACCTCATTGACAAGCTGCAAGTCCTGGACTGGGCGGTAACTCCCGTCAGGTTTCTTGACTGGCAGCAGTGGGGTGTTCCAGGGGCACTGGCATTCTACCAATATGCCCTCCTTCCGGAGCCTATCCAGGTGTTTCTGGATTCCTTCCCAGGCCTCCTTTGGGATCGGATACTGTCGCTTTCTGACAGGTTGAGTCCCCGGCTTTAAGTCTATTATTAGGAGCGCATGTTGGTGCGCCAGACCTGGGGGGTTGTCTTCCGCCCATATTGTTGGAAAGTCCTGCCAGAGGTCAGGCAGATCTTGATTTTCTTCTGCCTCCACAAACAGCTGCCACTCAGCCTCCTGCGGGATGGTGACTGCTAGTATGAGTGTCCTCGTGGGTTTCAGTGTGAGATCTGCTGACCCTTCCTTGCGGAAGGTGATCTGGGCCCCCAGTTTATGCAGGAGGTCTCGTCCCAGCAGGGGAATGGGGCAGTCTGGGATGTACAGGAACTCATATTGCACCTTGTGGCCTCCCATCTGGCAGGTCTGTGCTTGGCAAAAGCGGCATGCTTGCTGGTCCCCAGTCACCCCTATGATGGTGGTATCTTGGTGAATAAAGGGGGCTACTGGTGTTGTGACCACAGAATGCTTGGCTCCTGTGTCTACCATAAAAGTCACTGGTTGGCCCCCTACTTCCATGATGATCATAGGTTCCCGGGGGCCAAGGTAGAAGGAACCCGGTCGGGCCTAGTCGGTACTGGCCCCAGCTAGGCCTATAAGGTCCTGAGTTTCAGGCTCTAGCTGGTATCTCTGGGGTGGATTCCTTTTCCCATTTTCTGGCTTTCAATTGGGGCATTCACTTTTCCAATGCCCGGTCCTCTTACAGTACACGCACTGGTCTGGTCGCAAGGGCCTTAACCCCATTGGCCTCCACTGGGGTGATTTTTGGGTTGTGGGGCTGGAGCAGGGTTCCTTAGTGCTGCCACTGGGAGTGCTGCCTTCTGCTTTATTTTCCATTCTCCTTCCTGCTGAGCAACCCGGTCCCGGTTTCTGTACACCTTCTGTGCCACTTCCATCAGTTGGGAGATGTTCATGCCCGCGAAGTCTTCAAGCTTCTCCAATTTCTGTTGTATCTCAGGACACACTTGCCCTACAAAGGCTGCATTCACCATGCATTCGTTCTCTGGAGCTTCAGGGTCAAAGGGTGTGTAGATCCGATATGCTTCGCAGAGGTGCTCGTAGAAGTCGCTCAGTGCCTTGTCACACTCTGAAGTCTGGGCAACATTGTTCATGTTGGTAGGCTTTTTGGCACCCTCTCAGATGCCACTCAGGAGGGCCTCTGGGTACCAGATCAGTAAGTTGTGAGCTCTAGGAGTGTTGAAGTCCCAGGCTGGTGTGCTGCTGGGAATAGCTCGCTGGGTCCATTGCTGAACATCTAGGATCCCTCTGGGAGTGTGTTCTTGGGCTCAGCGGCCGGCTCCCAAGAGGATCTTGCACCGCTCCTCTGTATTGAAGAGGGTCAGGAGGAGGTGGTGGCAGTCTTCCCAAGTTGGCTGGTGGGTCTGAAAAATACTCTTGAGGAGGTCGATCATGGCTTGAGGTTTCTCAGAGTAAGGTGGGGTGTGTTGCTTCCAATTCAGGAGGTCTGTAGTTGAGAAGGGTTGATAATACAGGACTG
Organism: Daubentonia madagascariensis; assembly: GCA_023783475.1. Taxonomy (NCBI): domain Eukaryota; kingdom Metazoa; phylum Chordata; class Mammalia; order Primates; family Daubentoniidae; genus Daubentonia; species Daubentonia madagascariensis. The sequence goes on along the minus strand of JAKFHU010000651.1, from coordinate 153,393 downwards.
GCTGCCCGGGGTGAATGGTGCCATCTTCTGCAGCGTAAGGCTGGCCTCGGACCTCACAGATGGGTATCAGTAGGGCCGGTTCCTGAGTCTGTGTCGAGTGGAGACAGCGAGCCACGGGGGTCCCCAGGCCAGGTTCTGAGGATTGCTGGGGTGGCAAGGAAGATGAGGATGGCGTGTTGGGAACTGGTGGATCGGAACTCGGGATGGCTGGATTACTGAGGGCCCCTAATAACTGTGGATTGGGAACCTGCAACCCTGTTACATACAGGATCAGTAACCCCAACAAGTGGACAGACAGGATAGCTGGTATCAGGGTAGATGGTAGTGGCAGAGATCCTGGAACAATCATAAAGGTGATAAAGGTCTACAAGTCCCAAGTAAAATATTACAAGCCACCAACAACCCCAACTTCTGTCCGAGTATTAGGATGTAATGCAAAAACTGGAGTCACGCTGTCCGAGGAAACACCGAGAGGTACACGAGGATGCAGAAAGGTCAGGTTTATTAACTGTTAACCCCGGCGGGCCCAGAGGAGTTTTTTCCAAAGTCTGAGCACCCCCGGTCAGGGGAACTTGTCTTTTACAATTTAAAACAAGGGGGAAGGGTACAGAGTGGTGCATACAGATAAGAGAGTTGCAGGGAGGGAGCTGGTGCAGGAACATAAGCTGGGTCACTAATTATCTTTCTGGCAACAGCTGTGGCCGTCAAGCATTCCTGTGACTAGGAGGGTAGCAGGCAGTCTTACAGAAGTAGATTAAGCAATCTAACATAAACAGGGCTATAGCTTCTCTTTTCAAGGTAAAAGGTTTTCAGTGAGTTTTATTATTTTCCATCTCAGTCCCCCCTTTTTAATACTCAGACTGAATCTTCACCTGAGTAATTATTGTTTTCATATTGTGGTACCGGTTCGTATGGGTGGCGTAGCACCATCTGTAACTTTATTCTTTCTATTTGCCCAGATATTAGGGAGGTCGGGTATTTGAGTACACATGGGGCTATGGTTAGTAGAAGTATTAGTCCTAGTAGGGGCCCAAGCAAGGGCGTAACCCAGGGGGCCCAATCCTGGAACGGGCCCCACCATGATTGGCTTTCTCTTTCTTTTATCCGGTTCTGGATCCTAGCCCGTAGTTGGCTTAAACTCTCTTGTACTATCCCAGATCGGTTGGCATAGAAACAACATTGTTCTTTCAGGTACAAGCAGGTTCCTCCCTGGCTTGCTGTTAGCATGTCTAGGGCCCTCCGGTTCTGGAGCACCACTTCCACCAGGGAATCTACTTGTTGTTGGAGGGTGGATAGTGCCTTTTCTATTGTGTTGAGGTCAATATCTTCTTGTGAGGCTAGTTGTTCAACCTGATGGGACGATACCCCTAGGGCAGCTCCTCCAGTGGCCAGCCCTTCCAGGACATCTATAGTAGCCAATATTGGAACCAGGACCAGTACTCACCTGGTCTGGTGTGACTTAGGAGGGGAGAGGTAAGCAATATCTGATCCTGGTGTGACAGTTATGTCTGGAATAAGGATTACAATTGCACATAGGCTGCAATTTAACCCATTCAGCCTCTTATATACCCCATCTGCACATGAGAAATATGTATTGTTTGGCGGTTGATATGTTTGATTTGTCAATTGTGTTATGTCCAGGCAATCAGTGGTTATATTTGGCTTGTTGTTTTTTCCCAAGACACATGAGGCCTTTTCTAGAGTTTGGATAGGCTTCAGAACTGGCAGGGCTGGTTCCTGGATAGTGTTGGTGAGTTTGATGGGGGTGGAATTATTGATCCCAACGACAGTGTATGTCCATGAGGTCACCGGAGCACACAGCCAACAGTCTGCAACTAGTTGCCATTTAGTAAGATTAAGGATCTGGTGTGTGGCATTTATCAAATCCTTCAGCCAGATCTGGGGAATTTCCCACCGATACCTGTATTTTTGTGGGTGGGCGGTGTCTTTACCCAATATTTGGACAGAAGTCGGGGGTGTCGGTGGGTTGTGATATTTTACTTGGGGTAGAGGCGTTTTGTAGACTTTTACCAACCTTATGACTGTTCCAGGATCTTTGCCTGTACCTTCTACCCTGATGCCAGCTATTCTGTCTGTCCACTTGTTGGGGTTATTGATCCTGAAGGTAACGGGGTTACAGGTTCCCAGCCTGCAGTTCTTAGGGGCCGCCAGTTTTCCTAAAGGCCTTCCCGATTTACCAGTATACCCATTGGTGCATCCCCAGTGACGATGGGACATCATCGTCATCATCGTCATCATCTTCAAGATGTAAGTTATCAGGTGGTTTTAGACAGAGATATTTATGATTGGTAGTATATTCTCTTTTCCAATTTAACCCTCCACAGTTGGTTCTAGAATTGGGATTTATGGTTCTTTATATATTAAACTGGATAATAGTTGAAGGGGATTGTCTATCCCAGCTGGTGGAATTAATGATCTCTTTATCTCCCTAAGTGTGTTTTACTTGGAATTTCTAGGGCATCATGGTACTACTTCCTGTTCCATAGGTGACCCAAATTGACATTATTAATATATAAATAACAAATAGTATAGTATGGTTACCATGTTCTAGAAGAGCAGAACCATTTCTGCTCTCTGGATCCATGTCCATTCTTTTGGTGTCCCAAGCCCTATACCCAAGGTCAGACTCAGTAACCCGATAAGTCCGAGTTCAAACTGTTTGATGTTAATGTACGACTCAGGCTGACTCATTTATTCTTAGCAGTCTGGAGACTCTCTCTGTTCCATGTCACTGCAGATCTCCGATGCAGGCGCAGTTTGAGTGGGTTGTCCCTGTCCAGCCATGCTACCCACAAGTCCTACTGGCTCTCTGGACTTGCCCTCTTTGCTCAGGTATGATGAATCCACGGGGCGATTCCTGCGACTTTGACAGCAGTGGAAGTGACTAATACTACAGTAAAGGGCCATGTCCAGGAGGGTTCTAAGGGGGTCTTCTTCCAATCTTTTACCCACACTTAGTCCCCTGGCTTGTGGGGGTATACTGGGCCTCCCAGGGCCAAGGGGGCCCATTTCAATACAGTCTGGCTAATCTGCTGTAGCATTTTTGGTAGCTGTATAAGCTGACCTTTAAGTTCATTTTTTCTACCTGCCTAACATCCCCTTTGAGGCCTCTGGTGATGGGGGGGGGGTCTCGCATATAAGATCTTGAAGGGAGAGTACCCTGTCGGCCCTGGTGTGCATCTGGCCTTAAGTAGTGCTAGGCTGAGGATGTCTATCCATGGTAGGTTTCACTGTTTTGAGATTTTGGAGGAGGCACCCCAAGGGGTGGTTTTTTTGTTTTGTTTTGTTTCATTTTTCTTTTAAAAAATTTTTTTTCTTTTAGAGACAGGGTCTCGCTATGTTGCCTAGGCTGGAGTACAGTGGCTATTCACAGGTGCAATCCCACTACTGATCACCACGGGAATTTTGATCTGCTCCATTTCCAAGCTAGGCCGGTTCACCCCTTTTAGGCAACCTGGTTGTCCCCTGTTCCCAGAAGGTCACTATATTGATGCTGAACTTAGTGCTGACACCTGATCAGCACAGCACACTACAGCCCAGAACTCCTGGACTCAAACGATCCTCCTGCCTCAGCCTCCTGAGTAGCTGGGACTACAGGCACCACCATGTCTGGCCAAGGGGTGGTTTTAGGAGGAGTGGACTGAGAGTTCCCCAAGTTCCTGGAAAGAGTAGGGGCTACAGAGGACCAATCCTACTCAATTCTAGGCATCCCTAGAATGAGGGAATGGCATGGGAGTGACAAGCGAGTGATGAGCAATTAGTCAGACCAGGTGTCTCTGTGTCTAGCGGGGGCCCCAGAGGCCAAGAGTGTCCTCTGGCTTACCAGTAGGACTTTTGAGTCCAGGTGAGCTAGAAACAAGAATGAAAGAGATCGCTCCTACTTACCAGGAATAGGATATCTCAGGGTGTGGATTTTGGAGGTTGGCAAGGAGGATCCGCATCCCAGTCCAGTGTTTGCCTCTCGTTTGGTTCAGAAGGGTCCAGTGCACAATACCTTACCTCAGCTAGAGTGCTCTGCTCACATTCCAGGATCAGAGACAAGTTAGACAGAGACCCCTTCATGGCTCAGGACTTCTCCCAGCCACCTCGTCAGAGACAAGGGAGGTTAATGGCTCCAGGGAACTCTTGATCAACCAAGGAGACTGGCCTCTCTCAATTCAGTCAAAGATCCATGGTTGCCTTACCCATGACCCAGGGACTTAGAGGAAGGCAGGATTCTGGAACAAGCCCAGGATGAGCTGCCACTCCCTGCTACTTCCTGAGTTGCAAGCTGCACCTGCTAGAGTCCCAGAGGTCAGGTCCACCCAGTGTGTCCTTCCTGGGTTTTGGCACCAAATGTCAGGTCAGAGCCAAGAGGAAGACACTCAAGCCTGAGACATAGTAAAATACCATTTATTTGGGGAACCTGGGTGGAGGTTTAAAAGAGCATCTACACCAAGGATAGGAGAGTGGTGGGTTTTATAGAATGTTTGAATGAAAGTTGGGGAGGGGGATTTCTCTCTGGGACAGTCACTTATCTTTACAACCTTTGGACTCTCCAGACTCCTGTGGCTATTGTTTCACCCTCCACATGGTCCTTATCTGAGTTCTTTATGTACCCCATTCTGTTCCATACATTTTTCAAGTTCCCACCCTGAACAAGCCCAACGGGTGACTTTACAATGCTGTTGGACTGTGTTAGGAGTTTTTAAAGGGCTCTCCTGTCCTGTTAGATGAAAGCTTAGCAGGGGACTTGTGAAGCCTGCAATCAGAGAGACTTATTAACCTATCTGGGGTTTCAAGGAATGGTGTCAGGGTCCCAGACTTTGGACTGATGGTAAAGCCATTCTATGATGCCCTTAAGGGAACAGCTTATGAAAGCCCCACCCTGGGTTTGCCTGATTTGTAAATACAAAAAACAAGGAAGAGCCTTAGGGTCTTAGAGTCTTAGCTTCCCAAGGCCAGTGGCATACTTCTCCAAGCCACTGAACAATATTGTGAGAAGATGGCTCCTTGATACATTGTTATTAAAGATTGTGTGTATTCTCAATCCTGCTGCTCTTTTGCCTTTACAGCATGACTGTATAGAGGTTCTGGAGACTGTGTTCTAGCAGGATGAATCTGTCAGATCAGCCAATGCCAGAGCAAGATTGAGATCTTTCCACAGGTGGAACAGTTTTATGGACAAGAAGGGACTAGATATGCAGTGATCACAGCAGTGGCATTGCCACCAGGGACTTCATCCCAGGAAGCTGCGTTGCAGGTATCAAGAGGAAAAAGGTAAATATTCATACAGACTCTAAATATGCATTTATGACTGTACATGCTCATAATGTCATTTGAAAAAAAGGAATCTCCTGACAAGAAGAAATAAGAATATTAAGTATGCCATTGTAAGAATGGCCTTGATGCAGGCTGTGGCTGAATCCAAGCAGGTGGCCACCATGACAAAAAGAAGTCAGACCACTGGCAGAGCTGCTAAGAAGGTCACTGGAGGCTATCTGTTTTCTGGGCCCTTGATACCCTGGCTAGATTTAGATACTCTTTAAAGCTAAAGACTGGGACTCTGCCATTTGGGATGGCACAGCTAAGCAGAGATAGAATTCTTGTGGACTTGTTCTCCTACCTGGTCCGGTCACTTTTGAGGCATCTACAAACCTTAGGGATGTGATGCCTTAATGGATTTGGGGAAGCTCATTTGAGAAAAACCCATTTACAATGGACTGTTCATGTGCTTACCTTAATGGATTTGGTGAGACTTCATTTGGGAAGATCCTGGTGCAACAAACTGTTTATATGCTCAAGGTGGTCCAAGGACAGAAAGGTGACTCTCTGCACAAAGAGCCCAACATGTAGGGGGCCCAACTCTTTCAATGACTGACAGTTTCACTTGGTATTAGCAGATATCTTTTCAGACTGGGAAGGGAGGGATTATCTAAAGCTCCAAGATGGGCTCCTTCCAGGAGCTGCTGCCCTGGGATAGGGGCCTTTGCCAAGTTCCTGTGCATTTATGCTGGCAAGGAGCAGCAACAAGCCTTGGAGGATAATGGGATGACAGACATCAGTAGTCCAGGGAAAGAGGCCAAACAGGTTGAAAATGGCATGCTGGAGATAGATACCATGGACAGGCAGCTGCAGAGACAGCTCAACAGCTCCTCCTCCTACAGCAAGGATGTCACCAAGAACCACAACAGCATGGCAGAAATCTGAGACCAAGAAGGAAGGGACCTGGAAACCAATGGAGGCAGATGAGACTCAGACAGCCCCATTGTCGACAGGATCCAGGAGCTCAGGGATCCCTGGGCATTTCACAAGGTGACTACTCTCCATGGCAGTGTTTATTCCCAGGGTCTGCACCTGGATCTACTGCACAATATCCTGTGGTTGCCCATGAACTTCAAGAGGATCCTCAGTGGGAACATGGTCAGCCTTTTCTACACAGTGGTCTCAATGATCCCACAGGGCTTTAAGATCTTCATAGACTTCTCTCCTCCATGGACATGCTTTTAAATCAGAGATAACCCAGCAAGTAAGCAAAGTCCTACATCTAGAATAAAAATTACATGCATTCTAAAGTTGATGCAGAAAGTAGAATAAGGTATTACTGTTTTTCTCTCTCTGAATAAGATTTCTTATTCTAAGGTAGATCCTAAAAGCGGGCTTAAGTTAAGCCCCTAAAAAATAGTTTATGAAAGACCCTTCCTAAAAACCCAAGGTAGGTATGGTAATATAAGCATGAGTAAAAACTCAGGGTAAAGCAATATGTCAAATGAGTAGGTCAGGTACTAACCACTATGTATGAGTTTGCTTCTTTCAGGTCTCCACTCCAGTTGGAAACAAAGAAGTAGAAGAGACCTTGTGAAGTGCCTGTAACAACTCACACCTCATTTAAATTGTCAGAAGTGAAACCTTGGGCCTATCATACCAGAGTAAAGTGGTGTCCCATGGAGGAAGAGAACCAAGCCCCCAGGGAGATGCCAGCCTTTAGGTAATCTAAAATAACTGTTTAAGGAAAGACAAAAAAATGGAAATGTTGATTCTTTTTTTTTTTTGGCTAACCTTTCTTTGATTATTTGTTCTGTCTGTAGGATGGATAGACAACTCCTTAGTGAGGATTTCCCTAGTGTTGGCTCTTCTATTGATCTGTACTTGTATTTGTCAACCTAAACCTTGTTCAATGCTGTATATGATCTCTGAATTTGCAGAAGCCAGTCTCTTGGATCACCTACAGGGTGCAAGTAATAGCTCTGCACTCAGAGGTCTTGTATTTCTTTCCAGCCCAGCCATGTATCAGAGACATTGTCTACAAGGTGACAGTCCATTTTGTCTTGCCAATCCTCACTGTTGTATTTAACTGCATAGGATTCTTTTTCTTCTGTTGTTGTAAATATGCTGCCATAGCTTTGCAATGTCATACATAAGTCTTCCATCTAAAACATCACCCCCATTTCAGCAAGAAATAGCTCCATGACTTTGTTGCCCCTCCTCCCATAGACATGGAAGGGTAAAATTGACAGGGGGAACATGTAACAGAGTAATAATCCTTCCTCCCATAGATGTGGAAGCATAAAATTTAGAGTGGAAAATAAGAAGCAGAGAATGGCCTGGAAAAAAAGGCAAAATATTTTCTGTGTCATTAAAACTTCCCCCACTCTTTTTGAGAACTGAAACCTCATCCCTGCTTCAGTCCATTGGTTGGGAGGAGCAGGGGGAAGCCCTTTTGTTCTTGTATCCCAGGCCTGTGCCACCCTCTCCCCAGGTGGGCCCAGGTGGGGCTTTGTCTTTGGTAGAGATGGGATTATTAGGATAGTTAACCACATAGTCTAGAACTGAGGTGCCCTCTCTTTAAAAGCTCTGTATTTCTGCTTATGTTCAGGATTTTGAGATGAGAAGGTCTACCATTTTTCCTCCTTTGCCAGAAAAGTAACAAACTCTTTCCTTCTTCTCAACCAGTTGTCCTAATTCTTCTGATTTGGCCTCATGGACAAGAGCTGAGCTTTCAGTAACAAAAGCATAAAATTCTTGTCTCTCTTACCCCAGTCATCAAAGAGGCAAAGAAAATTTTCTGTAGCATGAGTGTTATCAGTGGCCAACCCAGATGTAGCTACTTTTATTGATGTATTAATTATGATCTTAAAATATTTAAACTTTAATAATAATTTTAAACTAGTTTCATTTACCAAAGATTATGAAGGTCACATGAATTAAAAGGCATTTGAGTTCTTATGTTCTTAATAAAACATTTGATGTGAGCACTTTTTGTCAGGTAGAGAGAATAAAGCAAGAAACAGAAAAGTGGCTTGGTGAGCAAGACAGGTTTTAATTATTAAACCTGAGAAGGGTATTTTGTCTATGACAGACAAAAAGACCCCAGCTTTTACATGCTTCATGGTTTTAAGGGCTAAGGAGGGACATTACAGGGCTTGAGGGGGGATAGGGAACTTCAGGCATGCCAATAGGTCAATTATCAGGAGCAGATGTTTTGGCTCAAGGAGAAGTTTGTTAAATTTAGAGACTTTACCTTTGGAGAGGGGCGTGCTAGGGGAAATGCTGATTATTGTCTGTGTGTGGGGAGGGCTAAGGAGGTGGTCTTGCATTCCATCCTCTTATTTTTACTTTGAGCCAATTAATTAGAGCTCTTTTATATGTTTTGATAGTGAAACATCACATATACATCACAAAAATGGACATGAAAACATATGGACATATAGAAGTAGACTTTTTAGGTGAAACATGGTGGAAAGTTTTATAGTTTGAAAGTTTAGAGCATACAAAGGAAGGGAAAAATTCCATGTAAAGTTCTAGTTAATCTTTTGTAGAAGTCAGAGAAGGGAAGCCATCAGAGTTCTTCCAGTGGGGGTAATTGTGAAGCACTAAAAGGGGTAGGCAAAGACTTTATCTCCCAGCAGACAGAAAGGCTGTGGAATACACAGGAGGTTTGCATTTTACCTTTTACTCTGAGGATAGGGGTAGGAGAGAGAAACAGAGGCTCTGAGAATTCAGTAAGAGCAGAGAATAGGATGTGGCTCCAGTATTTGTTCTTATCTGTGCTAGAGAGCATTACCTAAGGCTCAGCCATCCTCATGTGATGAAGTTAAGTCTGTTCTGAAGCTGGACATGTCCCTGAGAATGAGGCAGTTTGAGAGGGTCCCTGAACATGGAGGATTCGAGTTCAGGGGGGGGCACCCAGTTCCAGAATGTAAGTATGATCTTCCATTTTAGGAAGAGGACACTTGCTCTTCCAGTGTCCTTCTTTTTTTCAGAGGGCACAGTCCTGGCAGAGCCTGCTTCCTGGGGCGTTTTTATACCAGAGACCCAGAGTCATAGTGGAGGCAGGGCTCAGTTCCCATAGAAAGATGTGTTCTTGTCCTCTTCTGGCGTGGGGACTTTTTGAGTAACAGTCTATGGAAAAACTATTTGAAAAGCTTTTTCTTCTTTTTGGGCTGCTGTCATTCCTACTCTCTTTCCTCTCACCTTTCATCATCTTTGTTATCAAAGACCTTGAAGGACAGGTTTAAAGTTCTGCTTGTGGAGCCTGAGTAGCCTTCTCAAGTTTTTGAGTTTATGCCAAATCAACCCAACTGGGGCCAACTGGGAGATGAAGTACATTGCTAAGATGGATTGTCTTTCTCTAGTGTCAGGATCTAAATCAGTAAAAAGGCAAAAAGCTTCAAACAGGAAAAGGACTGGAATTTCATCCTGGCTCAGAGTAATTTACAAAAGCTTGTAACTCTGCAGCCAGGCAGTGAGTGCAGCTGGGCGAGAGAGATGCAGGTGGATAATGAGAAGGAGGGAATAGGGGAATGTGCACTGAAGGAAGGAAAATCATCTAGAAATTGAAGGCAGTGAGAGAGACACATGGATAAGAAGTAATATAAGGCAGGCATAGTGAAGACCAGAAAGTCTAACAAGGTAAAGAAAGCTTGAAAGTAGAGGACTTTAGACTTCTCACTGGGCCAGTGGTGAAAGAAGATCATTGTAGCCTCATGCAGAGATTCATTCTCCGGCCAAATTTCCTGATCATTTAATTTACTAAATGTTTGGGGCGGAGGTTAATTAGTCCCAAAGTTCTGACTGAATGTTACCCATTATGGCAACTAGGAGAAAGAAATGATGAAAGACTTCAGGAATGGTCATACATCAACCTAGCTACTGAGAGTCTGAGAGGGGTTGTTCCCCACTAGACCTTTGGGTGCTGATCAGACATTGGGCATCCACAACACTGAGTCAGACCAACATGAAATATAAGGTGCTGACCAGAAGGTGAGTGTCCCTAAGTCCTGGTCCAGATGAAAACCTAGACAGGAGCTTTCCCAAAGCCAGATGTCCCTGTGTGGGTGAAGTCCTGGAGGAGGTGGTCAGGAGGCATCCCCCTCCGTGTACCTCTCCCAGGGAGTGGTGACACTCCCAAAGTGGCAGACCAACATCAGAGTTTCCCCTGACTCTGCTGACTTTTTCTTGAGTATATGACCATTTCCAAAGCCCTGGAGACTTACTGACCAAACAGGGGCACTGAGAGTGGAGTAATAAGAGCTGTGTAGAAGAGGAGGGAGCAGTTCTGAGACTGAAGCAGAAGAGTGAGCTCCTAATACAAAGGTAGAGAAGTGACTTAGTTTAGCATCCCTGTGCTAGATAGAGAAGTGATTTTCCTTTGTCTCCATGCAGGCCACCAGCTGTTAGGGTGGAGACCTTGTGCACATGGGTTTTGAGAAAGATTTCTCCAGACAAGGATAAGGATAGAAAAAAGAGGTTTATTTACTTTTCCCCAGGGAGATAGAAAAGGACCAGCACAGAGGTGAAAAAGAATATACTGGCCCCAAAAAGCAGCTATTGAGGCTTTTCTAAGGGGGTGTAAAAATAGCAGGGTACAGTTGAGAAACTGCTGCATCTGCTCTTTCCTTTCTTCTTGGTGGCAGGTAGATAACAAAAACTGCAAGGATGTCAAAGTCCAAGAGTTGGCTCCCTGCTTTCCTTGGAGAAGAGATTATCACGGGAGATGTGACTCTGTCCTTGAGATATGGTTGAGGCTTGGAGCTCGCACCCTGCTGTTCACTCAGGAACTCTTTGGACTGTAAAAAAAGCAGATTCTCAAAAAACAATTTTAAAAGAGAAATATTTACATGCCTTTTCCATCCATTCAGCTCTCTTCAGAAGTTGTGTACAACAGAACTCCTGCAGAGTGCCTCTTAATGAAAGAACTCATAGGACTGATCTTTAACTGTTACTGGGGAAATTGTGGGATTAGGTATTCTCCTGTTATTTTTCTAAGGTCACCCCTTTCAGCAGGGATTTGTGTTTACAGCCCTGCATCAAAGGGATAATGAGAATATTTCAGCATAAATTTCATGTCATATCAAAACATGTATATTTAATTTTTTAAAGTGACACATAATTGCATTTGTCTTACCCACTTTGTCCCAAATGCTTTTCTACTTGAGACTAGCTAATAGCCAGCATGACTGTACTCTGGAATTCTGCCCTGAATCAAAGTTCCTCCTCAAAATAAATTAGTAGCTTTCAACTGGTGGCAGTTTTTTTCCCCTAGAAGACACTTGGCAATGCCTAGAGTTTTAGTTGTAACTTGTGTTCATATTGCTACTGGCATCTAGTGGGTACAGATCAAAGATGATACTGAACTCTCTACAATGCATAGGACAAACTCCCCAATAGACAGTTGTTTGGCCCCAAATATTAGAAGTGTTAAGGTTGAGTAACCCTGAAACAAATTATTCTGGGAGACAAAAGAAAATGCTGGGTAGGACAAAGAAAGCAGGCCAAGAGGGTTTATGCTGAAGGGGGAGGTATCTGACCTCAGGGAAATGCTCATGAGCTGGTTCATCCAGCTTCCCTCCTCTTCTCTTAATCTGCTTTGCCACACCCTCTCTTCATATCTGCCTCATCAACTCTCTGTCCTGCCCTGATAGTGAAATGCCTCCATCACGGACCTTGGAAAGTTTACTAAAAATAAAATTGGCTCTAAGGAAAGTATATAAATAGTAACCATAATAAACATAGGAAAAAACACAACTAGCACAACTATAGCAGAAATGTCTCTGAAAACAATGAAGATATATGGTCATACTTTTTACAAAGTTAATCTTTATTTTATTTACATTTTAATACTGAATATAACTATTGGTATGCTCTAGATATAAATGTTTCATACTTTAGGTTTTTAAAAATACAGGAAGAATAGTAACACACCAACAAAAATACTCAAAAAACTAAGCCTGTTGTACCAGAAAATCAGGAAAGGGGGAAAACTGCTGGAATCACTGCTGGGCATTGAACCCAGCAGGCCACATTTCCAGCCCCTTTCCAACCACCCCAGAGTTCCACGTACCCCCAATACATTGTCATGTCTACAGGATGGGGCCATTGTGTTTCTGTGTTACCTACATCAAATGATTGTGCATAAAACTATCTATGTAAACCCTGAAGGCTAGATTTGTGGAAGACTTATTCATGTATTTTATTTATCTTGTTCTTACATAATAACCACATCCTAACAAATGGTCCACTAGCAGGTGCTTCATAAGGGACTATGGAGTCAATGAATGAATGAAAGACAGGAGACCTATTTCTTCATTATGCTGTGGAAGAAAGCATCAAGGCAGGTCAGAAGGCTACAAATATAAATTTTCTATTTGACATATGTCTGATCCAGAATGTTCACATGAGTCAAAGCATAGAGAAGCAAGTGGTATTTCTCTGAGGTATTAAAGTTCCTCACTTAGGTGCATGTAACAAAACATCTCCAACACACAAGAGTTGAAATGATGTTCATGGCTATGCCAATGCAAATCAGTGAGGAATTATTGATTCATCCAAAACCACTCTTGTGCCAACTGGTTTTCTTCAGAAGGATTTTTAATTCATAGAACTTTTTCTGTGAATTTTGTACTGTTAAAAAAATTACTTATCAACTATTTAAAGACAATAAGGAAGATTTATTCAAGGGAATGTCTTGTGATGGATGTCGAGAACACAGATTGCAGTGGGGAGAGACTAGGCTCAATTCCAACAAAGTCCAGTGGGGATTTGTAACCAAAGAGCAGGGTGGGGGGCAGTGGATGGAAAAGCACTAAGAAGAAATATCAGGAGTGAGGGGGATTCTTGCTAGATCAATTCAAACAGAATTCTTGCTGAAGGCAGGCCATGGTGATAAGATATCAAGGGTGGTCAGATACCAAAAGTGGGAGACCTAGCAGGATTCTTGCTCAAACTGCATCCTACAAGGACAGAGAAGGAAGCCCAAGTTGAGGCCCAATCAAGCAAGGGCTTAGTGGAGCAGGACTATAGTTAGAACAAAGAGTGAGTCTTTGTTGGTATTAACAGAAAAATTGCTCTTTGAGTGCTAGCAATGCAGAAATTAACACAGTCAGACCACACTTCCTGTGGTGAGGGATCTTTGCCTATCCCTCTTCACTACTTTAGGAGACTGTTCCATAGTCCCAGTCTTAACTACTGAGTTTTCTGAGACTTAAAGAAATTTAGGGTCATTCCTTGTTTCCTCAGGTAAGTCTACATCAGTGGTACTTCGTGGGTTCATTCCATAGTAAATATACATCAAAATGTGCCCAGAAATAATCACTCTGATGATTTAAATAATGACACAGCTTAAGTTTTAGTCCTCAAAATTTTTTCATAATTCTGGGTCAATCTTAGCTTTGTTGCAAAGAAATACCATATTTAACAGTCCTTGTCTAGGGAAAATCAGAGAATCATTTGTCCTCACACACAGATGGCCAAGCCACAGTTGTTAGAATCTCAATGCATAGAAGGACATTTTATATCAGGGAATGGTCTGGGCACTCTGACTGCTGCCCAGACTGTGCTTGGGGTCTCTGAAGACCACCTGTGTCATTAAAGGTAGCTGTGCCAAAGGACTGGCAATCAAGCCAGGTCTTAAAGGCACTTTCTAAAAGCGCCCCCATTTCTTCCTTTCTTATTTTGTAACTACGGCTCTTCAGCTGCTACAGTTAGATGATAACAGATGTTAAAAGACTCAGATTCTGCAGGTCCCTAGCACACTGCTTGGCTTACCACATAGCCTGTTTTTTTCTTTTCTTTTCTTTTCTTTTTTGCAACCAACACAAAATTATAACCATGCTAATGGAATTCCTTACCAAGGAAGATCCATAATTATCCACCTTAGAAGAGAGGGAACTAAGGTGACTAAATGTCCCAGTTTGCCCAGGACTGAGGGTTTCCTAGGACATACAACTTTCAGTGATAAAATCCAGAAAAGTCCCAGGCCAACCAAAACAGCCTGGTCACCCTATAGGGGAGCAACCATCTTTGCCTCATGGGAACCACAGCCATCAGCTAGAACTATTCCAATTAAGTCTAGAATAGATGTCATAGCCTATTAAAACTGCTGATGACTACAGTAATCATCTTCCCTCTCATTTTTGCACAGACATGCTCAGACTCAGGTGTAGACATTTTTCCCAGGTCACACAGTTTGCTAGTAGCACATCAAGAACCAGAATCGAGATTGCCACACTCTCAATTTAGGGCACTTCCCACTGCATTACATTTTTCACTTTCTTATTCTCCTTTTTATCACTGTCTCAAAATGTAAAATTAGTTGAGCTGTTAGAACACTGAAAATTATTCTTTCCATTTATATTGGGCACTTCTTTTTGTTATTACAATGGGATGGTGAATGAGGGCTATAAAGGAATCAGGTTGTTGTAAGTAGCCTCAATGGATCACCATCTCTAGAATTACATGACATTCATTCCTACCCTTTGTTTCTACAGCACACTATAAGTATTTTTAACATGGAACTCTCACCAAAATGCCACCCCTGCCTGAGGATTCACATACCAAGACAACATACCCCTTCTAAAACAGCAAGGGGACTGTATTCCCCCATAGACTTAACATCTAGAAAAAGCATGAAAATCTTGCTTCCTCATAACTTACATCTTTTCAAAGGAAAGATTCAATATGCCTGCTCTAAAAATTGAAGTTAATGTACAAACTAATTAATTCTAAGAACTTTATAGATATCATCCTATTTAATGCTCCTTGTACCCCTATATGAGAGGTATTACTATTATCCCCATTTCACATATAGAAATACTGAGGCACAGAAGTGTTAAGCAACCAGTCCAAAGACATTGTTGCTGTTGATTTTTTAACTCCTGTAAGTGGCTGAATCTGCGTTCCTCAGCATTCTGCTTTTACAGAAGAGAATAAAAGCTCAAATACTGCAATAAAGCAAACCATTATGAATGCGGCCGTACTAGTTCTTGAAAAGCAAGGGCAGGAGAAAGGAGAAGGAATGTTTTCCTGGGGCACAGGGAGGTAAATTGGTAAGACATGTATTTGTAGGTAAAGGAGGGACTCTGCAGACTTGTTCATGTAATTTGTGTATTTATTTATTTATTTATTATTTCAGAATATTATGGGGTTACAAATGTTTTGGTTAAGTAAATTGCTTTTGTACAGTTTCAGTCAAAGTTATTCTATCTGTTAGGTGTGAATTCACCCATCCCCTACTACCCCTCCCAACCTGCTTGATTTCCAATGAGTGTTATTTCCATATGTGCACATAAGTGTTGATCAATGAGTTCCAATTTAATAGGGAGTGTATGTGTTTGTGTTTCCATTCTTGTGATACTTCACTTAGAAGAATGGTCTCCAGTTCCATCCAAGTTAATTCAGGAGGTATCGGCTCATAATTTTTTTATGGGTCAGTAGTACTCCATGATATACACATATCACATTTTATTAATCCACTCATGGATTGATGGGCACTTGGGTTGTTTCTACGTCTTTGTAATTGAGAATTGTGCTGCTATAAACATTCAGGTGAAGGAGTCTTTTTTATAAAATGTCTTTTTCTCCTTTGGGTAGACACCCAGTAGTGGGATTGCTGGATCAAATGGTAGCTGTACTTTTAGTTCTTTTAGTTACCTCCATACTGCTTTCCACAGGGGCTGTACTAGTTTGCAGTCCCACCAACAGTATATAAGTGTTCCGTTCTCTCTGCATCCACACCAGGGTCTGTTGTTTTGCAATTTTTTTGATAAGTCTCACTAGAGTTAGGTGATATCTCATTGTGGCTTTGGTTAGGATTTCCCTGATGATGAGAGATGTTGAGCATTTTTTCATATGTTTCTTTGACATTAGTCTGTCTTCTTTTGAAAAGTTTCTTTTCATGTCTTTTGCCCACTTTTTAATGAGGTTGTTTGATTTTTTCTCTTGTGGATTTGCTTGAGTTCTTTGTAGATTCTGGTTATCAGCCCTTTATCAGATGTGTAGCATGCAAATATTTTCTCCCATTCCATAGGTTGTCTGTTTTATCTATTGTTTCCTTGGCTGTGAAGAACATTTTTAATTTGATCTTGTCCCATTTATTTATTTTTTTGTGTGGCTGTGATTGCTTTTGGGGTTTTCTTCATAAATTCTTTGCCTAGGCTGATGTCTATAAGAGTTTTCCCAATATTTTCTTCTAGAATTCTTATAGTTTCATGCCTTAGGTTTAAGTCTGTTATCCATCATGAGTTAATTTTTGTGAGTGATGAGAGATTTGGAAGTTATTTCAATCTCCTACATGTGGCTATTCAATTTTCCCAGCATCAGTTATTGAATAGGGATTCTTTTCCCCAGTGTATGTTATTGTCTTCTTTGTCAAAGATCAGATGGCAATATGAGGATGGTTCTATATCTGGGTTCCCTGTTCTGATCCATTGGTCTGTGATTCTGTTCTTGTGCCAGCACCATGCTGTTTTGGTTACTATAGCCTTGTAGTCTAGCTTGGAGTCTAGTAAAGTGATGTCTCCCAATTTATTCTTTTTGCTTAAGGTTGCTTTGGCTATCCATGGTTCTGTCTGGTTCTATGTGAAGCATAGAACTATTTTTTCTAGATCTGCAAAAAATGACATTGGTATTTGAATGGGAATTGCATTGAATCTGTAAATCACTTTGGGTAGTACAGACATTTTAACAATCTTGATTTTGCTGATCCATGAGCATGATATGTTTTCCCATTTGTTTACATCCTCTGTGAGTTTCTTCCTCAGTGTTTCATAGTTGCCTCTGTAGAGGTATTTCACATCCTAGGATTAAATGTATTCCTAGGTATTTTATTTTCTTTGTTGCTACTGTGAAAGATATTGAGTCTTTGATTTGATTCTCAGCTTGACTCTTGTTGGTGTATAGGAATGCTACTGATTAGTGTACATTGATTTTGTAACCTGAGAATTTGATGATTTATCAATTTCCAGGAGTCTCTTGGAAGAATCTTTGGGGTTTTCTAGATATAAGATCATATCATCAGCAAAGAGAGATAGTTTGATCTCTTTTTTTCCCCATTTTGATACACTTGCCTGACTGCTCTCACTAGGACTTCCAGGGCTATGTTAAATAGAAGTGATGACAGTAGGCATCCTTGTCTGGTTCCAGTTCTAAGTAGGAATGCTCTCAATTTTTCCCTGATCAGTATACTGTTGGCTATGAGTTTTTCATATATGGCTTTTATAATTTTCAGGAATGTTCCATCTATGCCTATTTTGTTAAGAGTTCTTATCATAAAAGCATGCTGAATTTTGTCAAATGCTTTTTCTGCATCTATTGAGAAGATAATATGCTCTTTGTTTTTGCTTCTGTTTATGTGGTGAATCACTTTTATAGATTTGCATATATTGAACCACCTTTGCATCTCTGGGATGAAACCCACCTAGTCATGTTAGATTATTTTTTTGATATGCAGGTGAATTCAGTTTGCTAGGATTTTACTGAGAATTTTTGCACTTATATTGATTAGGGATATTGGTCTGTAGTTTTCTTTTTTTGTTGTTGTGTGCTTTCCTGACTTTGGTATCAAGGTGATATTGGCTTTATAGAATGAATTAGGGAGGATTCCTTCCTTTCATTGTTATGAAATAATTTCTGCAGTATAGGTAGC
This sequence comes from Daubentonia madagascariensis, assembly GCA_023783475.1. NCBI lineage: Eukaryota > Metazoa > Chordata > Mammalia > Primates > Daubentoniidae > Daubentonia > Daubentonia madagascariensis. The sequence goes on along the minus strand of JAKFHU010000651.1, from coordinate 135,470 downwards.
TACCAGTACTTCTTTGTAGATCTGGTAAAATTCAGAAGTGAAACAATTTGGATCAGAATTTTTTTTTTCTTTGAAGGTTTTTTTATTGAAGCTTCAACTTTGGTACTCTATACTGGGCTGTTCAGGGATTCTATTTCTTCCTGATTGAACATAGGGAGGTTATGTGTTTCCAAGAATTTATCCATTTCCTCAACATTTTCAAGTTTATGTGCATAGAGGTTTTTATAATATTCAAAGATTGTGTTTTGTATTTCTGTGGTATCAGGTGTAATATCTCCTTTTTCATTTCTGATTGAGCTTATTAAGATCATTTCTTTTCTGTTTCTGGTTAATCTAGTGATAGGCCTATTGACTTTATTTATCTTTTCAACTTGTTGTTTTATTAATCTTCTCTATAATTCTTTTGATATCAATTTCATTTATCTCTCCTGTGACCTTAGTTATTTCTTTTCTTCTGCTGGGTTTGGGACTGGTTTTCTCTTCCTTTTCCAATTCCTTGAGACAATTCATTAAATTGTTGCTTTTTGATCTTTCTGTCTTTCAGACATAGGCATTTAAGGTTATGAATTTTCCTCTTACAACTGCTCTTGCACAATCCCAAAGATTTCTGGTAACTTGTGTCCCCTTTGTCATTTAGTTCAAAAACTCTTTTGATTTCTATCTTAATTTCCTCCTTGATTTAATAATTATTCAGGAGTATTTTGTTTAATTTCCATGACTTTGTATAGAGTTGAGTATTTCTGTTGGAATTGATCTCTAATTTTATTGCACTGTGGTCTGAGAAGATACATGGTATAATTTCTGCTTTTTAAAATTTCTTGAGCCATATTTTGTGGCCTAGGATGGGATCTATCTTACAGAATGTTCCAGGAGCTGATGAGAAGATTGTATAGTCAATAGTTTGGGGATAGAATGTTTTGTAAATGTCTGATAGGCCCATTTGTTCTAGAGTCTTGTTTAAGTCCATTGTTTCTTTGTTTATTTTCTGCTTGGAGGATCTGTCCCATTCTGTCAGTGGGGTGTTGAAATCCCTGGCTATTACAGTGTTGCTGTTTATCACATTCTTTACATCAAGTATGAATCTGGGCACACCTGTGTTAGATGCATAGATATTTAGGATTGCTATGATCCTTCACCATTATATAATGACTGTCTTTGTCTTTATTTACTTTTGATTTTCTTTACTACTTGATTTGAAGTCTATGCTATCTGATATGAGAATGGCACTACACCAGCTGTTTTTCGTTTCCATTTGTGGGGAATATTGTTTTCCAAACCTTCACCTGGATATGAATGGATCCTTGTGGGTGAGATACATTTCCTGGAGACAGCAGATACTTGCTTGTATTTATTTACTCATTCAGCCAGGTTGTGTCTCTTTAGTGGGGCAGTTATAGCCATTCACATTTATTGAAAGAAATGATAAGTGGGGTATATTTCTGTGCATCTGTTGTGTAGTACTTTGTAGCTTTGTTTTTCCTCTTAAGCCATTGTGGAAACCGGGTTCTGCACTTTAGCATTTGGATAGTTATACACTTGTGGGTGTCTGTTGTGCTCGTCAGTGTATAATGCAGTTCTGAGTACTTCCTGCAGGACAGGTCTGGCCTTGAAAAATTCCCTCACTGTTTGCTTGTCTGCAGAAGTCTTTATTTCTACCTCGTATAAGAAACTAGTTTTACAGGATATAAAATTCTAGGCTGGCTATTATTGTTTGAGAAAAATGAGAATGGGGCCCCAGTCCCTCTGGCTTATAAGATCTCTGTTGAGAGGTCTGCAGTTAATCTGATGGGTTTTCCTTTGCAAGTTACCTGATGCTCTTGCCTTACAATTCATAACATTTCCTCTTTTGTGTTAACTTTGGCCAGTCTGATGACTATGTGTCATGCTCACTGTCTCTTGGCAGTGAATCCCCCAGGAGTCCATTGTGCTTCTAGTACTTGGATATCTAGAAAGACCTGGGAAATTTCATTAGGTACTCCCTCTAACAGATTATCCATCCCTTGTGTATTTTCTTCTTCACCTTCAGGGATGGCTATGATTCTTATGTCAGGCCTTTTTACATAATCTCATATTCATTCTAGTTTTTTTTTTTAATTCCTCTTATTTCTCCTTTCTTTCTCTTTGATTAATTTATTTAATTCATAGGGTTTGTCATCTAGCTCTCATATTCTTTCTTCCACCTGATCTAGCCTATTCTTAAGGCTTTTCTCTGTGTTTTGTACTTCCTCAAATGAATTGTTCAATTCCAGAAGGTCTGCTTGGTTTTTTTTAATAATTTAACTTCATTAGTGAACTTTTCATTCATACCCTGTATCGTTTTTCTGACTTCTTTGTGTTGGGTTTCTATTTTCTATTGTATTTCATTGAGCTTCTTACAATCCATATTCAAAATTCTTTACCAGTCATTTCAATATTCTTGTTTTATTTGGTTTCCATTGGTACAGAGTTATTGTTTTCTTTTGATGGTTTCCTTTTACTCTGATTTTTCACATATCTGGAGATCTTTTGCTGATTTCTTCTCATCTGGAGACATTTTTACTTCTCATTTTGGGATTTTATTTTGATTAGATAATGGCACACCAAGTTTAATCTCTGAGACAGTTGATAGTGCTTGTAGGTGAGACTCAACTACACCCTGGATGATTGAGTCATTAAATATGTTTTGTTTTGCTTTGTTTTGTTGTGTTTTGTTTTGTAGAGACAGGATCTTACTATGTTGCCCAGGCTGGCCTCAAAATCCTGACCTCAAGCAATCCTCCCACCTTGGCCTCCCAAAGTTCTGGGATTACAAAAGATATGGTAATGTGTCTCAACACTAGTTCCCATCTTCACTGGGTATCCTCACTCAAACACTTCACACACTCCTACAGTTCATGCTGGAACACAGCCATGGGGTTTTGGGAAATTCTGCCATGAAGTCCCCTCTAGTAATGGTGGTCCCTTCACTAAGCCCTGCCTGATCTTCCTAACCTGATCCAACCCTCTGCATGCTTCTGTCTCTTTACCACTGCATGTCTAGGTCCCCCTACAGTTCCTTCCTGGCACACTGTGCTGTGTTTTCTCTTAAACTGTGGACAACTCTTTTTCAAACAGATTTGGCTTTAATTTTTTATATTTTACTGTGACTTTAAGACAACATGATAATACTATCAGAGTTACCCATGCAAATTAAGTATAATGATTAAAATGGTTTATCTGAACACTGTTCAGTTAAAAAAATTAAAATTCATCATATTATGAATCTTTAAAATTTACTCAAGTAAAAAGCTAATTCCACACAGGAGTTCACCCAAATGTTCATAGGCATTGTCATTTTGTCATTAAATATTTACAAAGAAGGCTTTAATCTGAAGTCACCTTTGGCAATTTCTAAAATATACAAAATATAAACTCCCACAATGAAATCTGTGTACCCAAAAGTTGTCTCCCCAAAGTAATGAAACAACAAAGGAACAGATCACTTATCAGAACGAGAGAAGATGACCAAAATCTATCTCACTCATGATATAGTTCACTAAAAGACCAACTAAAAATCATCCTCCCCCTCAAAAAAAACTGAACAGAAATGATCTTAAGCTTCAGAAGGGGAAACAATCTGAAAGTGTACAAAATCTTATGCTTTTGCCACTGATTATCCTATCATTGCTAAGTCCTAAAGCTAAAATATGAGACAAACAAAAACAAGTCAGAGGTCAGAGTAAACTTACTGGACACTTCATGTTCTGGATTTACAGCAGGACATGGCTGAACAGGTAGGACACAGATTCCCCATTGTGTGTCCTTCAAATCACTTCTGCTAAGATTATGGAAATGTCAGTGACCTAAAAGCCAACAAGAACAACAGAAAAGGAGGAGAAAAGTGGGATATTTAGAGTTCTTTAAAAACTGAAAAACCAGAAAGCTGAGAAGCAGTTTCTCCAGCACGAATAATGTGTTACTATCAAAACTTCCCATGCCCTTTTCTTTTGAGGACAGACAGCTCTGGGGTTGGTCTTCAAATTATAACTTGTTGAACCAAACCCATATGGAATCCAGGAAGGGAGATTTTCAGTGCAGAGACTCAAAGTATTTTCAGGTGTTACCCAGAGATTCTTTTTATAGGGGCATTTGTTGATTTTGAATGAATTTTAATCAATAATTATATGGAAGGTTTTTCTCTCTCTGCTTCTGAAAATGTGGTGACTGCATCATTTTAAAAGCACAACTGTGATTATCTAACCCAGGGGTCAGAAAACTATGTTTTTCTATAAAGGATAGAAAGTTAGTATTTTTGGCATTTCAGGTCAAATGGTCTCTGTCACAACTACTCAAATTGTTTCTCCCAGGTTATTAAACTCCAATTTGGCAGTTCTCTGCTGGAGGAGGGGAGGGGTAGCACTTACGGATCCCTGCTCTCCTGTGCTCCTCCACACCCTCCAAATGGGCCTGGGCTCTTACTCCTCCCCAACCCTGAAACTGGGACCTCTCCCCAATACCTCCCCACTCTGCTGCCTGTGTCATCAGCAGGTGGACAGGCCAAATGCCTGTGGGTGGGAAGGTGACAAACTGAGGCTGCCCTTCCAGCTTGGGGCAGAAACGTGCCCCCAGCACTGAAAGGGGGCCACTGAGCACAGAGAATTCCAGCAGCTTCTAGGGTTGGGGCAAGGGGCCACAGTCTCCCTGTACTGTTCTCAAGCTAAGGGGAGGAGCACTGGTCCACTTTCTTCATCTCCAGGGCTGTGGTACCACAACTGCCTGCTTCTCCAAGCCACAGCAGGGGCCATTCTCTCCTTCTCCCAGCTGCAGCAGCAGCCACCTTGTCTGATGTAGATTCGGCCATGAGTGCACATCCTGTTTCTCAAGGCAGGCTCAGTTATTTAGGGTGGGCTCGGCCACAGGTGTGCTCCATATTGGCCAATGCAGGCTCAGTCACTCAGTATGGGTGGCCTCTCTTGTTCCTTGTGGCACTCCTGCATGGAGGAGAGCCCTGTGGCCCATTGCAGTTCTAAGGCACCTGGGTAGGGGAAGGGGAAAGCAAAAATCCCTTACCCTTTCCCTGGCCTCTGGAACTACTCCCATGTGGTTCAAGCTGAATTCTCCCTTATACCCTCCTCTCTCTCAGCTGTTCAGTTCCTGCTGGTGCTGTCCTGGACTCCATTGGTATCAGACTTTGTGGTCCACTCTTGATCAGCTATCACTGTCCACCCCTCTCAGTTCAACCCTCAACTCCTTTTCCAGGAATGTCCAACAACCCTTGACTCTAGTCAGCCGTCTTGCTTCTCCTACCTAATGTCTCCAGTTTTCTTCCATCCTCCTAACTTGGTATCATTGAGAACTAAAACTGCCCTTTTCCTGAAGCCCTGAAGCTGAAGCTGGAAGACTTGATATAAACCTCAGAGAAATCACAACAGATCACAACCTTTGTGCCTGCAGCGGTGTGGGCACTCAGAAAGTTCATCAGAATACCCAGGCCATCATCAGAAGCATACAAGTCTAGTATCTAGAAATCTTAACTAGCTGTCCTTTGTATTCTGAAGTTGGATTCATAATCTGGTCTAACAATTAATCTTTGTTTTTCTTTTATTTTTATAGAAATTCCTCTCATTAAGTGCCTGATGGTTTGCTATCCATGAAATATCTTCTCTTACCAATTCTCGACAGATTGTTCAGCTGTTCCTTAATTAACAAAAGGTGACTTGAACAAGAGATAGACTTAGATTGTTCATAGGAAAGAGAAATGTATATTCTTTATATGAACAAGAGTGAGAACCGACAATGATTATCTTCTTAACCAAACTTTATCAGGTTCCTCTGAGCCATTTTTCAACTTGGTCCCATTACTGGGTCTTGTCCTCAAGTGTATCCCTTACCCTACAATCTGGTTAAATTTCATTTTTCATCTTCCTCCAGTTGATATCTGATCACCATGGTCTGCCTTCAGCAAAAGTCCTGTTAGGTCTATTTAACAAGAATCTCCTTTCCCCTGTTGTTTCCTCTTAGTAATTTTCTGTCCACTGACCCTAACCCTGTTCCTTATCTATAAATCTCTGATTGTTACTGTTGTATTGGCTGAGCACAATTCTGTACTAAAGTCTCTTTTCTCTACATCAATAATTACTGAATAAAAACTTTTTAACCATTTTAACTATTGTCTAGTTCTGGTTTTCTTTTATATTAAAAATATAATATTCCCTCTAATTAGCATAGCTATCAGTTTCATTAATTTATTTGACAACTATTTAATCTAAAATGTCCAGGTGATTTGTATGTAGGTATGTATGTTAAAGTTGGAGACAAACTGGACTAGATTACATCCAATTCCAAATTCAATTGTATAATTTTATATGTTCTAATTTGGCCACAGATCAGATTGTATTAAAAGTTTCTGGTATATACCTCCCAAAATTCAAGGCAGGATCTTGAAGATATATTTGTACACCCACATTTACCACAGCATTATTCACAATAGGTAACAGGTGAGAACAATCAAGCAAAAAAATACAATGGTGAATTAACACATCTGGTATTATCCTGGATGGAGCCAGAGCCCATTCTTTGAAGTGAAGTATCACAAGAATGGAAAAACAAGCACCACTGGTACTCACCATCAAATGGGTACTAACTGATCAATACTTAGGTCACACATGGAAATAATATTCATCAGGTGTCGGGCAGGTGGGAGGGGGGTGGAGGGGATGGGAAAACTCACGCCTAATGGGTGGGGGGTGCATTGTCTGGGGGATGTCCACGATCGTATCTCTGACTTGGGCAGTGCATGGGCAATATATGTAACCAAAGTGTTGTATCCCAATAATATTCTGAAATAAAAAAAGAAAAATAATTAGTGTTCAGTTAGTATAGAGTTTCAATGTTATACAATTAAAAATTCTAGAGATTTTCTGCACAATATGAACATAGTTAACACTATTGAACTATCCACTTAAAAAACAGTCAAGATGACAAATTTAATAAAATTGAAAAGCTCATCTTCCTCTACGACATCAAGGAGGACAGGTAGCCAGCTAGCATTGAGTGTATAAGGAAAATAATAAAGAAATCAGAAAAATAGTCAGGGCTAACTATGTGGGGCTTTATATGCTATAGTAATGTTCTGGTTTTTCTTCTGGTAATGGAAACTTCCAGAAGTTTTAAGAAGAAGAAGTACAATTTCCTTTACACATTATATTAACCAAATGGCTTCTATGTAGAGATTTGATGTGGGGATGGATGCTGCCACAATTAATATATAAATAGTTGTAACAATTCAGGAGAGATTATTAATCTGGAGACAATGGTGGTTTGACGTATTTGACTTTAGATACATAAACCTAGAATATTAATGTTAAGTAAGTAGCACTCAAAATTCCATGAAATACAAAATGTAGAGAAACTAGAATACTTGGTGTGGTACACACCTTCCAAAATGGCTCTCAATGACCCTTGGACCCTAAAATTCATATATCTGTATAGCTTTCTTCCACATTGTATCAGAGTTGATCTGTGTGACCAAGAAAATATGACTGAAGTGATGGTTTGTGGCTTCTAAGACAAGACCATAGATAACACTGTCAATTCTTTTTTATGCTGTATGTGGTTAGTGCTAGGAATATTCCATTAGGTCCAGAGGAAGATTTAGTATAAACCTAATAAAGCTAAGTTTCAAGGGCCCTCACTTGCAAAGGTCAATTCCAAAGTCCTTGGACTGGCCCTAGCAATTGTGTTCATATGTTCATACATTTTTGAAAAATTTGTAAAAATAACTGGAAACCATTATGGTGGCTATCTCTTTTCACTCTGACTTTTCATTTGTTACTTTTTCCCTCATCATATTTAAATTTAAAAATCAACTTTTTAACTGAAATTTGTTGTGATTTATTTCTTATACTGAATATAAATTTGCACCTACTTTTGTATTACAATTTTTCTTGCCAAGGATCCACTAACTATGTAAGCTTCACAAGTCATAAAAAACTGAATTTTTCCTTGACCAAACCCACCAACTATTTTCAATCAACCACTAACAAAGAAGACTCAAATTATATGCTGCCTGGGTTCCCATCTGCCAAAGATTACAGACCTGTGACCTAAGAAGAGGCCAAGATTGGTGCTCAGACTATCCCTATGTCTTCCTGTTATTTTGTGAACCTTAAATAAATGTATGTAGAAACAATACAAGTAAAGCATTTATTTGGAAATAATGTACAAAAATTAGAATTGCAATTCAGGGCACACAAACCACAATAACCCCTAGATTTGTCAAAAGAATAAGGAGAAAGGCTGGAATTTTATGAGGAAAAAGTGAGGGTATTGAATGTTGTTTTGCTAGAAAGTTCATTGGTGCCAGCAGGATCTCGTAAGAGCTAGAAAGATCTGCTTGGTGAGTGGCAGCAGTTACTAGGTAAAATACAATCTTAAAGTTACAGTTAGGTCAGTGTGGTTTTTCTGTTGAAATAACAAAAACAGTTCCTGGAATGGGGATCTGAGTGCCCTTTCCTCATGACCCCAAATCCATTTTATTTAGGCATAATATGAATGACTCTATTTTGTATAATCAACTTTTATATTTACCTTTCTGATCAAGATCTTTCTTTGTTGATAAACCATTCTTGAAGTCAGACTTAAGTATCCCTCAGTGCTGGAAAAGATCTTTCCCGGTTGTTGATCTGGTCCCATACTGGAGGAATAGCCAGGAATTTTGAGTCAGTGTCAAACCCTTTTGGCCACATTTCAGCATCAAGGCAGCCAGGGGAAAAGGCCTTCTCAGGGAAGGTCTATTCACAGTTCAGCATTGAGTTTTATTTCATTAGCCCCCTAGACATTAGTAAGTCTCTTGAAATATTGAGCTAAGCTTATCCTTTTGGGAGAGTTAACTTTAAAAAGCTTAGAGAAGCATAAGAAAAGAGCTTAAACATCACAATACAAAGAATAATAAGCAACAATATAATAAATCCAGTTTGAATAATAGTTCTCAACCATGAACTTAGCCTTGAATGTAACCTACTGAACAAATCAAAAAATCCAGATATGCTAAGTGAAGGTGAAATTTGTTACAGCCAGGTGGCTTGCTCTCATCTTGTGTAACTGTTTTTACCTCACAGAGGAATTTATTCATGTATAGTATATAGTATTAGCTATGGCATAGACATTTTTGTTCAAACAATAGTTCACCTAGAGCAATTTTATTATCTGGTATCTCATGAATGGTTTGATTGGGTTGTAGGAAACTGGAAGAGTTTGAATCTAGTCCAGTTTACAGATAGATAACAAAAACTTGAAAACAATAAAAAGGGCTAAAATTTAATAACAGATATACCATATTTTATCTTCAGAAACACAATTTTTTTCTTTTTTTTACATTCTCCATCAATTTTACCTATGATCTTCAAAATAAGACTCATTTATTTGTATAATATTAGTAAGTTTAACTTCATCAGGCTTGACCTGATTATTTACTAAGTGGAGCAGGAATGGTTGATTGACCACACAGTAATCTCAGATTTGAAACCTTTTGAAGTGAGGAAGCAAAATGAAGACAAACTTTAGACTTTATTTACAGTATTGTTATCTACCTATAGATAATCTAAATATGGAATCCCAGTCCAAAATTTGTTAATACAATCAATGTTTTTAATCATATCCTTTTATAAAATGAACAGATTCTTGTTGAACTTATGCAAATAATGGTATAACTTAAAATAAGAATACTTACAAATAGTTTTCAAATTCTAGAGGAATCAGGTAAGAAGCAAAAGTAAATATTTTGATTTTTTTCTCAAAAGTATACTGTAACAAATGGCTATAAGGTATAGATACCTTAAAATTAAAAACTTGTCTTAAATCTGGAAGAGAAACATTAAAATAAAGAATCAACAATATTTTAAAACCATAAGTCCATAATTTATCAGTTCATTCAGTCTAATATAATTATTCTTATTTAGCTTAACCTTGAATAGTAAGTTCAAAAATTTATTAGTTTTTTATTAGAGTTTTAGAAATTCTTTCTCAGTCCTTACTCACGGGTTACCAGCAATCTGTATTCAAAAATAATTGTCAGGGTTTTTTTTTTTTTAACATTTTCATGATGAAAAAGCAATTTTGGATTGTAGCTGAGTGTAAATTCTTTTAGAGAAGAAGCAAAACTGTGGGATGACAAAAAAGTAGAATGACCATGATTATAAATCTAATGAGAGTTCATCATAACCAACAAGTTTAAACTGTCACATACATTTTATAAATACACATTTTATAATTTTTAGAAACATGTTTTTTTCATAGAACAAATTTTTAAGATGGAACAGCAAACATTTACTAATAGACACAGATAAATTTTGTCTTTTCATCAAACTTAAGAAGCTAAGAATAAACTTAAATTTGTATTCAGCAATTAGTGTTTCAATTTTGTAACTTTTTTGGATTATTCATAAGAACTTTTCTGAGACATTGGATAAAACCAGCCAACACTTTAATTTTACTTCCCTATTAAAAATTTTTATAGCATGTGAATGTAAGGAAGTCATCCCCAAAACAAGAACCTAAAGAGTTTAAAAAAATAGATATTTTGTTTTACTGCTGTACTTAATACATATATATATATATAAAGTAATGGACTTAATGTTGCACCTTCATTTGCATATTTCCTGTTAGGCCAAACTCATATTTTTATGACTTAAATGTCCAGTAGAGATAAAAATTGTATGTCTTCATGATATTTAATGTTGACAACTCTGAAAACATATCTGCCCTTATTAAATCAATCTAACTTAAACTAGCTTTTTATTTAGCAGAGATTGTCTTAGATCACACAAATCTTAAAATCATCTGGGTTAGTTACCGTATTTTTAGCAGTTTTAGGTATGTTCACTTATGTCTAAGCTAGTTTGAACAAAACCTTTTACTGTAATAATATTAGTAGAAAAGATCATTCAGATTTTCATTTTGCTCAGTTTTAAAAATAGCCAAAAACCATGCCAACAAGAAAGAAAGTGGACAGAGCATATAGTTAAGGAGGGGCTCAAGAAAAGGAGTTCTGTGAACTGAGAAGTTCCCGTGGGAGAAAAAACATCCACAAGAGAAAACAGAAGACCTTCCTCTCTCAACAAGGCACTACAGATAGAGACCCAGAAGAGCTGATTTTGATAAGAATTCCTATTTTCTGCTGATTTTTATTAGGTCTCTCAGAATTCCACCCATAGAATCTGGAGCAAGTGAGGTATTCCAGCCTTCACTGGGTCCAAGCATTAGGTGAACATAAGACAGATTAACAAGTGAAAAGTATAACATAAATTATATGTGGCGTGGGAGCCTGCATAAGAAAGCGAAGACCCCAAAGAAGTTTGAGTCAGTTACTGATGAACTGGATTGGCCAAAAGATGGCAAACTGTAAAACTATGACTAAATTATGTGATGAGGCTTAAAAGCTAACAGCTATTCTAACAAGGTCTATATAATCTCTGATTGCAACATTTTTTCCTTAAACATAAAGATATCATTTTTTTTCTAGTATAGGTGGAGTGTCTTTCACATGTCTTTTAAGAAACAGCATAAAGGTCAAAGTGATCTCTTCACATCTGCTGTTTTTCAAATGTCTTTAACTTCAATAGTTAACATGCCAGAATAACATATTTTAACCTTTTTATGTTCCCTGTCTGCAACTTCCATACAAGTTTTATGTATTAAAACCTGGAGCTGTGGAGAGAACTGGGTTAGTAGTTAACAAGTTTGGGAGGAAAAACAAAGTACAGCTACACAAGGATAAAGAGGGAAAGGAGTTGAAGGAAAGGGTACTGTATTTTTCAGTGGGAAGATATTTGAGTCCTGAGTATGTCTCATTTATTGTGTTTTATCTTATAGCCATGGTCTTTTAATTTAGTTCTGAGAAACATAAGTTTAGGAAATTCAAAAGAATCCCATAATGGCCATTGCAATTGAAACTTTTCTTTAGTGTACATGATGATGGATTATAGTGTTTGAACATATAACAAGCTGGAGTTCCTGAGGAGGGGGGCTATCTTGATATGCCTTTGAACATAAAGAGCCCATGTAATAAATCAATTTATCCAGATAAATTGGCACAAGACTGAACACACAAATGCTAAAATAAGAACAAGATGTACAAAATGAAACCAAAAGTATAGTACTCATCTGAAAAGACATAAGTCTTCTTAACTAGGAAGAATGAAAGACTTTTTTATCAAGACAGGGAAAGTCCCTCATAAATGAGACCCCAAATAAGGCTGTAGAACTCAAACCAATAAAAGGGAATTCAACCCAAGAGAGAGGACTCATTGGGATGAAAAACAACAGGTAGAAACGTGGAAACCACAAAAGATGTAACTGGAAACTACACCTACAGTTCCAGGGGCCATTGATATTTCTGAGGTGAGTCAACTTCAGATCCCACTTCTGACACCAGATTATGTCAACCTTAAAAATATATAGAGACAAGTCTACAAGTAAAGGGTTTATTAAGGGATAATGTACAAGTATTAGACGTGAAATTTGGGTCACCTAAACCACACTAGTCCCTAGATGTATCTAAAGAACAAAGGGAAAGGCTGGGATTTTATTGGAAAAAAGAGGAAGATTATGTAAGTTATGTCATCAAAGGTAAACTTCACTGGAAGTAGTAGGATCTTGTAGGAGCTGGAGAATTCTGATTGGTGTGTGGTGGCAGTTGCTAGGAAAGATGTAACCTTAAAGTTATGATTTTTCTGTTGAATTGCAGAGCCAGTTTCTGGAATGGGGACCTGGGCACTCTTCTTCATGCCCTCCTAACTCCATTTTGGTTCTGTCTGACATGTAAGGACCCCATTTTGTAGAATCAACTTTTACAATTTCATCTGCCTCCTCTACTTTCCAGCTGACCTGAAAGATATTCCTGACCAAGTAACATACGTACTGAAACCTTCCAAGAAGATTAAAGCAATTTACCAGTCTCTGCAAGACCCATTGGAAATAGTGAGAGGAATGTCCAGAAAGGAAACTTGGGACTACATGGTGAAGAAAGTTGGAGAATTTTTACTATATTATAAAACTTATTGGAGATCCACTACTAACTTTGGAGAAGAAATGATCATATATGCACATGAAATATTTCTCTGGAAGTATTTTGATTATACTAAATTGCCAATAGTGGTTACTGTTCATGGTGGTGTGAACATATATTATTTTAACGCTTTTAATGTTCCCTACCTGAAATTTTACATATTACAAGTTAGAGCTTGTGGCTTTGGAGAGATTAATATAAAAGTTGCAAAATTTTTGGAACTTTTTGCACTGTTTATAATATATTTTAACTTAGTTATAACATTTAAAAAAATAAGTGTTTTCAGCTACGATAATAGGGGGATTTGTTATAATAACTACTGTACTTGAATCACTTTTGTATTTGGTAAATCAGACTAATAAATTAAATGACTTGAGGGATTATATCATCAGCTATAGCAAAATGTACTACTTAAAATTAAACCTGAAAATTAAGTTTTGTGAGACTGAACTCTGATATATTTTGAATTAAATGTGTGCTGGCTATGATAGTGATTTAAGAAAATTTTTGAGGAATTTAGCTATGTTTCACAAATAAATTTACTTACAATTGTAGTTAAAAATTCAAGAAGTATTTAGAATATAGAAAATATTCTATATTTAGAAAATTTAGAAAAAATAATCATACTTATTCTTTTAATCTATTTTTATTCCTGGATGTCATTGCCCTGTTGTCTGTTGGCATCCAGTTTGCCAAAATGTATTATTATTTTAAAGATTTCCCTCCCATTCAGAATATTTTAGTTTCTTTTGTTTACTGTTGGTGTTCTACAATTTCCCAAGAATGTAGCTAGTTCTGAATTTTTTTCATTATATTCATTTTATTCTCTTTATTTTGATAGGACATACATAACAGAAAATTTACCATTTTAACCATCGTAGATATACAATTCAGGAGCATGAAATAATTTACAATGTTGTTCACCCATCACCACAATCCATTTTCAGAACTTTATCAGTACCAAAACAGAAACTCTCTATATACATAAACAATTGCTCTCCATTGCTTCTACCCTCAGGCCCAAGTAATCTCTATTCAACTTTCTTTCTTTATGAACTTGACTATTCTTAGGTGTCTCGTGTTAGTGGAATCATACAATATGTATCCTTTTGAATCTGGCTATCATGAATAATGCCAAATGAACATTTGTATACAAATATCCATTTCAGCTTTGTTATCCCAAGAAAAAACAACCAGAAACTGACTGAACAAGTTTTATCAGAGATATAGAAAACAGTCCAATCAAGTGAAGACCCAGTCAAGAAAATGCCATTACCAAATGGTAGGAAAATTTTGTGGCATTTGTAGTCACACTTGCCCTACAAAAGTGGCTGCAGTTTTGGTCTTGAAGAGATGGCAGCCCAATTTATAGTTCTCTTCTTCAAATCAGACAGCAGAGCAGATCTTACTTGCAAATTATTTATGTACATCTGTTCTAAACTAGGTAGTGTATACTTGAAGGACTGAATCAAGTCACTGTCTTTATTTCACATAACTGGGGTCAAGTAGGAAAAGCACTGATGAAAGTAGAAAAATCACTTATAAAATCTGCTTGTAAAAGCTGCAAGGTGTACTACACACATACAGGTGCTTAGGACAAGAGATTATTGGTGAAATGGACAATATATTATCTCAGGTCTAGAGGAGAAGCTGGGATGATACACTTTGGGTAATCAAGATATTCAAAGGCAGTCAATTTATAAAGGAATTTAGGAATCTACCCAAAGTTCAGGCAATATGCATGCTCAAAAAGTACTTGACAACACCTTAAGATTTTCAATGGGGCTAATCTCTATACTCAGAACAAACCTAGTTAAATACTGAAGAAGTGTCCTAGCACAGAGCCACATTGCAAAACCTGAAACAGGTGATGGTGTTTGTGTTTGTGTGTGTGTTTCCTCTTTAGTTTTTTGTTTTTGCTGTGTTTTAAATTTTTTAGTGTGTTTTTATTTGTTTATTATAGCTGATGGCATTCAGGAAAATCTCTGTTAAAATATTAGTTCAGCATGAGCTAAAGTAACAGAGACTTCAGTGATCACACATACCAACTAACAATTTCTGAAAAAATAGTTTGGAAAGGTCTCAAAACTAACTAAAAATAATAAAAATAAATAGAAAATCTTGGTGAAAGGGGAGCTGGATTTCCAGAGATATCACAGTGTAATAATGAAGTGCCCAATTTTCAACTCAAATGTAAAAGTATACATACAAACAGCAAAATATTGCCTATTCCAAGGAGCAAAATAAATCAACAGAAACTGTCTCTGAAAAAGTCCAGACATTGGATATTCTAGCCAAAAACAAAACAAAACAAAACTTGTATGTGACGAAACAAATATTTTCACCAAAGACAACAGGAAGATGGAAGAAAAACTCAATACTCTGAAATCCATGTGCAATAGAAATTTGAGATATAGTAAATATGGTGGAAAGATCAGAAAATTTAATGTGATGATAACAGGTTAATTGCAAGTTCATGGTGAAATAAGCTTGGGATAATTGATTATCTGTTTTTGCAGTGATGCAGATTTAAGTTATACCATGATTTTGTTCAGCAGAAATATTTAACAAAGAATGATTATTCACCCATATACTTCTTATATATAGGCTTTAAGATATAAAATTGATAGGGATAGGCCAGGGAACAGTTAGAATAAATACAATATACCTGACTTAGGAAGTTTCATATTTTTATTTAAAAAATTCAGTTCATGAGATAATATTATGACACCTTGATCTTTCAAAGTTAAAGCTATTGCTGCAATGCAACCTTAAAGAAAGATTTAGGATATTAAATATGGAAAATTTTATTATAGATTTTGGGCTGCCAGAGGAGAAACTAGCACTGAAATTGATAAAAATCAAAGTAAGAGGTTTTTGTTCTTTCTTTCTCTTTCTCTACTTCTTTTTCTCCCTCTTTCTTTTCTTTTATTTACTAAGACACCCAAACATAAGTCAAAAATTAAACTCTTTCAAAGCAAAAAAAAAAAAATCAGGTTAGAAAGAGGCTATATAATATGCATCTATTTTGAGTATACATCTCCATGAAGATTGCTAAATATCTGGAAGAGATAGACATTTATCTGAACATAGTTGATTTGCTTTTGGTCAGCTTCAAAAACAGTGAACTTAAGTTAGAAGAATAATAACAAGCCTAAGACATAAAACTGCTTCCAATGCAAATTCAAGAGTAATCTAGGCAGAATAAAATAGAACAGTATTCTGAGTAGCTGAGAAGTAAAAGTCAAATAATCAATAACTAGCATTTAGAAATATGTGAAAGTAAACCAACTTTCTTTTTCTTTTCTTTTTTTTTTTTTTGCCCTGAGAAAAATCATGAAGATGACATTTATATCAAAGGGAGTTGAACCATTGTAGTACTGCTGTAACTCATCATTTTAATTTTTTTTTTCAGCTTGCTTTTTCTGAAAAATAATTATTTTATATAATTAGACTAAGTCTTGCTGGGCCTAGGGCCAATAACTTCTGTGTTAATTTTAATGTCTAAAGTAATTGTATCAGTTGTTGGATTTTAATAGATGTCTAACGCTGCAGTAATCATCTATCTGAGCATTCTTTCTCTCCAAGCCAATGATATCCTTCTTACCAATCAACTTACATGAAATATTTTGGATCTGAGATGCAGGCAGAGGGGCAAATAACCCTCAGACCAACTCTCTGGGTCAAAATATAAGCTCATAAACACATATAATAATAAAAATTTTAGGTTTATATAGAAAAACATTGAAAGAATATGCCCTAAATTGTTGATATTGACTATGACTGTCTTTGGGGGTTTAATTTACATAAATTTATATTATGCATCATTTATTTTGTAAAGTTTTATTTTTGTGGACTCATTTTACATTTTTAGTTAGAAATATATGCAATAAAATATATGTAAATATTTTTTATTCTGTTCCCATTTTTTTTAATATATATATAAATTGGCTACTGGGTCTCTGGTCAAGTATTCTAAGTATAATCTTGAAAATATCCAAGTGAAGAAGGCAGAATTAACTCAGTTAAAAGATTTTCATGATCATTTGTTTTTTAATTGTATTTTCATTTTACTAGTATCTACTAAAATTAAAACATGATGTGCTTGTGACCAATCCATTTCAACACTGTAGGAAAATATTAAGCTCATACAGTACAATAATACCCAGGTTAGAAATCTTGATGAGTTTATGATTAATGTGAATGGCGAATTCACTATATTTCCATGTATTTTCATAATGAATTTCAATTCCGAAGTTTAAATATAACAAAAAGCTAGGGAAGAGTTTCTGAATGGCATGCTGTATGGCATAAACATGACAGAGATAGTTAGCTGCCTACCTTCAATGCATTCTCTTCTGCATTTTTGGTATAGGATTCTAATTTTCCTTTCAGGAAACAATTTGACAGGCAAAAGGCTACATTTGCTTTTAGGGGTAAAAATTTTAAAAAATAAATAAATGGAATATGTTAGGTCGTACCTCTGGGAAAACTTCTTTAAGTGGATTAGACAATCATCACACGTTGTTTTCAGGCTTTTGCCTTTCCTAACATTTACTTTTGAAATGAGCATGTGACTGGGACTCTAGTCACTTTCTTAGTCTAGGGTGAAACCTAGACATAATACTGGAAAAGCAGAAAGATGAAACTTTTGCTGAATCCCTGATGATATTGTTCCCTGATAGACTTGAACCAAGTATTTTCAGAATGATTTTCTATGTTTGTCAATGTATTTATATATATTAAATGGGCAGTTTCTCATAATGCAAATTATAAGAATCATATGTGTGTGTATACATATACATTATATAAACAGATTTTATGTATAATACATTAATATTCTATCTAGAATAATCTATCAATCTTCTTTCTATCCATCTATTTTCTTCTATCTATATATCCATAACCAGATATTATATTCTTACTAATGAAGATACTCACCACCATCTGTGAAGTAGCCTTGACAAAAAATTGGAATCCAAACCTCATCAAACTTCTAGATCCACAGCAAATTACAGTAAATACAGAGAAAAGAGGAACATTAACTCACGTTGGGGAGTAATTGGCAAAACTCAGAAAACTGGCAAAACTCCACAAGACAAATAACTTAATTTCTTCAATAAATAACTAAAAATAAAAAAAGAGAGGGTGAAAAATCTATAGATTAACAGAAACTTTAAAATACATATCAATCAACTGCAATGTGCAGATCTTATCTGGATACTGATTTTTCACAATTGTGTGAAAATATATGACATAAGAACACTGGACGTCCTAAAACTAATAGTATATGTGATAATATTAGATAATTATAAACTTTTCAAGTGAGAAAATGACATGATAGTTATATAAAAATATATAACTATATTTCTTATCTATATGAGACTTTTACTGAAATATTTATTGGTTAAAAATACAATGATGTCTGAGATTTGCTTCAAAACCATACAGTATAGGAGGAAGGGGGAAGAAATAAAGAACTAATTTAGGACACAAATTGGTTACTGTTAAAATTTTGTTGTGAGTATACATTGATTCATAATATGATTGTACCAAATTTTTTTGTAACAAAGGATTAATAGAAATGTAGGAGAAAATTTGCAATGCTAGACTAGGTACTAACTGTAAAACATCTTTAGTACAAGAAAGTTTTGTTCTCTAGTTCAGTGGCCTCCAAAGTTTAGTGCACACACTACCAGAGACTTTTGTATGCATGCATCACAAATATGCATCTTTATTTATTTATAGAAAATTATGTATATGTAATGCTGTATTAATATGCTATTATGAAAATTTGCAAATATTACAAAGGCGAGATGAAAATAGGCCCAAGAATCATTCCAATATGTTCTCCCAAATGTCTAAGTGGAACAAGAACCCAATTATATCTCAAAGTTAGTAAATGGGGGGGAGGTCACTGAAGTTTTCTGAGTAGTAAAGTTTTTTTTAAATAAAAAACAAAATATTACCAGAGTAGGCTTAGGAAATGGGAGATTGTTGACAATAACTTAGAGCTATTTCACAGAGGCTTCTCAAGAATGAAAATAGATTGGGAAATTCTATAACTAGATATATGAACTAAACAAGAATACTTACCTCCTCGTCCATATCTATTGGTCATCTTGCCTATATTCTGCACATAGGATAAAATATGCATATAAAACAAAGATCCTTCACATTTTATTTTCTATCTTTGGTGGAAATAATATTGAGACAATTAATAATACTCACAACATATCTAACATTGATTACTTACTTTCTTCTAAATATTATCCTAAGAATTTTATATACACAATTTCACTTTAAAACTTTTGGCATCTGTATATATCTTATTAATTTCCATGTTACTATGAGGAACTGAGAATTAGAAAAAATAATTTTTTTCAAGACAGAAGGGCTAGAATATGGCAGAGTCAAATTAAAATTAACATGCTTTTAATGCTCAAAACACATATCATTATCTACTAAACTATTATATAAAGTCCCAAAGATAATTAATAATAGCACCCAAACCACATAATTATTGTGACAATTAAATTTGATAATATGTGTGACATGCTTAATATGGTGTCTGACATGGAATGCACATATTAATATCTTAGTATTTTAGTACAAACAATGATATTCAGTAGGATTTTCCCAAGTAGACATCATTATGTCTCCAAATCAAATACCAATATTTATAATTACAATTGCAATAAATAACATGTTAAAAATTATTATTTGTAGTAAGACATGCCTAAATTCTTCTCTTTGCCATCATCTGTGAACATGTATGGCTTTTATTACTTAATCTCTAGGGAAAGATAGAACTATGAATTATGCTATCTATAGTTTCTTGCCCAGTAAGGGAAATGTTAATATTTGAGCCTGTATACTCCTGTTATATTTTCAAGACCCACTTACACAAATAAGGTACTTTGTAACTTCAGCACAGGATGATCCATGAGGTACATGTGTACAAATCAATTTTATTTTATGATTTCAGAGCTTGCAACTTTTAATTTTGACCCAAAGGTTAATATTTTGGGGGACACGGGGATCTCATCATTTTGCAGGCTGCTGCCTTGCTCCTTGTCCTCACGGAAGGAAGCTCCCTGGCTCTCAGAGTCCTCCTCATCCGAGCTGTCCCTGAAGCCGGGTGGGGGTGCGGCGATGGCCATGTTCAAGGAAGGCAACAGGAAGTCATCCTCGTTGTCATCGCCTTCCGGAGGGGGCAGGGACGTGAGGTCAATGATGTCATCGCTTCACCCAAACTGGCTCCTCTCGGAGATTCCTGTGCTTCCTTCAGGGTTTCTGGTCCTGAGAGGGTCAACAGGGACCACTACGCTAGACTTCTGTACTCCGCCTCACAGGGGACCTCCCCAGGCTGAAACAGTGGCTGGCTGAATTCATCTGGCTATAGGTGCTGTCTATAAACAAGTGCCGGTGCTCTTTCGGACACTAGGCCCTATCTGTAATCTCAGCTGCCTTTTGTTTGGGATCTATGTATGTTATCTGGGCTTCTTGTTCCCCTTTGCCAATAAAACTGGTCATTTGGGGTATACAGTTCCAATCCGGGCCAAGGAGGTTATGCTTTCCTTTATTTTCAGCTCCTAAAGGGAAAGAATCATGCAAGACATTCTACTATGCTGTTTTGTTTTGTTTTGTTTTGTTTTGTTTTGGGGGCGGGGGTGTCTTCCCTGTTTCTTAATGTCATGGCTTGTAGCATTACTTGTGCAAATATAGTTATTCAACTTTCCAAATATGGTATGAGTCAATTTAGGTTTCAGGTGTAAGGATTCCTTGGTTAGGAGAAATGACCTTAACAAAACTGATACTATCTGGGAGTAGGAAACTATAGCTTAATTCTACCTGACCCTCGGTTTTATTATTATAAGACCTTCTTTACATCTATAAATGTGCATATACAATATGCTTTTTAAAATCATTAAAAGCAATATTTCAAAAGGCTGTTATAAACCCATGAAATAAGTTGTCCTTTTCTTTGTAGAAGACAATATTGAACTTTTTCCTCACCAAACTGAAAGATAGTCAAGGATCCTCAATTTTTAGGAAATTAAGATTAATATTGTAATGATAGCATGAAAACCTCCATTTTTAGGGGCTTTTTATGTTATAATAGGTATTAACATATGTTCATGTATAAATTTCAGGATGTATGTATTTGATGTAGTTTGGATGTTTTTCCTCCAAACCTCATGTTAAAATTTGATCCCCAGTGTTGGAGGTAGGGCTGTTGGGAGGTGTTTGGGTCTTGGTGCCCTCCCCATGGTAATGAATGAGTTCTCACTCTATCATTTCATGGGAGAGCTGGTTGTTTCAAAGAGTGTGAGCACTAACCTCTCCCTCCCTTGCTCCTTCTCTAGCCAGTGACATATCTGCTACCCATTTGCCTTCTACTTTGATTGGAAGCTCCATGACACCCTCACCAGAAGCAGATGCTGTCTCCATACTTGTACAGTCTACAGAAATGTGAGCCAAATAAACCTCTTTTCTTTATAATTACCCAGCATCAGATATTTCATTTATAGCAATGCAAAATGGACTAACACAGCATGTGTGCACAGAATTATAATTTGTAAATGTATAAACTTTTATCCTTTTGCTCTAAACGTATAGAGTAATCATCAGTAATGTATTTCTCTATGCTATTTATATGCATAGCCAATAATCTGACAAATTTTAACTCTTGTATGTGTCATAGGAATTCCTGAAGATTTGTTTGATGTGTCTTATGAATTAAAATTACAAATCCATACTTTAAGTATGATTATTTTGTTTGCTCTTTAAGATTTCAAGAGAGGATTTTGATGTAGAGATTTGACTTTCATATTGAACCAGATGTAATACTGGGTCATTCTGCCAATGTTGCTTTGCACAGTCTAGAGGCAATGTTTTGAAAAAAAGTTCGCTAATCATTGTAGCAAATTTTAGGGCCACATCATCCTCTCATTTGCTCTCCTAAAGTTCCCCCGGCCAAGTTTGAAGAATACTGACATCATATGTGCAAGACATAGGAAAAATACAACAACATTAAGTTTTATTGAAGAAGTTTCTGCCCCCTCAAATTATACAGTGAATGTAATGCTGAACAATATTTGAAATTATTTTACTAAATACACATATTTTCTTGAACAGCAAACAACAGATATAAATTTGAAGACAGGTACACACTGGACATACCTACTTCTTAATTTACAATAAATACACCTTCTGGATGTTCAGCATTATTTTATTAACAACAATTTGAATTGTGACTGATATGAGGGTGAGGAGTGTGGAACTGTGGTGAGAAGGGGGAGTGATTCAGTAAAGTAGTGTTGTGAGGGAGCTCTGGGGTTAGGCCAAAGGCTGGTAAATGTCTTCTATAAAGGGAAGGCCAAATAGTGAATATTTTAGGTTTTGCAAGACAACTACTCAATTAAGCAACTACTCAACTCTGCTATTTTAATTCAAAAGCAGCCATAAACAATACATAAACAAATGTGGCTGAATTTCAGTAAACTTTATTTCAAAACCAGAATTTATCCTCTCCTATAGTTTGCCAACCCCTTTATTTAGACCAATATGAAAACTGAGTAGGTCAGCAGACCAAGCAAGCTAATGGTAACTATTTAGACTTTTATAAGGCCCACAGATTCATCAACATATGTGTTACTAGGGATTTAGAAAGGACTTGGATGTTAATTTTCATGACAGAGAATAGATGTACATTTCATGTTCGTTATTTAGATCCTGACTAAAATCTATGATAAATTTAAGACAAAAATAAAATACATGCTCAATTTTAGCTTTTTTTCCAGAAGAATTACTGATTTAACTTTCTGGAATAATTTTGGTGAGTGACATGGGTTGGGAATTGAGACTTATTTTGTAGCCCGCTATCCCACAAAGCAGAGAAAGGAGGAGAGAATTGACTAAAGATGGACTATGCTACTAGACTTCATTCTCTACATTTCTTGGGTCTCAGATGAGCTTTTAGGAGTTTCTTCAGAGAAAACAGTACTTTAGTCATCAGAGGATGTTACCTTGAGCTGCTGCCACTTGGGCTGAGTCTACTTTTGAAGCATTTTAGCTCCCTCCATTGTTCATCTTTTTATATACACATACAGACAGACCAACGCTCTGAGAGTGAGAGAGATATTTCAAACATGTGCCCTCATTCTTATTCTTACTGTAAAATTGGGAGGAATTAATAAGATGTCAAAATCCCATTCTTTCCCCAATGTAATAATATCTAAATATTATTGGGATACAAGGATGGTTCAACATTTATAAATCAATAAATATGATATATCACATTAAAAGAATGAAGGACAACCACCATTTACGATTATTTTAATAGATGCATAAAAAGCATTTGGCAAAATTCAACTAAATTCATGACAAAAACTTTCAAAAAAGCAGGTATAGAAGGAATGTACCTCAACACAAAAAAGGCCATACACAACAAATCCACAGCTAATAAATACCACACTCAATGGGGAAAACTAAAAGGCTTTCCTCCAAGATCTGGAACAAGACAAGGATGTCCACTTTCACCACTGCTATTCAACATAATATTGGAAGTCCTAGCTAGAGCAATTAGACAAGAGAAAGAAATAAAGGTCATTCATATAAAAAAGGGAGAAGTGAAATTGTCTTCTTGCTGATGACATGATCTTAACATACAGAACACCCTAAAGATGCCAAAAAAAACCACCAAAACTGTTAGAACCAATAAAACAAATACAAAAAAGAAATAAGAAAACAATCTAATTTACAATAGCATCTAAAAAAGAAAACACTTAGGAGTCAATTTAGTCAAACAGGTGAAAGATTTGTACACCAAAAACCATAATACATTAAAGAAAAATATTGAAAAAGAACAAATAAATAAAAAGACAGCTCAGGTCCATGGATTGGAAAACTTAATATTGTTTAGATATCCATACTACCCAAAGTGTTTTAAGGAGTTTGTGCAATCCCTATTAAAATTTCAGTGTCATTTTTGGGCAGAAATAGAAAAAAAATCCTACAATTTTTATGAAACCAGAAAAGACCCCAAATAGCCAAAGCAATCTTGAACAAAAAGAGCAAAGCTGGAAATATCAAATTCCCTTATTTCAAACTATATTATAAAGCTATTGTAATCAAAACAGCATGATCTTGGCATAAAAACAGACCTATTTACCAATAAAATAGGATATAAAGCTCAGAAATAAGCCCACATATCTATGGTCGAATGACTTTTGACAAAAGTGCCAAGAACACACAATGGTGAAAGGATAGTGTCTTTAATAAACATTGTTGGGAAAACTGGATATCCATAAGCAGAAGAATGAAATTAGATCATTGTCTCTTGCCATATACAAATATCAATTCAAAAAACACAAAAAGTTTAAATGTAAGACCTGAGAGTTGGATAGGACTCCAAAAGCACAGGCAACAAAAGGAATAATAGACAAATAGCATGCATCAAACTAAAAAAAGAAAATTCTGCACACCAAAGGGAACAATTAATAGAGTGAAGAGACAACTTACAGAAGGGGAGGAAATATTTGCAAACCATACATCTGATAAAGGGTTAACATCCAAAATATACAAGGAACCCAAGCAACTTAATAATAAGAAAACAAATAACCTAATTTAAAAAATGGGCAAAAGGGCCATGCCTGGAATCTCATGCCTGTAGTTCCAGCACTTTGGGAGGTAGACATGGGGAGATTGCTTGAGGTCAGGAGTTTGAGACCAGCCTGGGCAACATAGTGAGACCCTGCCTGCAAAAAAAAAAAAAAAAATTAGCTAGGCATGGTGGCACCTGCCTGAGCAGTCCCAGCTGCTCAGAAAGCTAAGGCAGGAGGATCTCTTGAGACTGAAGTGAGTTTGTGGCTGAGGTGAGATTTCATCAGGCCACTGCACTCCATCCAGCCTGTGTGACAGAGTGAGACACTCTCTCTTCAAAAAAAAGGGCAAAAAAATCGAAATAAGCATTTCTCCAAAAAAGAGATATGTATGGCAAATAGATATGTGAAAAAATTGTCAATATTTCTAATCATCAGAGAAATGCAAATTAAAACCACACAATGAGATATCACTTCACACCTGTTAAAATGGTTATTATCAAGAAGATGAATGACAAGCGTTGGTGAGGATGAAGAAAAAAGGGAACCCTTTTATACTTCTGGTAAAAATGTAAATTAGTACAGCCATTTTAGAAAATCATATGGAGGTTCCTCAAAAAACTGAAAATGGAATTATCGTATTATCTAGCTATCTCACTTCTGGGTATATATCCAAAGGTATTGAAATCAGTATGTTGAATGGATATCTGTACTCCCCTGTTCATTTCAGAATTATTCACAATAGCAAATATAACCTAAATGTCCATCAATGGATGAATATATAAAGAAAATGTGGTATATACATATATGGTATAGAATATTACTCAGGCTTATAAAAGAAGAAAATTCTGTAATTCATGACAACTTCATTGGAACTGGAAGACATAATACTAAGTAAAATAAGCTAGGCACAGAAAGACAAATACTATATGACCTCACTTATATGTGAAATCTAAAAATGCTGATCTCATGGAAACAGATTAGAAAAGTGGGTACCAAAGGCTTGTGGTTGGATGGAGAAAGGGGAGATGTTAATCAAATTGTATAAAGTTTTAGATAGACTGAGAAATAAGTTTTAGTGATCTGTTACACTGCATGGTAACAATCAATAATAATGTATATTTCAAAATTGCCAAAAAAATAGATTTTTAATGTCCTCATTATAAAAAAGTAAGTCAGTGAGGTGACAGATATGTTTATTATCTTTACTTACTCTTTCCACAATGTATACATAGGTCAAAATATCATATTGTACCCCATAAATATGCACAATTATTGTCTATTAAAAGTAATTTAATAAAATATTTTATTGTGACAAAATATACATAATATTTACCCCTTTAACAGTTTGTAAGTGTATAATTAATGACATGAAGTAATTCACAATGTTGTATAATCACTACCACTTTCTATACCTAAAACTTATTATCATTCTTAATATAAACTCTGTATCCATTAAAAAACAGTTCTTAATGCCTCCTTTCCCTAGCTCCCTGTAACCTCTATTCTACTTTCTGACTCTGTGGATTTGACTACTCTAGGTACTTCGTATAATTAGAATCATAATCATACAATATTTGTTCTATGTCTGGCCTATTTCACTTAGCATAATGTTTTCAAGTTTCATTCATGTTGTAGCATGTAATAAAATTTCATTCTCTTATGCTGGATAATAGTCCATTTTGTATATATAATATTTTGTTTATCTATTCATCTGTTGATGGACATTTGGGTTGTTTCCAATTCTACCTATTGAGAGTAACACTGCTATGAACATGGGTGGACTTAACAGATACACATTCAAGTTCTACTTTCAGTTCTTTTTTATACATACCAACAAGTAAATGGCTTGGTTGTATGGTATTTCTGTGTTTAACTTTTTGAAAAATTGTTTTCCACAGAGGCAACACCATTTTACATTCTGACTCAATGCACAAAATTTCCAACTTCTTCATATCCTCATCAACATTTGCTACTTTCTGCTTTGTAAATTATAGCCATCTCATTAAGTGTGAAGTGGTATTTCATTTTGTTTTTGTTTGTTTTAACAAAAATTCACATTTTTATGTTGGAATACATTATACAAAATTGATATCCTTCCCCCAAATTAACAGCATTTTTTTCTGTATTATTCCTAGATAAAATACAAAACATTTATTTTGTATGTGTTCCAGGTTCTGCTATAAACCAAAGTGAGGCAATAGATACAGTTATATGATAGAAGAAAAGAAATGAATCAGTTATCAGTATCCATGATCTGTGATTCTGTCTTGACCATGAAACAGAAATGTCAACATAATTACCTTCTAAAAAGCTTACAGGTGTGTAAACTCAACAAGGTTATGTAGACAGCAAGAACTAGATGTGGAACAACAATAGAAGGCTCTTCCATTTAAACTTTAACTGTAACTTTGTCCTTTTCAGTTCATTTAATAAAGAGAAAATCTATATTGAAATTCTTCTTTGGCAAGTTTCTCTCACTCTTTGGTAATTCCTTAACTATGTGTTACAGATGTTTTTACATACTTAAACTCTTAACAGTCAAAGGTCAGATGTGAGCTTCATTATAAAATTTTATAAAATGTATTCCTCCTGCCCATACCTCTTCAAAATTAATTTTTTCTAAGAGCTGATAACTCAATATCCAACAACTGGATCCACAATGATAATAAATGTTATGTCTAAAACATTTAACTAAATAGTTATGGTATGTTTAAAACATTTAACAAAACATTAAATAAAACAACTCCAGAGTGCCACTGGCAGAGATCACACAGATGGGAAACATGGCACTTTCAATAATATCTTCTGGAATAACATATAGGCCTTTGAAACATGAGAGTCAAAACAAGAATCTTTGAAATAGGTAGATCATCAATGGCTAATGTATTCAAAGTGAGGCCTAGAGTCAAAGATATTCACTGATTAGCCTACGTACACCTTAAAGCTTTTCTTCTAAATGTCAAATATATAAGAAAGCCTATTTTAAAAGTCTTTGGTTTCTCAACGTTTTCTGGATTATCTACAGAAATTATCTGACTTAGTTACATGAATTTGATATGTATGTCCACCATTAAATCCCTCACATTTTGTATGAAATATGTTTTATATTTTTGGTAAACAAAGCCAGGCTACTTGATCTTTGTTCTGTGAAAGTATTCCTCCAGCATGCTTGAAAAAATTTAATCCATTGTCAACCCTCATCACAAGAAGAATACATAGGACCTTCAGCAATACATAAACATTAGGAAAAAACTTTATATCAGGCAGAGAGAGGGCTTTATAAATAGCAGAGAGAAATTCTATTTCTTTTCCTCTGTGTTTCCACTTTATTCTCCAACAGTGAAGTTTGGCAGAGAGCAGGCTGGAGCTGGATAAGTCATGTTTGGATATGTCGGCGTGGTATTCCTCTCATGTGTTGAATTTGAGCTGTCCTGTAACAGTGGGTTCTTAAGTATTTAAGAACTCTGAGGTGCTGTTCTGAGAATGTGTCTTTAAGTTTTGGAACAATGTGCTCCACTATTGGAACACTTAGGGTTTCTTTATAGTAACTCTCAGAGGTTAGCTTAGATTAGCTGAGCTCTGCAGAATTTCCCAGGGAGCTACAATTTTTTTTAAGTGCTAAACAGAATTATTAATTGTGTAAATTTAAGTTGTACAACATGATGTGTATAGTAAAGTAATTACTATAGTAAAGCAAATTAACGTATTTATCTTATCACATAGTTGATTATTATTTTTGTGGTAAAAGAACTTAAAATATATGCTCTTAGGCTGGGCACGGTGGCTCACACCTGTAATCCTAGCACTCTGGGAGGCCGAGGCAAGAGGATCACTTGAGCTCAAGAGTTCGAGACCAGCCTGAGCAAGAGTGAGACCCTGTCTCTACTAACAATAGAAAAATTAGCTGGTGCGGTGGCACACACCTGTAGTCCCAGCTACTGGGGAGGCTGAGGCAGGAAGATCACTTGAGCCCAGGAGTTTGAGGGTGCAGTGCGCTAGGCTGATGCCACAGCACTCTAGCCCAGGCGACAGACCGAGACTCTGTCTCAAAAAAAAAAAAAAAAAAAAATATATGCTCTTAGCAAATTTCCAGTATAAAATATAATATTTCATTTATAGTCCTTCTGCTGTATAATACGTCTCTAGACTTATTCATCATAATAACTGCAACACGGTAAATGATAACCTATATCAACCCATGTCCCATCTCTGCCATCTACCCATTCTACTTTGCTTCTATATATTTGATATTTTTAAAATTCTACATATAAGTGAGATCATGCAGCATTTTTCTTCTATGTCTGGCTTATTTCATTTAGCATATCATCCTCCAGGTGCATCCCAGTTGTTGCAAATGGCAGGATCTTCATTTTTTTTAGGGCCGAATAATTTTCCATGTATATGTATACATATAATGTGTATATATATCACAATTTCTTTGTCTATTCATCTGTTAAAGGACACTTAGGTTGCTTCTGTATCTTGGCTATTGTGAATAATGATACAATGAACATAGGAGAGCAGATCTTTATGAGGTGATTTAATTTCATTTGGGTATATACCCAAAGAAGGAATTAGAGTTGTACCTCATTTTATTGTGCTTCACTTTATTGTACTTCACAGATATTGCATTTTTTCTCAATAAATTGAAGATTTGTGGGAACCCTACATCAAACAAATTTATCAACATTTTTCCAACACCATGTGCTCACTTCTTGTTTCTGTTAAACATTTTGGTAATTCCTGATATTTCAGAGTTTTCCATTATTATCATTTCTGATATGGTGATCTGTGATGAGTATATTTGATGTTACTATTGTAATTGTTTAGGGGCACCACAAATGGTACTCATTTAAGACTGCAAAATTGATCAATTATATTGTGTGTATTCTGACTTCTCCACTCACCAGCCATTTTCCCATCTCTCTCCGTCTCCTTGGGCCTCCCTATTCCCTGAGATCCAATAATATTGAAATCAGGCCAATTAATCACCATACAATGGCTTATAAGTGTTTAAGTGAAAGGAAGAATCACATATCACTCACTAAAATCTAGATAGGATTAAGCTTAGTGAGTAAGGTGTATTGAAAGCAGTGATGGGGTAAAAGGTAGGCCTCTTATGTAAGACAGCCAATTTGTAAGTGCAAAGGAAAAGTTCTTGAAGGAAACTGGAAGTGAACACATGAATGAAAAGATGAAAAAACTGCTTTGTTGCTGATATGGAGAAAGTCTTAGTGGTCTCTATAAAAGATCTAATAAGTCACAGCTTTCCTTAAGCAAAAACCTAACTCAGACCAGGCCCTAACTCTTTTCAATTCTACAAAGGCTGGGAGAGGTAAGGAGGGTGCAGAAAAAACGTTGGAAGCTAGCAGAGGTTGGTTCATGAGGTTTAAGGAAAGAAGCCATCCCCATAACATAGAAGTGCAGGGTGAAGCAGCAAGTGCTGATGGAGAAGCTGCAGCAAGTAAGTTATACAGAAGGTCTAGCTGAGATACTTGAGGAAGGTGGCTACACTAAACAACACATTTTCAATGCAGATGAAACAGTCTTATATTAGAAGAAGATGCCATCTAGGACTTTCATAGCAAGAGGGTAGAAGTCAACGCTTCAAAAGACAGGCTGACTTTTTTGCTAGGGGCTAATGCAACCGGTCACTTTAAGTTCAAGCCAATGCTCATTTACCATTTTGAAAATCCTAGAGCCCTTAAGAGTTATGCTAAATCTACTCAGTCTGTGCTCTAGCAATTGAAAAATAAAGCCTGGATGACAGCATATCTGTTTACAGTAAGATTTACTGAATATTTTAAGCCCACTGTTGAGATTTACTGCTCAAAAAAAATTACTTACAAAATATTACTGTCCATTGAAAATACACCTGATCACCTAAGAGTTCTGATAAAGATGTACAGAAGACTAATGTTGTTTTCATGCCTGCTAAAACACATTCATTCTGCAGTCCATGAGTCAAGGAGTAATTGTGACTTTCAAGTCTTTTTATTTAAGAGATATATTTCCTAAGACTATACTGCAATGGATAATGTGATTCCTGTGATGCATCTGGCCAAAGTCATTTGAAAACTTTCTGAAAAGGATTCACCATTCTAGATACCATTAAGACATTTATGATTCATGGGAGGATGTCAAAATATCAACATTAACAGGGGTTTGGAAGAAGTTGATTTCAACCCTTATGGATGACTTTAAGGTGCAAGACTTCAGTGGAGAAAGTAACTACAGCTGTAGTGGCAATAGAAAAAGAACTTGAATTAGAAGTAAAGTCTAAAAATGTGACTGAATTGCTGCAATCTTATGATAAAACTTTCATGAATGAGAAATTGTTTCATATGGATAAGCAAAGAATGTGGCTTCTTGAACTGGAATCTACTCATGGTGAAGATGCTATAAGCATTGTTGAAATTACAAGAAAGGATTTAGGATATTATATAAACTTAGTTGACAAAGCAGTGGCAGAGTTTGAGAGGACTGACTTAAATTCTGAAAGTCCTACTGTGGGTAAAATGCTATCAAACAGCATCATATACTAAAAAGAAACCTTTTGCAAAAGGGAGAATCAATCAGTGAGGCAAGTTTCATTGTTGTCTTACTTTAAGAAATTCCCATAGCCACTCCAAACTTAAGCAACCACCACCCTGGTCATACAGTAATTGACAACATTGGGTAAGACCTTCCACCAGCAAAACGGTGATAACTCATAGAAGAGTCAGAAAATTGTTAGCATTTTTTAGCAATCATTTTTTTTAGACAGTATTTGGTTCTGTTACTCAGGCTAGAGTGCAGTGGCAAGATGATAGCTTATTGCAGCCTTGAACTCCCAGGGTCAAGTGATCCTCCTCCCTCAGTTTCTAAAGCAGTTGGGGCTACAGGTGTGTGCCACCATTACTGGCTTAAAAAAATTTTTTTTTCGTGGAGATGCAATCTTGCTTTGTTGTATAGACTGGTTTGGAATTTCCAGCCCAAGTGATACTCCCACCTCTGCCTCCCAAAGTAGTAGGATTTCAGGCGTTAGCCACCATGCCCTGCCATGACTACCACTGAATAGACTATAGAACAAAGTAAACACAACTTTTATATTTACCTGGAAAACAAAAAAATTTTTGTGACTTACATAATTGTGATATTCACTTTATTTTGGTGGTCTGGAATCAAATCCACAATATCTCCAAGGTATGCCTGTACTGGGACATAAGGTTTTACTTTTTACATCTTTAGGAACCTGCATTCTGTTTTTCATAATGGCTACACCAATCTATCTTTCCACCTACAGTGCATAAGAGTTCCCTTTTTTCCACAACCTCACCAACATTTATATCTCTTGTCTTTTTGATAACAGCTATGCTCACAGGTAAAGGTAAGTATCTCATTTTGGTTTTCATTTATATTTCCCTAATGATTAGTGATGTCAAACATTTAACATGCTTGTTTGCCATTTTTATATCTTTTTTGGAGAACTATCTAGTCAAGTCCTTTGTCTATTTTTAATCAGGGTATGCTTTATTTTTAAATTTTTCCCATTTCTACTCTATGTCTTTCGGTTGGTGAATTTAGTCCATTTACATTTAGTTATTGATAGGTAACTATTTTCATTCTGTTAATTGATTTACGGCTGGTTTTTAGATCCTTTGTTCCTTCTTTCTTGCTTTCTTTCTTCTCTCATTGTTTGACGATTTTGTGTAGTGGGTAAGACCTTCCACCAGCAAAATGATGATAACTCATAGAAGCCTCAGAAAATTGTTAGCATTTTTTAGCAATAATTTTTTTTTAGACAGTATTTGGCTAAGACTGTATAGTTACCATTGCCATTGACTTTTATACTTTCATAGGTTTTCACGTTACCAATTAGCAGCCTTTTATTTTAGCTTAATGAATTTTCTTTAGCATTTTCTGTAGGGTAGGCGATAATGAACTCCTTCAGTTTTTGTTTTTCTGGCAAAATCTTTATTTCTCTCTCCTTTCTGAATGAGCTTTGCCAGTTAAAGTATTCTTAGTTGGTACTCTTTTTAAATGCAATTTTAATAAATCTTTCCACTCACTCCTGGCCCACAAGGTTTCTATTGAGAGACCCACTGCTAGCCTTATTGTAAGTCTCCTATATGTGATACACTGCTTTTCTCTTGCTGTTTTCAGAATTATCTGATTTTTGTCAGCTTGATAATTATGTGTTTTGGTGGACTCTTCTTTTGGTTGAATTTGACTGGAGACTTCTGAGCTTTCTGAACCTGGATATTCATATCTTTCATATCTTTCCCCAGATTTGGGAAGTTTAAGCCATTATTTCCTTAAGTAAGCTTTCTGTTCCTTTCTCTCTCTCTTTTCTTGCTAATTCTATTAATCAAAAGTTATCTTTCTTGATGGTGTCCAATAGACACTTTAGGCTATCTTTACTCCTTTTATTGTTTTTTTTTCCTTCTCTGACTGGATAATTTCAAAAGATGTCTTTGAGTTCGCTTATTCATTCTTCTGCATAATCTAGTCTTCTATTGAAGCTCTTTATAGCATAATTTAGTTAGTCATTGCATTATTTAGCTCCACAAATTCCATTTGGTTGTTTTTTATACTGTCTCTCTCTTTGCATAGGTTCTTATTTTATTCTTGCATTGCTTTTTTGATTTTGCTACCTTATCTGTGTTCTTTTGTAATTCTCTGAGCTTCTTTAGAACAATTACTTTGAAATTTATCAGACAATTTGTGGATCTCTAATTTTTTTTTTTTGTGGCCTGTTACTGGTATATAATTGTGCTCCTTTGGTTTTGTCATGTTTTCTGTTTTGTGCTGATCCTTGTTGTCTTCCCAAGGGGTCTGCACATTTGAAGAAACATTCACCTCTTTCCAAGACTTTATACACTGGCTTCAATAAGAAAACTCCTTTATCTATAAGGCTTGGGGACAGATGGAGACATGCTGGGGCATGTTCTGACACTGGGTGTAGTGGCATAGAGTGTCAAATGTGGAGGAATGCTGTGGCTCCAGTCTGGTGGAGGGTTGCATCTTGTTGGCTTAGGCAGCAGGGATCTGGAACATTGGCAACACCTTGGTCCTTGCTGGCAAGAGCTGTGGGGGATACACAGTGCCTGACAGGGCTCCTGGGGTCCTCAGATGTGCCTCTGGTTCCAGAAGCTATGGAACAGTGCTCGTAGTGGTGGAGACGAGAGCCATCTGTGTGTACATACTCCCCTGAAGAACCTAGCTGCAGTTACATGCATGGGAGCAGACCAGCAGCTGGGTGGCTCTTGGGAGGAAAGATGGTGACATTGGCACCTGCAGAGTGTGTGGTGAGTGGAGAGGGTACCTGGGTCAGAGCTCCCATACTAGGAGCAGCTCAGGTGGCTCCAGGGATTGGGGAGAAGGAGAATGGTGTGGGTCAGGGACCAGAGGACTGCCAAGGCTGTTGGCTGCATTGCTCTCTAGAACAGCCATTGCAGCAGCAGTTGTGTTGCTGTATGTGGCTCTAGAGAGCAGAGAGTGATTGGTGGTGGCTTAGGCATCTGGAGACTATGAAGGTGAAAAAAACTGCAGGGCCTTTGGTGGCAAAGGCTGAAGTGGTCTCTTGCTACTGCTCTGGCAGTTTGATTTTCTCGGCAGCAAAAGGTGATAGGGTTCTCTGCAGAATAAGCTGCTGGGATCTGTGACCATGAACACTTAGGATTCCTTGGCTGTGAAGGTCATAGGGGTGTGTGTGTTAGCCACAAAGGTATTAGAAGTCCTCAGTGAAGTAGTCTACTGGGGTCCTGTATAGAGCAGGCCACTAGGGGATCACAGTGAATCCTGTTGATACAGGTATCACCTGACCCTTTTCTTTGTTCCCAGCCATTTTCACATGCCTCTGCAATGCTGGTTTCCTCAGATATCTGGGTGGGGTGAAACTGAAGTTGGTAATCCAGGAGTGACCCAAAAAACTGTGAAAACTAGTTGTATGCCCCCATCTCCTTTTCTCTGCAAGGGGGATGTGTAAGCGAGGGTGTTCTGTCTCAGTGCTGAGCAGTGCTGGCTTGGGGAATGAAATGATGCAGGCAAAATAATTTTTTTTTTTTGCATTTTCTGGGCAGTTTTTCATGGGTATTTTTTTCCCACTGTATTTCTGTGCCTTCATAAGTGGACTCCCAAGTTCTTCCAGTTATTTTCATTCATGACTAGTTGTCAAATTGTTCTCTGTGAGGAAAGAAAGGCTAGGATCTCCTAAGCTGACATCTGCTGACATCATTTGGTCTCACAAAGTTTCATTTGAATATCGTGCATGGATGCCAAATTTGTGAGTTCCTCAAAATGAAATTCATAATAAACTTTAATACTTTCAATGACTTTATTTAGTATGTACAGCCCTGCTTCAATCTACTGTCTTCAAAGAAGATGTCAGAAACTTATCCCTGAAGATTTTTCTCAAAGGGTCTTGTAGAAAATAGGGCATTTTAAAGTAAAACAGTGGTAGTGATGAAATCAAAATCTGTTATTGCACTACGGAATACAAATGCTTGACCAATTATATAGTTATTCCATCTACTGTTTGTGCCATTATTTGGACTATCTAAATATAAAACCAGTCCCTGCAGGAGGTCTAACTAAAATTTCAAACTATTATGGCTGCCTGTCTAGTGAGAACAATGAATTTCCTTTAGTCTTTTACCCTGTATTCATTGTCTGTAAAAGGACAGAAATTACATTGTCAAGTTCTAAAACAGTGTGTGATGATCAATGGAAAAAAAAAGGAGCAGACCCCCTCAAATTCCCAATGCAAGATACTCCCACAAGAGGCACATTTTGCCAACTACATATTAAAGGCACAGAAAGAGCAAAGTAGGTAAATAGGTTGGGTATAGTTCACTAAATGTCTAGAAATAAGTACATTTATCTAAGAGGAAAATCCACTTGACTCAATGTAAGTCTGGCTATGACAATATTGGTATGTTAAGTTCACACTTATCAGTTATTGCAGTGTGAAATTGTATACCCTATATTCCTATATAAGCTTCATAAGGAAGGAAGCCCATGGATTGCCCTCTCAGATTATAAATTTCATTTACAAACCTCACCAACAGAAGCAGGTGCTTTTGCCCTTCTATGTCCACTACTTTGCCAGTGATAATGGAAAAGAATCGTGAGTCTCTTACTTCTCTGAGTTTCTTCCCAAACATAGCTCCCACATATCTCTAGCATCTGATTTTGCTGTTTTTGAATAGAACAAAGTATTAACTGCTGTTGCTTCAAAGCACTTTTGTAGGACCTATTCACCAGAATTTATCTGGCACTACAGCAGTGCTTGAAAGTTATCATAAGGAGTAAGGAGGTTTTCCAGGACTTTATCAGCCTCATGTCCTTAGAGTATGTTTTCTTTTCCCATTAGAATCAAAATTTAAGTATACCTCCATCTTATAAGTGAGAACATATGGTTTTGGCATTTTGTTCCTGGGTTACTTCACCTAGAATAATGGCCTCCTGTTCCATCTCAGTTGATAAAAAAGACATCATTTCATTCCTTTTTATGGCTGAGTAGTTCTCCATGGTGTGTCTCTGTGTGGGGGGTGTACCTTCCACAAATTCTTTATCCATTCATTTCTTGGTGGGCACTTTCAGGTTGGTTTCATATATTTCTAACTGTGGTTTGTCCTGCAATAAACATAGGGATGCAGATGTCTTTTTAACTTTGTACCCATACTTAATTGGGTTGTTTATTGTTTTGTTGTTGAGTTTTAGTTCTTTATATAGTATGGAATATTAATCCCTTACCAAATATGTTATTTGCAAATATATTCTCCCATTTGGTGAGTTGTCTTTTCAGTCTCTTGATAGTGTCCTTTGATGAACAAAGTTTTAAAATTTTTATGATGTCTAATTTATCTAAGTTTTTTTTCATTTCCAGTGGTTTTGGTGTCATATTGAAGGCCAA
Organism: Daubentonia madagascariensis; assembly: GCA_023783475.1. Classification (NCBI taxonomy): domain Eukaryota; kingdom Metazoa; phylum Chordata; class Mammalia; order Primates; family Daubentoniidae; genus Daubentonia; species Daubentonia madagascariensis. The sequence goes on along the minus strand of JAKFHU010000651.1, from coordinate 98,938 downwards.
ATCCAATGTAATGATTTTCTATGCTTTCTTTTAATAATTTTATTGTTTGTGTTTACATTAAGGTATTTGATTCATTTTGAGTTAATTTTTGTATATGGTATAAGATAAGTGATATCCAGTGGATTCTTTTGTTCATTTTTTAAAATGTGGATATCCATATTTTCCAGTACTTTTTTTTTTCTTTTTTTTCCAGACAGGGTCTCACTCTGTTGCCCTGGCTAGAGTGCAGTGGGGTCATTGTAGCTCACTGCAACCTCAAATTCCTGGGCTCAAGTGATCCTTCAGCCTCAGCCATCCCAGTAGCTGGGATCACAGGCACGCACCACCATATGTGGCTAATTTTTCTATTTTTTGTAGAGATGGGTCTTGTTCTTGCCCAGGTTGGTCTCAAACTCCTGGCCTCAAGCAATCCTCCCACCTCAGCTACCTACCCAGAGTGCTAGGATTACAGGTGTGAGCCACCATGCCTGGCCCCAGTACTATTTTTTGAGGGACTATTCTTTTTCCCATTGAAAAGTGTTGGCACACTTATGGAAAAGCAGTTGACCATATGTGGCAAGGTTTATTTCTGGATGCTCTATTTTGTTCAATTGGTCTATATATGTATTCGTAGTAATACCTTACTATTTAATTACTATAGTTTTATATAAGTTTCAAGTTAGGAAAATATGAATCTTATCTTTTTTTTTCAAGTTTGCTTTGCCAGTTTGGGCCCCTTGGAGTACATATAATTTGAGGATTATTTTTTCCATTTTTGTGACAAAGGCTGTTGGCATTCTGTTACAGATATGGTTAAATATGTATACTGCTTTCAGTGGAATTGACATCTCAACGTTCAGTCTTCCTATCCATGAATATGGGTTGTCTTTACATTTTTTAGGTCTTCTTCAATTTATTTCAGAAACATTTGCTTTTCAGTGTACAAGTCTTTCATCTTCTTGGTTAACTTCCATCATAAATGTTTTATTATTTTAAATATTGTATGTGAAATTTCTTTCCTAATTTTTTTTTTGGATGGCTTACAGTTAGTGTATAAAAGCTCAACATATTTTGCATGTTGGCCATGTTCCCTGAAACTGTGCTGAATTAATTCACTATTCTTAGGAGTTTTGTTGATGATTTTTTTGGGTTTTCTATCATAGAATTATGTCATGTAAAAACAGAACAGCTTTACCTTTCCCTTCCTATTTTAATACCTTGTTGTTTGTCTAATAACTCTAGGTGGAACTTCCAGTGCAATGTTGAATAGCAGCAGTGAAATCAGGCATACTTCTCTTGTTCCCGATCATAGAGGGAATACTTTCAGTGTTTCATGAAAAAGTGTAATATTTGTTACAAATTTTTCATCCACATTTTTTGTCATTTTGAAGAATATTTCCTCCTTTTAGTAGTTTTCTGGTAATGAATTTTATCAAATGATTTCCTGTGTCAATTGCCATGATCATGTAGGCCTTTTTCTTCATTATATACATGAAAAGTATGACATTGAAAACTCAACATTCCACTTATGTGTAATAACAGTGTGGCATGTATAGTTTTATTGTTCCAAATATTTTCAGCTTCTCTCCAGTGGGGATCATACTATTCACCCCACTGACATCAGTTTTGGCCATTTGACTTATCTTTGGCCAATGAAAAAGAAACAGAAATCTCATGCGTTTTCATGCTTCAGAGGGAACATTCTTTTCCCTCTGAAGCTAGACTGCATGTCCTAAATAGAACCTACTCCTGCAAGCTTGGGTCCAGGAATAAATAAATAAATAAATACATAAATGTGTGTATGTGCATGTATATGAATATACGTGTCTACATAACCTACCTTACCATCTCAGTAAGCCACTGAGATGCTGGGGGCATTTGTTATTGCAGCATAACTTAGCCAAAGCTGACCGATATATTAGGTTATTAAGTATAAAATGTCTAATTTCCTTAAGTACTAAGTTTGACAGTTGATATCTCTGACATTTCACTTTGACACTTCGTGATTTTCTTATGTTAAAACACCCCTGCATTCCTGGAATAAAGCCCACATTGCCCTGGTAAATATTCCATTTAATTTGCAGTGGGAGTTATTTAAATTTTTGAGGATTTTGGAATTTTTGCTCATGAATTATTGGTATGCAAATTTATTTCATTATCATTTTTTATCTTGCTTTGTCATCAGGATAATTATGAACTCATGAAATGAGCTGAAAAGTTTATCTCATAAATTTTTTGGAAGAGTTTGAGAAGAACTGGCATTAATTCTTTATTAAAAATATGTTTCAGCAAGAATGAGACCCCACTACTACAAATAGAAAAAATGAGTTGGGCATGGTGGCACATGCCTGTGGTACCAGCTACTTGAGAGGTTGAGGTAGGAGGATCATTTAAGCCTAGGAGTTTAAGTTTGCAGCGATCTACGATGATGCCACTGCACTCCAGCCTGAATTACAGAGTGAGACTCTGTCTTAAAAAAAAAAAAAAGATTTCATAGAATTCACCCTTAAGGCTCATGGTCCAAGGATTTTTTTTTTTTCTTTTGTGAGGTTTCTGAATACTGATTACTGTGATCCAAATGCTTGTGTTGCCCAAAATTCCTATATTGAAAACTAACCACCAATGTGATTAGGAGATAGGGCCTTTCATAGGTGATTAGATTATTAGTATAGGACCTCCATGAATAGAATTAGTCCCCTCATAAAAGAGGGTCAAGATTGCTGCTTGCCCTTTCTGTCATTTGAAGATATAGTAAGAAGACACATTCTATAAACCATAAAGTGGGCCCTTATCAAACACTGAATCTGCTCGTGTCTTAATCTTGGACTTCCTAGCTACTAGAATGATGAGAAATAAATTTCTGTTTATTGGCTACCTCATTGTGATATTTTGTTATAGCAGCCTTAATGAATTAAGACGTTGATTTAATCTTTTTACTTGCTTAGGCCTGTTGAGATTTTGTAGTTCTTCTTAAATTAGTTGAAGTAATTGTGTTTCCAAGGCATTTGTCAATTTCTTCTTGGTTATCTAATTTTTTGGTGTACAAGTGCTCATAGTATTTTCTTATGATTCTTTTTATGTCTCTAATATTTTCATCTAGCAATCTTTTTTATCTCTTATATAATACTTTATAATGACCCCACTTTCATTTTTATTTATTTGCATTCTCCCTTTCCTCTCTCTCTCTCATTGTTGTCATCATGGACAAAAGTTTTCAAATTTGTTGAGCTTTTCAAATAACCAGCTTTTTTGGTTTTGATCATTTTTCCTATTGTTTTTCTGTCCTCTTTTGTTTTTATACACTCTAATCTTTATTTCCTTTTTCTGCTATCATTTTGTTTAGTTTGTCCTTTACATTATAAGTATTGAGTTATTATTGATTTGAATCATTTCATAATGTAACTGCTAACAGTCATAAATTTCACTGTTCACATTTCCTTCATTAAGTGCTCTAAATTTTGGTACGTTGCATCTTTTATTTATCAGTGAAGCTTTCCTCTGGAGGCTAAAGTGCTCAAATTGATTTAAGAGTTCTGAAATAGTTACCATAGACAGTTTCTGCCCCTACCATTGTTGCCTAGGTGGGAGGATGATTTCATGGTTCTTCCTATTCTACATCTTTTCTGGTATTACTCCAGCAATACTTTTTATATCTGTGTTTTTGCCTTTCAAAATTTGATTATTACATTGCAGGTCACTGTAAGTAGGAAAAAATTGAGGCCCCCAAACATTATAACTATTTTTTCAATAGTAGAGTTTGTTGTCTTCACATATCTGTACAATTTCAGCCTGTACAGTAAATTTATAAAAAGCTGAAAACTTTTTTGATTTTCCCAGTTAGAAAGTTTTTTTAAAATAAATTTTTGAACTATGCTTTGGAATTTCAAAAGTGAGTGCAAAATTGATCTAAATTTCTAAACTCAGTGAAAACATAGGGTTTGAAAATTCTTGCAGCTAAATCCAGCACACACTTACCATCTAGTTTTCCCCCCTTTCCCTCCATTTTTTGCCATTTGTGTCTTTTAGGGTCTTTTCTGGTCTTGCTTTCCTTTCTGTGCTCCTGTCATTTTCATTCTCTACTTTTCTCACCACTGGTTTTCAATACCAATTATTAATTGAAGTGGTGTTTTAAGATAAGTAAATATATGTATTCCCCCCCTCCAACCCTTACATTGAAAGGTAGGTTTTTACAAATGAGAAAACTCAAGCTTAAAGAGAGCTAGTTTGTGTTGAGCCCTACTAATCTCTCTTTCTCTCTTGCTCTCCTTATTTACCAATTATAATTGTTTTCACTTAGTCAGCCATTATAATAAACTGCATATGAGTCTTTATGCATGAGTATCTACATATTACAATATATTAATATTTATGGATAAAGATTTATGTTTTCTGTTAATTTAAAAGGAGAAAATTTTTATCCCTTTTCTTCCTACTTTTCTCTAAGAAAATAGACAATGCATGAAATTTGTTTTTAAGAACTTTTCTCTCTTTTGAAAATCTAAGAGCTGCCTAAATAAAATTTTTTATGAGTCAGTCTCTCTAGATTGCATGGTGGTCTATCAGATAGATACCTTTCCTGAATGTCCACTGTAGATGGAGAATAATGTTCAAATGCTGGAGAAAAAAATTCCTAATACAAGTGAAAATCTTTTATCCTCAAAGAAACTGTAAGTTTAATCAACATTTATAGTTCTCATTGCTCTCCCTTTGGGAATATTTTGTGTTGTCAAGTGGCTGAAATGAATTATTTGATAACTTTGCCATCTCAGTGCTTTGCTGCATGGCTAAGATGGCTATAGAGAAGTAGGAATTTTCTTCTAGAGCCCCCAAGACCAAATGCTAGGCAATATCCAAGTCCTCCAGTTGACAGGAGCTCCTGGGATCCTGGAAGTAAATCTGATTTCAGGGAGGAGGCTCCCAGACATCTGAGGCTTGACATTGAAAACAGAGACAAATTCTAAATCAGGGGACTCACAGACTCCAGTTGGGACATTCCATCTGCATCCTGACTGTAGGGCAATAAAAACTCAGCTGTAAATACTAATGTTTACTCCCTTGACAATAATGAAATTACTGCTGTTGAAGGAAGCACCCTGGAAGGCATTGCCAAGTGATGTGTAAGTGTCATGGGAAATCAGTATTTTCATTTTTAGATAGATCACATCAGGAGAAGTACTTGAGGGCTATGGTGTTAAGTCACAACTTAGATTTTTTTGTGTGGGGATACAATTGTAACTTTTTAAGAAACATCCTTATTATTGTTGTCAAGTAGAATGTTGCAGTCAGTGCTTCATGAGTTTAGACAAACAATACCTGTTTCCTAGGTTGGTGTGTTTTTTTTGTTGGCCATGTTAAATATGGACCTCCTGAAGTCTACAAGTAGTCTGTAATATCCAGCTGTCAAGCAGGCCAGATTCAAGACATCCAAGGATTCCATCAGAAGCATGACGGAATACATGAAAGAGAATGTTTGTATTAAAGCCATCCATTCTTAATAATCTCCCTGGAATGTCAATGGGTGCACACATGCTTGTGAAATGAAAACAAGGAAAGTTACTGAGCAAGGATTTCATCAGAGAAACACAAATGGGAAGGAAAAAGTCAGTGATAACACAGAGCACCCCACTGAAAAACATTTAGGACACACCATTTACAAAACATAGACAGGGGCTGGGAGTAATGGTTCATGCCTGTAATCCTGGTACTTTGGGAGGCTGAGTTGGGCTTCAGGCCAAAAGTTTGACAACAGCTTGGGAAACACAGCAAGATCCCGTCTTTACAAAAACAAAAAAGAACTCATCTAGGTATACTGACTGGCATATGCCTGTAGTCTCAACTACTTGGGAGGCTGAGGCAGGAAAACCATTTGAACTCAGGAGTTGGAGGGTGCGGTGAGACTGGGTGACAGAGACACCTGTCTCTAAAAAACAGGAAAAAAATTCCTAGACATTTTTAATCTTTTCCAACTCATATGGAAATAATAATAAAAATAATGACATTGGATTTGTTCCCAAATAATTAATATTTTAAAAAATTATAGTTAAGTTAGGGACAGGTGTAAGTAGGCAGCATTAAACAAAGGGAATGAGGAAGGGAGCAAAAATGAGGAGGCCAGTGAACATTTAGAACCTAACCTGCAATAGCAGGAACTTGAGGTTAGGTTTTCCCCGCCAGAAGCATGCACAGAAACTAGGATAAAATAGTGGAGGGCCCTTAGCTCTAAGAACGCTCCACCCTTTTCCCAGGAAAGTAATGAATATTCCAACCACCATTTAGTATATCATAAAGTGTAGATATAAAAGCAGAAGTGTGGTAAGGCCCAGGGTCTTCTCCACTCCCCTCCACTCCACTCAGGAAATGTACTTTCACTTTCTATTTCTGTGCAAAAATAGCCAGCAATAAAAGCTGCTTGTGTGGAAGTGTTAAGTGTCTGTCATCACTCCATTACGCTGGCCCAGCTTGTGATTCTTCCAAGACAGGAGCTGAAGAACTGGGGCAACACACCTCAAAAAATCAACCCTGCTGGTTACCAGTTACTTCAGTTGCCAGGAGTGGACCCGCAATCTGAAAATTACTGGAAGATTAAGTCTGGGTTCCTGGTGAAAATCAGTATTAAAGAGAAATAAAAGTCAAGTGGAAATTACTTCTAATACTGAAGGAAAACTGTAAAAGAGATTCAGGGAAAGGCTGCTTCTGAAAGAAACTAAATTCACAGGAGTGTAAAACAGAGATGGGAGTTGAGAAAAGCCCTTCCTAAAACTTTCTAGAAACAATGAGGTTATCATTGGACATGGATCTTGGGCATGCAGGGAAGAAAGTGTTTGAAGAAGGAATTTTTCTCATTGAGTTAGGAAAGGTATGTTCTTGATGAAAGAGAAAGTATGAGGGAAATAAGGAAGCAAAAAAAGCGGACACCAAGGGAGGCACAAAGACACACGAGGGCAGGCCTCTTGCTTTTACTGTCAGGTGTAGGACACTGGCCAGGTTCAATGCTCCCAGCTGGTGGAATATAATTTCCCATCCAAAGCCCCCTTACTACTTGTCCAACTGCCTTTCCTTCCGCTGGGGAGAGGCTGAGTACAAAGACAAATTAGAAGGGTGATTTTATTGCTGAAGAGATGGGGTATGCCAAAGACTCTTCATTAGGAATGAAAATAAATTGCTAAGTATTTGAATTCGTGGTGAAGGACAACAACATGACACAAATTCAAATCTTACTTCTTTGGGGAAAAATTTGTGGCGAACTCCTAAGTAGGAACATGCTAGTCCAGGGCAGTCAACAGTGACTTCATGTCTTTGCAAGTTTTCAGGGAAAATAAACTTTTTAACTCTAAATATTGTATAAGTGTTCAAACTTTTTATATAAATTGTTTCATTTATTTGACTCGAACTATCTATTGAATTTCATGAATGACTTAAAATATTCTTCATATCAAATTCATCATTATAAAGACTTAAAATTCAGGTTCATAGAAGAATATATACATGTGGAATTTTTCTAGGACAGATTATGTGTTTATTAAAACAGAACAAGTTTTAATAAATTTTAAAATATTGTAGTTACAGAAAGTATCTTTTCTAAGCACAATGGAATGAAACTAGAGATCTATAATAGAAGGAAAACTGGAAAATAGATAAATATAAGAAAATTAAGCAATATACTCTTAGCCAATAAGAATATATCATACAAGAAGTTAGAAAACATCTTGAGACAAATGAAAATGAAAACACAACATAAGAAAATATATGGAAGGTTGTGAAAGCAACGCTAACAGAAAAATTTATAGCTGTAAATACATTAAAAAAGGAGAAATATCCAAACTCAACAACCTAAATTTGTACTGTGAGGGAGTTAAAAAAAGAACAAAAAACTAAATCTAAACTAGCAGAAGGAAGGAAATAAAAATTATCAGAACACAGAAGACAAAATAGAGTAGACCAAGAAAAAAAATTAGAAAAACCCCAATACACCCAAGAATTGAGCTGGTTCCTTGCAACAAACAACAAAATTGACAAACTGATAGCTAGATGGACTAATGTCAAAAGAAGACTCAAATAACTATTTAACATATTCAGAAATGACTAAGGGGGCATTACTACAAATTTTATAGAGCTAAAAAGCATTATGAAAGAGTACATGAACAATTGTACACTAACAAAGTAGATAACCTAGATGAAATAAGCAAATTCCTTGAAACACTTAACCTACAAAGACTGAATAATGAAGAAATACAATAGATCTATAACTAGCAAGGAGTTTAAATTAGTATTCAAAAACTTCCTAACAAAGAAAAGCCCTGAGACAGATGGCTTCATTGGTAAATTCTACCAAACATTTAAGAAGAACTAACAACAATTCTCCTCAAACTATTCCAAAAAATTGAGAGGAAACACTTCCAAACTCATACTGTGGTGCCCATGCTACCCTGATAACAAAGTCCAAAAAACTACAAGAAAGGAAGACTATATGGAACAATATCTCTGATAAACAGTAATTTAAAAATTCTCAACAAAACAATAGCTAACTGAATTCAACAGCATATTAAAAAGATTATACACCATGACCAAGTAGGATTTATTCCTGCACTGCAAGAATGGTTCAATATATAAAAATCAATGTATGTAATAAACTCCATTAATAGAATGAAGGGAAAAAACCCACATATGACCAATCGATGCAGAAAAAGCATTTTATAAAATTCAATACTCTTCCATTATAAAAACACTCAACAACTAGAAATAGAAGAAAATTACCTCCAATAATGAAGGCCATATATGATATGGTAAGCCCACAGCTATTCTCATACTCAGTCGTAAAAGACTGAACGCTTTCCAAGATTAGGAACAAGTCAAGGGTACCCACTCTTGCTATTCCTATTCATTACAATACTGGCAACCTGTGCTAGAGGAATTAGGCAGAAAAAGAAATGCATTCTAAACAAGAAATGAAGAAAAATAATTATCTCTGTTTGCAGATAATGATCCCATACATAGAAAAATCTAAAAATTCTACCAAAAAAACCCCAAACCTGTTAGAAACTAATTCAGCAAATTTGCAGGACAAAATCAATATACAAAAATCAATTTTTTTCTATACATTAACAATAAACAATCTAAACAGGAAATTTAGAAAACAATTTCATTCACAATAGCATCAAAAATAATAAAATACTTAGGAATTAACTTAACCAACAAGGTAAAACTATATATTGAAACTTATACAATGAAAACTATAAAATGGTCCTGAAAGAAATTAAAAACCAATAAATGGAAAGATTTTTGTTCCCAGATTGGAAAAATTGTGGCTAACATGTTAATACTACTGAAATCAATATGCAGATTCAATCAATTTCAACACAGTTCCAAACAATATTTTTATAAAAATTGAAAAATACATTCTAAAATTCATACGGAATCTCAAGGGACTCCGAAACAGCCAAAATGGTCTTGAGAAAAAATAACAAAATTTGATATTTTATACTTTCCAATTTCAAAAGTTGTTAAAAAGCTACAGTAATCAAAGCAGTGTGGTTCTGGTAGAAAGACAGATATATTCACCAATGGAATAGAATAAAGATCAGAAATAAACCCTCATATATATGGTCAAATATTTTTGATAAGGGTGCAAGTGCAAGATCATTCAAGGGGGAAATGGCAGTCTTTTCAAGAAATGGTGTTGAGAAAACTGCATATTCATATTAAAAAATATGAAGTCACTCTACACCATATACAAAAATAACTCAGTATTGATCAAAGTCCTAATTGTAAAACCTAAAGCTTTAAAACTTTTATCAGAAAACATAGGGGAAAAAACTTGATGACATTGGATTTGGCAATAATAATTCCTTTGAGGGAACACTAAAAGTACAGGTAACAAAAGTAAAAATAGATAAAATGGACTACATAAAAATTAAAACTCCTTTGTACAAAGAACAAAACTAAAAAAATACCTATGCAGAGGGAGAATATATTTACAAATCATATATCTGATGATGGTTGCCAGAACATATTAAAAACTCCTACAATGCAACAACAAACAAGAAATAACTGTATTAAAAGAATGAACAAATTACTTGAAGAGATTGTTTCTCCAATGAAGATAAGCAAGTAGCCAATAAGTACATGAGTGGAGACTGGGGAGTTAGTGTTTAATGGGGATAAAGTTTCAGTTTTGGAAGACGAAAAGGGTTCTGGAGATGGATGACGGTGATGGTGCACATGATGTAAATGTTCTTAATGCTGCTGAATTGTGTACTTAAAATGTTTACAATTGTAAATTTTATGTTGTGTGTATTTTACTGCAAATTAAAAAATAATTTAGAAAAAGGTGAAAGTTACATATTATTTAAACAATTTTTAAAATGTGCATGTTTCTTATTGAATGTACAAGGAATATTTATTAGGAACAAAAATATCCAACAAGGTGGATATTTTAACATCATTAAATAAGAATTTCATTAAAATTCCTTTTTTACAGTCACAGATAAATTGGCAACTCATTGGTTAGATTTAACCCTAAATATTCTCCTTTGTTATTTATTGTTATCTGGTCACCCTTCATACTAAAGCCTAGATCATTTTACATATTGTTTTGAAAACATATCATTCACTTTTAATCAGAAACACAGACATTTATTGAGAAGTGATAATAGATATAGAGCCAGTCGGATAGATCTTACCACAGTTATTTAAATTATTATTATACAAGACCAGTAGCTCAGGCTGGAACATCAAGTCATTAAAAAGACATTAAGTTATGGGCAAATTGGGATTCAAATAAAAATGGCAATTTTTACCTATGACGTTCTGCTCCTGTTTTTGAAAGCCCGATGCTCACTGACACCAAAGAGAGAATCTACATGAAAGTGGGAATTAAGTCAATGTTGGCTAATTGTGCTGAACTTGATCATAAATTTTTTTAAAAAATCCATGGAAAAGGGCTAGGAAGTTGTTGTTCATTGGTTATAGCATTTCTGTTTGGAGTGATGAAAATGTTTTGGCAACAGTGGTGACAATTCCACAATATTATGAACGTAACTAATGCCACTGAATTGTACACTTCAAGGTGGTTAAAATAGCAAATTTTATGTTATATATTCTACCACAATACAAAAAACTAAAAAAAAATTTAAAAATTATAATAAATAAATATTTTCACTATGTTTTAAGGCTGTGCAAATTAGATGTTTAAAAAAATCAACAATCATCTAATAAAAATTTTTTTTTTTCCCCAAAGGAACTAATAGTAAGTTTTAATTTAAAGAGGCTACCTGTAGGCTACCTATTCCATAAAATGTGATGCAGACAAATTTTCTGAAGTATTTTGGGTTTATATGTATTTTATTTTATTTTTTTAAACCAAAACTATGATAACTGTGGTTTAAACTATATTGACAACTAGGATATCAAGGTGATCAATTAAAATTGTTTTTCTAGTTAAATCATTAACTTGAAAAGCTTAATATAAATTGTATATATGTATAACATTATTAGCCACGGTTACTGTGTTTCTATGTACCTTCCCAACTCAAGATTAAGTAATACTGTATTTGTGTAACTGTATTAGTGAACACATTTTATGTATTAGGCTTTCATTTTATTAATAATACAATTGCCTTAAGAATTTTGAGAGATAGTAAGGTATTCAAAGATTAAATCAAATATTTGAAATATTTAAAAATACATGAAGTGAGGGGGAAATACAAGTAAATGTGCCCTTAGCCAACAACGATGACTTAAAATTAAACGCTGAGACATAGAATTATTTGTGCTGAGAGTGATTTGTTTTAGAGTCACAAAAGTTCTACAATCAACATCAATTTGCAAGTTTTCTTGGGTTGTCAAACTTCATTCAGTTTTATAGTCTAGTATTTTAAAGCTTTTCTTTTCCTGAAATTGTCATATGTTTAGTACCTATAATCCATAATTCTCTAATCTGATCAACCAAATATTTTTTAATAACTTTTACGTTTCTCCTACTTAATAAAAGAAAAATATAACACTAATGATGTTGAATGGGAAATATAATTTATCTTTCCCCAAAATATGGTTTAGTTTAGTGTTTCCCAATCAGGAGCAATATTGCCCTGAATATACCCTAAGGTACATTTTTGGCTATTAAAAGTTGGGACTGGGGGTTGGAGCACTGCTACTCACATCTCTTGGGTAGAGACCAAAGATGCCACTAAACATCCCACAATGCACAAGACAGCTCCCCCCACAACAAAGAATGATCTGTTTCTGAATGTCAACAGTGCCTCAGTAGAGAAATCCTGGTTTATTTTATGTGACATCTGGCCTTCAGAATCTCCTGCTGACACCTGTGCATTTAAGGTGGTCTGAGTGGTAAGAAAGAGCATTGTGGAAACATAGAATTATCTTGCAATTTATCCTCTATTCACAGGGTCTCACCATACAATGTTCTCTTGCCTGAGTCCATGAATACACATTTCCTTCCTACAATAAGGAGTCTATAACTTGTGAGAAGTAAATAGGTTTCCATATGAATGCTTATTTTCCATTAGTCTTAGAAACACATTAATAGTTTTAGAAAGAATAATACAGTGTTGGTGCTCCTGAAAAATATGGTGCTAAGTATTTTTTTAACAAGCTAATTTTAAACATTTTTAAAAAATTCATATAAGCATCTCTTGTTTAATTTTCTATTAGGATGCAAATGTGATACCTTTTTACCCAGGGTATCAAGTTTTGGTTTGCTTTGACAAGATGTGAAAGTGCTTTCTGTATGTTCTTGTTTTTCATGCTTTGCAGCACAGCAGAGGGTAGAAAAGGCTCTAATCCCCATTCTTTTCTGCAACAAAGAGCATATGTTTAATTTCACATTCTTGTGATGGTTATTTACCTAAGGCAAAATGGCCCTCTAATGTTTGTTGGAACAAATGAACTGTTCGTAAGGCAGGGAAAGGAGACAAGTTCGCAACCAGGGAAGCAATTCTTAATTTACACTGAGAAAACATACTATTTGATCATTAATATATATTTTCATTTAAAAAGAAACATATTCCTCACTCTCTGAAAGAATGCTAACAAGGCATTTGGGGCCAGTGGAAACTGAAGAGACACTTTGTCCAACCCATTTCTGAGTCTCTCAAAATTCACTCATGTATCTGAGTTTGTATTTCCAACACCAATTTCTCTCCAGCCCTCTCTCCTATCTCCCTGTCTGCACACACTGCACTGTCTCTTCTCATAGAAGAATGGATGCAACTCCTTTATGCCCCTAAACCATACTCCCCATCCCTCTTCCTTCTCAATAGCTATCTTTCTAGGCACATACACAGTTCTCTTTTGCCCCAGCTAGTTCATGTCTGTCTAACTCCTTCCATCAACATTTCTTGCTGGGGGAGGGGAGCAGTGAAGTACTGCTGGTGTGGAATTAGGGTGAGGTTCATGACACTTTGATGTGTTTGGTATTGATGGGGAGATGTAGACATCAACACATGAGTGAATATATAAGCAAACAACAACAATGGGACCAGGTTAATATATTTTTTCTGAGATTTTCCCAGCAATGACTACAACCATACTTTAAGATGGCTTCATATTTTAAATTCTGGAAAATCTATCCTGATTATTCACCCCACCCAGTATCTCTGTCTCCTAAATTATGTCTCCTAATCCATGTCCTCTTCAATAAGGGTAGGAAGTCAACTTTCCCCCACTTGATCATTCATGTATTTCTTTACTAGTGACTGGTGTTTTTCATGATCAGTATGCTTTCTTCCTCCCATCAAGTTGTAGTTTTTATCTGTGTCCCATCATTTGACACTCCTTATGAGCAATGCTGTAATTCTATTTGTATTATTATTTTACATCAGTAATTTTTATTTTATCTCATCTTTACAACTAGACCACAAGTTCCTAGATCCACTCTCCTAATGTGACTACTATTAATATAAAAATGCCCAATGAACATTTGTTGGGCAAATGAATTTATTAATAAGAACATTATTGTAGACTCTGCAAGATTCTTAGTCAAGCTAATTATCTTAGAGACATTTTTTACTGTACAATGTTCAACCTGGTAAAAAGTGGGTACAGACAGTAGGAAAATAAATGCATTTTAATTGTCTAAAATCATCTCAGGTTGTGCAGCCCACTTTTTCAAATGGCAGCCAGTTTCACCGGTCCTCAAGAACTTCAGAAAGGGGAGTGGAAGACAGTGTGAATGTGCCCAGCTCAGTGTGAGATCTCTTTGTGCACTGAGTCTCTCTAAGGCTAGAGTCACTGTGTGTGTGTGGCAAGAGATAAAGAGAAAAACCATCTGCGATAAGGAATGGATGGAGATTTGAAGGCTAGAGGTTATCAAACTGCACATGAGGATTTGTCCCTAGGCATCAACCGGCAAACCAAGAGTTGCTATGACACTGGTGTAAAAGTCAACAAATTGGAGCTCTAATCATCTGCAACATAGGCTCATAAATGTGTCAAACTGGAAAGCCATTAAGGAAGATAGACATCATCAAGATGATGGAAGACAGACTTCCAGCACTTATTACCTGACAGAAACAGCAATCTGAATAATTGTCCAGGCATGAAAACATTTTTACAAGAGCTAAGGAAATCAGGGGAGAGATCATAGCCTCCAAAACTGGTAAAGAAATAAATTATGACCTTTATAAATTACCTAGTTTCAGGCATTCTGTTATAGCAGCACAAAACAAACTAAGAAATTGGTACTGAGAGTGAAGTGTTGCTATAACAAACACTTGAAAATGTGACAGTGGCTTTGGAACTTGGTTATGGGCACAGGCTGAGAAATTCTGGAGGAACAGGCTAGAAGAAGTCTGTATAAACATAAACAAAACATTAAAATGATTCTGGTGAGGGTTCAGAAGAGAGAAGAATGATAAGGACACCATGAAACTTCTTAGAGATTATTTAAGTGATAGTGATTGGAATGTTGGTAGACATATGGACAATAAAGTCCATTCTGATGAAGTCTTAGACAGAAATAAAGAATACCTTACTGGAAAGTGGAGGAAAGGCCATCCTTGTTATAAATTGGCAGAGAACTTGGCTGAATTGTGTCCATGCCCAAAGGCTTATAGAAGGCAAAACTTTAGAGTGGTCAACTAGAAGACCTACTGGAAGAAATTTATCAGCAAAATACTGATGGAGATTTGTGGCTTCTTTTTATTTCATACAGTACAATGAGAGAAGAGAGAAATGATTTAAAGATGGAATTTATAATTAAAGGGGTGCAAGCACAGAATGTGTGGGCTGGGAACATTGCAGCCATCACCTCGATTTCAAAGGATGTCACAGACAGTCTGGGGGTCCAGGCAGAAACTTGTTACAGGGACAGATATGTCACAGATTGTCTCCACTAGGCCTAGTGGAGCAATGTGTCGGGGGGCATCCCCCAAGGCCACAGAACTGTAGGGCTAGCAGTGTGCAACTCCAGCCTGGGAGAGCTACAGGCACAAAATTCCAACTTCTGAGAGCTGTCACATGGGCTGAGCTCAGTAAAGGCACAGTGGCCTGGCTGCCCAGAGCCTTCGAGGTCCAACCTTCACCCAGCGCATCCAGAGGCAGGACAAAAAGTCAAAGATTCTTCTGAAGTCATAAGATTTAATGATGTTCACCCTGTTGGCTTTGGACTTAACCTGGGACCAGTTACCTCTTTCTTCTTGACTGTTTCTCCCTTTTAGACTGGAAATGTCTGTCCTATGCCTGTCACACCATTGCATTTTGGAAGTAGATACCTTTTGTGATCTCACAGGCTCACAGCTGGTGGGAATCTGGCTCTCAGTATAAATCACGCCTTAGTCTGACCCACATACTATTGTAGATGAGACTCTGGACCCTGAACTTTGGGGTTGGTGATGGACTGAGTTAAGACTTTCTGGCTGTTGGGACAGAATGAATGTATTTTGCATGAAAGGACAACATGAATTTTGGGTGCCAGGGGCAGAATGCTATGGTTTGAATGCATCCCTCAAACTTAATCCACAATGCGACAGTGTTGAGAGGCAAGACCTTTAAATGGTGAGTAGGTCATGAAAGCAGAATGAATGGATTAATGTCTTTGTCACAGAAGTGGATTTGTTATCTTGGGAGGGGTTTGTTACAAAAGGTGGAGTTTGGCCCCCTTTTATTCTGTCTCTCTGTCTTTCTTACCCTTCCTTCATCGCTTCCTCTCTTCCCCCTTCCCTCCTCCCCTAATGCCATAGGATGATGCAGCAAGAAGGCCCTTATAAGATTCCAGCACCTTGATCTTAGACTTCCCAGCCTCCAGAACTGTGAGAAAACATATTTCTGTTTTTTTAAATATAAATTACCAAGTCTCAGGTATTCTGTCATAGTAGCACAAAACAAAGTTAGACACCATGTCATATTACCACCAGGTCAACCCTAGCAGCCCAAGGCTCTAGAAAACCCCTGACAGTGGGTAGCCCTAGTCATCAGGCCAACACTCAATGACCCAGTCTTCAGACTGGCCCTTATGGATACAGGTTCCAGAACTGCCCTGGACTCCAGTCCAAACCAGAGCCAGGTCATCACATATAGCCCCAAGCTTCAGGTCTGCCACAGAGCCAGGTCAGCATGACTAGCCTCAGGCTCCAGGCTAGCACCACAGATATAGGCTGTAAGCCTGCCCAGTGCCAACCTGGTCCCCATGGTTCCACCCTTCAAGCTAACCCCTGTAGCCCCATGACCCAGTAGACACAGTGCCCAGGTTTGCCTCAGAAGACCCAGGGTCCGGGCCCAAATCAGTAGACCCCAGCATCGGACCTGTCCCTACTGGTCCAGGCTCCAGGCCCACATATACACCCGGACTCCAGACTGTGACCCCAGGACCCAGGCCAGTACTCTTGTAACTAGCATCCACACAACCAGCCTCCAGGCCAGCGAAATTGGACACAAGGTCCATACAAATCAGGGTCAAGGTATATTCCAGCAGATCCAGGGTTTAAGCCCAGCAGATCCATGGTTTAGGCCCACCATAGTACACCTGGGTGCCAGAATGGCCCCACAGACTAAGGCTTCAGGACTGCTCTGCAGAGTGAGGCTCCAGACTCACACCAGTGCCAGGACAGCCCTGTGAACTCAGGGTACATAAGACTGTCAGAAAAAAGCCTGCCAGCAAGTAATCCTGTGCTCAACAAAGCTATTTGTCAGAAATAAAGAAGCAATAAAGATGTTCCCTGATAAAGCTTAGGAAGTTCATCAACTCCAGACCTATCTTACAAGACATGCTAAAGGAGTTCTTCAAGCTGAAAGAGAAAGATTATATGTTCCTATATAAAAACACATGAATGTATTAAACTCACATTGGTATGAAGGTTAAAAGACAAAACTATTAAGATAATAAAAGCTACAATAATTTGTTAAGGGATATACAACTTAAAAGATGTAAATTGTGAAATAAAAAATTTTAAATATGGAGGGGTGGTGGAGTCAAAGTATAGAGGTTTTTTTCAAAAAAAAGTATTCTAAAAGTTAAGTTGTTATCAGCTTAAAATAGCCTGTTATAAATATGGGATGTTTTATGTAAGCCTAAGGGTAACCACAAAACAAAAGCTTATCATAGATACACAAAAGATAAAAAGTAAGGTATTTAAACAGACCAGGAAAAAAAAATGACTTAGTCACAAAGAAAGTCAGCAAGAAAGGAAGAGAGGAAGAAAGAATTTACAAAACAACCAAAAATTATTAACAAAAAAGCAGTCATAAGTCCTTACCTATCAATAATTACCTTGTATGTAAATGGATTAAAGTTGCCAATCAGAAAATATAAAGTGGTTGAATGAATGAAATATAAAACCCAATTGTATGCTGTTTACAAGAGACTCACTTCACCTTTAAGGCCACTAAAGTGAAGGGATGAAAAAATATAATCCATACAAATGGAAATGAAAAGAGCAGGAGTAGCTACACTTATATCAGATAATATATTCTTGACCTTATGTCAAATACCATAAAACAAGAAAAATAAGGTTATATGATAAAAGAGAGAATTCATCAGGACATATCAGAATTGTAAATATACATACACACAACATTGCAGCATCTAAATATACAAAACAAATACTAATAGATTTGGAGGGAAAGAAAGACTGTAATAAAATAACAGGAAAGACTTCAATATTCCACTTTCAGCAAAGAACAGATTAAACACACAGATTATGAATAAGGAAACACTGGATTTAAACTGTACTTCAAGCCAAGTAGAATGCACATTCTTCTTAAGTGCACATGGAACATTCTATAGGACAGATCATATGTGAGGCTACAAAACATGGCTTAGCAAATTTAAAAAGATTGAATTCATATTCACTATTTTCTTCAAACACAATGAACTAATAACAGAAGTAATTTCAGAAAATCCACAAATACATGAAAATTAAACAATATGTTCCTGAACAATCAGTGGATTAATGAAGAAATTGAAAGGAAAATTTAAAAAATATCTTGACTGAAACACAAATTGTAACACAACTTACCAAAACCTATAAGCTGCAGCAGAACTAATTTTAAAAGAGAAGTCCATAGCAATAAATGCCACAGCTAAAAAGAAGAAAGATCTCAAATAAACAACATAATGTTATACCTCAAAGACCTAGACAAATTACACAAATCACAGCAGAAAGACAGACTAGAAAAACAATATAAAAGATCAAGGAAACTAAGAGTTGTTTTTTGAAAAGATAAAACTGACAAATCTTTAGCTAGCCTAAGAAAAAGAAAAAAGAGTCAAATAAATAAAACTAGAATGAATGCAGACACATTACAACTGATACTACTGAAATACAAAGGATCATAAGAGACTATTATAAATAAACACACCCACAGATTGGATAACATAGAAGAAATGAATAAATTCCTAGAAACATACAACCTATCAGGACTGAATCATGAAGATATTAAAAAATATTAATACAACAATTACAAGTAAGGAGATTAAACTACTCTAAAAAAAATCTCCCATCTAAAAAAAAGACACCCTTCCCCCCAAAAAAACAGGACTTGATGGTGTCACTGTTAAATTCTACCAAATATTAAAAGAATAACTAATACCAGGCCTTCTGAAACATTTTCAAAACTTGAAGAGGAAGGAAAACTGCCACTGCCAGCATTACTCTGACACCAAAGTCAGATGAGGGCAGTACAAGAAAAGAAAATTACAGGCTGATATCCCTGCTGACCAGAGAGAGGCAAAACTCTCAACAGAATATTAGCAAATCAAATTTAACAACACATTTACTATTCACTATGTAACAACTATTTACTATTCACAATCATTCACTATGATCAAGTGGGATTTTTCCCATGCTGCAAGGATATACTCAAATCTATTAACGTGATATGCCACATTAATAGAATAAAGGGGAAAAAAAACCACGTGATTATCTCAATAGATGCAGAAAAAGCATTTGACAAAATTCAACATCCTTTCATAATAAAACATTCAACAAATTCAGTATAGAAGGAATGTACTTCAACACAATAAAAGCCAAATCCAAACAAAGATTATACTCAATGTAGAAAAGTCAAAAGTTTTTCCTCTAAGAGCGGAACAAGACAAGAATCCCATCCTCACCACTTCTATTCAACATAGTATAAGAAATACTAGCCAGAGCAATTAGGCAAGTGAAAAATAAATAAATAAAAGTCACCCTAATTAAAAGGAGAGAGTTAAGTTGTCTCTGTTTGCAGATGGCTTATGCTTATGCACAGAAAGCCAAAAGACTCCACCAAAAAACAGTTAGAACTAAAAACCAAATCTGGTCAAACTGCAGGATACAAAATCAACATACAAAAAGTGGTAGAGTTTTTATACACTAACAACAAACTATCAGAAAAAAATTAGAAAACAAATTCATTTACATTACTGTCAGAATAAAATATTTAGAAATAAATTTAGCAAAGGAAGAAACAGACTTGCACATTGAAAACTGTAAAACATCAATTTTAAAAAATTGTAGATTCAAGAAATGGAAAGATAGTCTCTGTTCATGGATTGAAAGAACATTGTTAAAATGCTTACACTAGCCAAAGAAGACTATAGATGAAATACAATCCCTACCATTTTCCACAGACACAGGAAAAAAAAGTCCTAAAATTTATATGAAACGCTAAAAGATGTTGAATAGCCAAAGCAATTTTGAGAGACAAAAAAACAAAGCTGAAGGCATCACACTACCTGTCTTCAAAATACACTACAAAGCTATAATAATCAAAATAATATTGTATTGACATAAAAACAGGCAAATAGAACCAGGCAACACAATAGAGAGCCCAGAAATAAATCCAGGCATTCAGTCAGATGATTTTGGACAAAGGTGAGAAGAAGACACAATGCAGAAATGACAGTTTCTTCATGAAATAGTGTTGGGGGAACTGAATATCCACATGCAGAAGAATGAAATTAGACCTTTATCTTACACCATATATAAGCAGTTCCCAACCTTTTTGGCACCATGGACTGGTTTCATGGAAGACAGTTTTTCCATGGATGGGGGGAACTCAGGAGGTGATGCAAGCGCTCAGAGCCTCGGCTATAAATACAGATGAAGCTTCCCTTGCCTGACACTCACTTCTTGCTGTGCAACCTCCTCCCCGCCCCAGTAAGACTATTTTTCCTGTGACGGCAGTGGGGGTTAGGGGGTAGGGAGCACCAGGCAGAGCTCTGTGGACGGTCCCTAACAGGCTGTGGACGGGCACCAGTATGCTGACTGGCCTTGAGGACCACATCCATATATAAAAAACAACTCAAATGGATTAAGGACTTAAACATAAGATCTGAAATTGTAAAACTATTAGAAGAAAGCACAGGAAAACCTCCATGTTATTAATCTGGGCAATGATTTTTTTGGATTTGACTCCACATGAGCAGGCAGCAAGAGAAAACAAAAACAAAAACAAAAAACAAATGGATTACATCAAACTAAAAAGCTTGTGCATAGCCATGGAAACAATCAAGCGTGAAGACACATCCATGTATTAGGAGAAAATATTTGCAAACCATACTTGTGATAAAGTATTTTAATCTCCACAATATATAAGGAATTTAACAGCTAGAAAACAAATAACCTGATTAAAAATTGGACAAATGACCTGAATAAATATTTCTCAAAGGAAGACATATAAATGGGCTAAAGATATTTGAAAAAAATTTCAATATCTTTATGAGAATCAAAAGCACAGTGAGATATCACTTCACACTTGTTAGAAATGCTATTAACAAAAATATTAAAGAAAAGTGCTGGTGAGGATGTAGAGAAGAGAAGAGGGATTGCTCACACATTGTTAGCGGGATGTAATTTAGTATAGCATTATGGAAAACAGTAGGGATGTTCTTCAAAAAGCTAAAAATAGAACTAGCCTATGATGCAGGGATCCCACTTATGGATATATATCTAAAGGAAATGAAATCATGATGTTGAAGAGATATCTGCACTCTGATGTTCATTTCAGCACTGTGCACAATTCCAAGATACGGAATCAACCTAAGTGTCCTTCAGTGGATGAATGAATAAAGAAATTGTGTACATATAAACAATGGAATACTATTCAGCCTTAAACAAGAAGGAAATGTTTTCATTTGTGACAAAGTGGATGCTCTTGGAGGACATTATGCTAAGTGAAATAAGCCAGACATAGAAAGACAAATACCACATAATCTCACTTATATGTGGAATCTAAAAAAGTTGAACTCATAAAAATAAGGAGTAGAATGGTGGTTACCAGAGGCTGGGAGATGCTGATCAAAGTATGCAAAATGTCAGATAGGTGGGAGGAATAAATAAGTCAAGAGATCTGTTGTACAACATGGTAACTATAGTAAATAGCAATGTATTGTATCCTTGAAAAGCTCTAAGGGAGTAGATTTTAGAATGTTCTTACCAAAAAATAATTCAGCATATGAGGTAATACGTATGTTAATTAGCTTGATTTAGGTATTCCACAATGTGTACATATTTGAAAACATGTTATACATGTTAAATACATCCAATTTTATTTATAAATTAAAAATAAATTAATAAACTAGAAAAAGATTAAAAAAGAAAAGGCTTTAAGCCTCTTAGCATTAAAGGCTATTAGGCTGAAGTAAATGGTAGCTATTGAATCATTTGCTATTGAAAAGAACACAGACTAGGAGAAAGAAGGTTTCCTTCTATAGAATGACCTATAGATACACTCATGAACAAGGCAGCACAAACTGTATTGTTTTGTTTTGGTTTTCCCAAGGTGAAGAGATCTTCCCCCACCAAAGAAGTATAGTGAGGTGGTTAAATGACATACCCAGCAAGGAAAGGCATTCACTTTTTTCAGACAACATGAGATGCACAAAGCAAAGCTTAATTGTGTGGTACCCTTTCTAGGTACCTCACAGTTCTTTACTGCAAATGCCATCCTTCCTGATTGTGACTAAGCGCATTACTGTTCTCGGTACATTTTGATCACCTAAAAGTGATCTCAGATTATGCATACCATTTTCCAAGCACAGGTGCCTCAACCCATCAGGCAAATGGGGAATATCACAGCTTGGGTTTAAATTCTGGCCCATCCAGTTAATATTCATGTAATTTGGTCAAATTGCTTCATCACTTTGTGCCCTCCTTTGTTCATTTGTAAAATGAAGCTAAATTATTACATCTTACTGATGTAATAGTAATGTTGTGAGAATCAAATAGGGTAACATCTAAAAGTGCTGAGAACAAAGTGTGAGTTATAATCAAATCCCTTTTGGAATTTTCAAACATACGATTTATTTTAATTATTGCCTCATTTTTAACCACAATGCTCTAAAGGTGGATTATGTAACAAATTGATCTCTTCAACCAGAAATAAACATGATATTTATACATTTTGCCTCTGATTAGCCAGGGTTCTGCCACAAACAAGATCAATTTGCTGAGATCAAGCAGAGAGAAAGGAATGCTTATCCACTGCTGGTGGGACTGCAAACTAGTACAATGGAAAACAATATGGAGATTTCTCAAAGAACTAAAAGTAAACCTACCATTTAATCCAGCAGTTCCACTACTGGGTATCTACCTAAAGGAAAAGAAGTCTTTTTATCAAAAAACAAAAACAAAAACAAAACAAAACAAAACAAACAAAACACCCCCCCTGCAGTTGAATGTTTACTGCAGCACAGTTCACAATTGCAAAGATGTGGGATCAACCCAAGTGCCCATAAATTGATAAGTGGATTAACAAAATGTGGTGTATATAGATTAATATATACCATGGAGTACTACTCATCCATAAAAAAGGATGGATTAATACCTTTTGCAACAATTTGGATGGTACTGGAGATCATTCTCCTAAGTGAAGTATATCAAGAATGGAAAAACAAACACCAGATGTAGTTACCATTAAATTGGAACTAACGTATGAGCTCACATGTGCACAGATGGATGTAAAACTCATTAGAAATAAAGCAGAGGGGAGATGGGAGAAGGCGAAGGGAAAAAACCTACTTAATGAACACTATTTGGGTGATGGGCACATATAGCTGTGACTCGAGCATTACAAAAACTATCCATGTAACCTAGTACATTTGCACCCCCTTAATATTTTGAAATAATAATAACAATAAATACACCCGGGTGTTAAAGAGGCAACATCTCTGCCTCCGAAATGGCGCTGAGAGTCAACACTTAATGTATTTGAGGGAGATTTTCTGCGTTTGCTTGGTGGTGATGGTGGCGATATACGTTTGTAAGGCGGCCAGCCACGGGGCTATGTCATATTTCTGCTCAGGCCCAAATGTCTCCCGAATGACATCGTGACAACTCTGCGAGCGGACCAGCAGGGGGCGCAGCTTGTCAAAGAATGAGGAACAGGTGCCATGCGCTTCCCTAGTGCTGCCACCTTCGCTTCACAGCCAAGGAGGTTAAATGGGGAAACGTTCCTGCCGCGCTGCTTGCAACCGAGTCAGTATTTAACCGCACGCACAAACGCAGAGACCACACAAAACACTTAACGTTCATCGACGAGTTGCTATTTAAATATTTAATATTTAGCTTTTTGCAAAAATAATTAGGAACGTAGGTATGAAATTTCCAACCACAGGTGCTGCAGTTGATAGTATTGATAGAGTAATGTGACTTTTAAAGTTAGGTTGCCAGAGTTGAAATCCTAGGTTCAAAAGTTGTTCCTCCGTTACACAGGGGGCATAACCTTGGGCAAGTTCCTTAATTGTCTGTTTCTCAGTTTCCTCTTCTGTAAAGCAGATATAACGCTACTCCCTATTCACAGGGTTGTGTTGAGGATTAAATGAACGAACAACGTAAAGCCCTCAGAACTCTACCCAGTAGGGTCAATACTTTCACACGTTAAGTGCTGCTGTTCTCCTCCCCACTTCCTTTCTTCCCCCTTCTCTCCCTCCTCCCCTCCCCCTCCTCCTCCGTTTTTTGTTTTTTGTTTTTTTTTTCTATGGAGAGCAGCTTCAGGGAGGCAGCATTAGCAAGGCGCTTGGGAGCAGCAGCTCTGAACTCATATGCACTGCTTTGGCATCCTGGCTTTGCCAATGGCCACCTGTGTACATAACCTACCATTTACTTTAGCTCTTGCTGTCTCAGTTTACTCATCTGCCTCAGTTTACTCATCTGTGCAATGGGGATTCATGCTAACCACCGGTTGGGGTGATGTGGGCATTAGATCAGATTCACAATCCTGGGGTTTTTGTGAGGATCAAATTAAACAGTGAATATGTGAGGTGGATATGTTAATTAGCTTAATCATTATTTATTTAAGGCTATTTTCTATATTGATTTTACTAACATGGGAACATGAAACCCTGGATGGTTTCTGCATACAATATTTACACTGTACATACTTACACATGCTCTTCTGTTGCTGTGTAATGCTCACTCTGTGTCTCTCAGCCCATTGCTTCACTGCCAAGAGTGAAGTCATATTGTCTTCACTGTTCATGCCTATTATGGTCTTTCATCTTTGCTTCTCCTTAAAATCTTAAACCTATATGGAGTACATGGCACCCCTTGCTGGAAATAGGTTTGCCAGCAGGCAAGAGATAGGGTGGTATGAGTTAGGGCAGCCCTCTGAGAGCAATTCCAGGGTGCCACTTTGTTTTGCTAGTCTTGGGTTTGTCAGTTATTTCCAAGAGACCAGTGTTGTCTATCCGGGCTCCAAGGGATTGATGGCTTAGATAGGGTCATTTTATACAGCACAATGAGGGATGGGGATGAGGAAACCACTTGTCACAATGACAAGACTCTAGCAGGCACTTAATAGATTTTTTTTTTTGACAAACCATTTTTGGTAGTCATGTTATTCTACAATAGCTATTGCATTATGGCTTTTGAAGAAGAGGGTTTTGTCATAAAATTTGCAGAAAAAATTCCAGGTTTTTTTTTCTTTATATATTATTTATTTATTTATTATTTTTATTTATTTCAGAATATTATGGGGGTACAAACACTTTGGTTACATATATTGCCTATGCACTGCCCAAGTCAGAGCTACAATCATGATCATCCCTCAAACAGTGCACTCCACAGCTATTAGATGTGAGTTTTCCCATCCCTACCAACCCCTCCCACCTGCCCAACTCCTGATGAATGTTATATCTATCTGTGTACATAAGTATTGACCAGTTAGTATCACTTTGATGGTGAGTACCAGTGGTGCTTGTTTTTCCACTCTTGTGACACTTCGCTTTGAAGAATGGGCTCTAGCTCCACCCAGGATAATACCAGATGTGCTAATTCACCGTTGTTTTTTGTTGATAACTAATACTCCATGGTATACATATACCACACTTATTAATCCACTCATGTATTGATGGGCACGTGGGTGGATTCCATATATTTGCAATTGTGAATTGTGCTGCTATAAACATTCAAGAGCAGATGTCTTTATTATAGAATGTCTTTTTTTCCTTTGGGTAAATAGCCAGTGGTGGATTGCTGGACCAAACTGTAGTTCTACTTTTAAGGTATTCCATCTTTGATTTGTTTCTTGGCTTGACTGTTATTAGTGTATATGAAGGCTACTGATTTGTATGCATTGATTTTTTACCCTGAGACTTTGTTGAATTCAACTTATCAATTCCAGTAATCTCTTGGTTGAATCTTTGGGGTTTTCTATGTATAATATCATATTGTCTGTGAATAGTGAAAGTTTGACCTCTTCTGCCCCCATCTGGACGCCCCTGATTCCTCTGTCTTGTCTGATTGCTCTGGCCAGGACTTCCAGCACTATGTTGAACAGGAGTGGAGATAGTGGGCAACCTTGTCTGGTGCCAGTTTTAAGGGGGAATGCTTTCAATTTTTCCCCATTCAGTATGATATTGGCTGTGGGTTTATCGTATATGGCTTTAATAGTTTTGAGCTATGAGCCATCTATGCCTATATTGTTAAGAGTTCTCATCATAAAAGGATGCTGGATTTTGTCAAAAGCCTTTCTTCATCTATTGAAAGGATCATATAATCTTTGTTCTTGCTTTTATTTATATGGTGAATTACATTTGTAGATTTGCGTATGTTGAACCATCCCTGCATCTCGGGAAGGAAGCCCACCTGATCGTGATGGATTATTTTTTTGACGTACAAGCGCATTTGGTTTGCTAGGATTTTATTGAGAATTTTTGCATCTATATTCATGAGGGATATTGGTCTGTAGTTTTCTTTTCTTGTTGTGTCCTTTCCTGGCTTTGGTATCAAGGTGATATTGGCTTTGTAGAATGAGTTTGGGAGGAATATATCCTTCTGGATGTTTTCAAATAGTTTCTGCAGTATAGGCAGCAGTTCTTCTTTGTAGGCTTGGTAGAATTCAGGTGCAAACCCATCTGGTCCAGGACTTTTTTTTGTTGGAAGATTTTTTATTACTGCTTCAATTTCGGTGCTTGATATTGGCCTGTTTAGAAATTCTGTTTCTTCCTGGTTGAGCCTAGGGAGGTAGTATGTTTCTAAGAATTTGTCCATTTCTTCCATGTTTTCGTGTTTGTGGGCATAGAGATTTTTGTAGTATTCGAAGATGATGTTTTGTATTTCCATGGTATCAGTTGTGACTTCTCCTTTCTCATTTCTAATTGAGCTTATTAGAGTCCTTTCCTTTCTGCTTCTGGTCAACCTGGCAAGTGGCCTGTCTATTTTGTTTATCTTTTCAAAGAACCAACTTTTCGTTTTATTAATCTTCTGTCTTGTTCTTTTGTTCTCGATTTCATTTAATTCTGCTCTGATCTTGGTTATTTCTTTTCTTCTGCCGGGTTTAGGATTGCTTTGCTCTTCCTCTTCCATTTCCTTAAGATGATTCATTAGTTTACTGATTTGTGACCTTTCTGTCTTTTGGATGTGGGCATTTAAGGCGATAAGTTTTCCTCTCAGGACTGCTTTTGCTGTATCCCACCGATTTTGATAAGTTGTGTCCCCATTGTCATTTAGTTCGAAGAATCATTTGATTTCCATTTGAATCTTCTCCTTGACCCAACAGTCATTCAGCAACGATTGTTTAATTTCCATGTTTTTGGATGAAGATGTGAGTTTCTGTTGGAAATGGCTTCTAATTTTATTCCTCTGTGGTCTGAAAAGATACATGGTGTGATTTCCATTTTTTTGAATTTGTTGGGATCTGTTTTGTGGCCTAGGATGTGGTCAATTTTAGAGAAAGTTCCATGAGCTGATGAGAAGAATGTATATTCAGTGTTATTTGGGTGGAGTATTCTGTAGATGTCTGTTAGGCCCAAATGTTGTAGAGTCCTGTTTAGGTCCTTTGTTTCTTTGCTTATCTTCTGTTTGGAGGATCTGTCCTGTTCCGTCAGTGGGTGTTGAAGTCCCCTGCTATTATGGTATTGCTGTTTATTATGTTGTCTAGATCGAGCAGTATTTGCTTTATGTATCTGGGTGCTCCTGTCTTGGGTGCATAAATGTTTAGGATTGTTAAATCCTCTTGTGAGATTTTTCCCTTCACCACTATATAGTGTCCATTTTTGTCCTTCTTTACTTTTGTTGCTTTAAAGTTTATATCATCTGAAATAAGGATGGCTAATCTGGATTTCTTTTGGTTTCCATTAGCCTGGAAAATTGTATTCCATCCTTTCACCTTGAGTCTGAATGTGTCCTTGTGTGTAAGGTGTGTTTCCTGGAGACAACAGATGCTTGGCTTGTATTTTTTATCCCTTCAGTCAGCCTATGTCTCTTCAATGGGCAGTTCAAGCCATTCATATTTGTTGAGAGAACTGATATTTGGGGTAGATTTCTGTTTATTCTATTGAGTAGTGCCTTCTGTTTTACCTCTTGAGTCATTGTGAAATCTGGGTTCTAGAGTTTTAGCTTTTGCATAGTTTTACATTGGTGGGTGTCTGTTGTGCTGGTTAGTGTACAATGCAGGTCTAAACACTTCTTGCAAGGCTGGTCTGGGTTTTGTAAATTCTATCAGTGATTGCTTGTCAGGAAAAGTGTTTATTTCTCCCTCACATAAGAAGTTTAGTTTGGCAGGATACAGAATTCTGGGTTGGCCTTTGTCTTGTTTTAGGAGACTGATGATGACTCCCCATTCCCTTCTGGCTTGTAAGGTTTCAGCTGAGAAATCTGCAGTTAATCTGATCGGTTTCCCTTTATAGGTTATCTGCTGTTTTCATCTTACAGCTCTGAGGATTGCCTCTTTTGTGTTCACTTTGGTCAGTCTAATAATTATGTGGCGTGGTGAATGCCTTTTCACGTTGACTCTCCCAGGAGTCCTGTGTGCTTCTTGTACTTGGATATCGAGATTTCTGGCTAAGCCATGGAAATTTTCCTCTATTTTTCCTTCAAATAGATTTTCCAGCCCATGCGAATTTTCTTCCTCTCCGTCAGGGATACCTATGATCCTTATGTTTGGCCTCTTTACATAATCCTACATTTCTTATATGCTTTGTTCGTGCCTCTTGTTTTTGTGTTCTTTCTCTTTGACTGACTTATTTAGTGCATAGGAGTTGTCTTCTAGCTCTGAAGTTCTTTCCTCTGCATGGTCCAGCCTATTTTTAAGGATTTCCACTGTGTTTTGTAGATCTTTGAATGATTCTTTCATTTCTAGTATTTCTATTTGATTTTTCCATAATACTTCTTTTTCTTTGGAAAATTTTTCATTCATTTCTTGCATTTTTCTTTTGATTTCGTTGTGCTGGGATTCAATTTTCTCTTGAATTTGATTGAGCTTTCTTATAATCCATAAACAAAATTCCTCTTCTGTCATTCTACCCATTTCATTTGAGTTGGTATCCATTGCTGAGGAACTGATGATTTCTTTTAGGGGTGACTTTTCACTCTGTTTTTCCATGTTTCCTGAGTTCTTTTGCTGGTTTTTTGTCATCTGGCCTCTTGGTCGAGAGTTGGGGGTGTTAGGGCTAGTTTATGGCCCTGTCTCCAAGCCCTCGATGTTTGTTTCTTGGCAGAGCCAGGGAGAGGAGTAGTGGCCTGTATTGCCTTAGGTGTATTTTAGGAAGTTTGGTGGATCTTGGGTTATCTCTAACCTGTTGTCTTCTCGTCTTCCCGGTGGAGTGTAGTGAGATTGTCCTCCCAGCTTGAGCTCCAAGCTGGTGGGCTGTACTTGAGGATATGAATCCACAGCTGCCTA
Source organism: Daubentonia madagascariensis (assembly GCA_023783475.1). Taxonomy (NCBI): domain Eukaryota; kingdom Metazoa; phylum Chordata; class Mammalia; order Primates; family Daubentoniidae; genus Daubentonia; species Daubentonia madagascariensis. The sequence goes on along the minus strand of JAKFHU010000651.1, from coordinate 69,403 downwards.
ATAGCTAGGTATTCTGTTTTGTCCGTGGCAGACTCTGATCCCCCAGTGGGGGTATGTGAAAGCCCTGTGCTTTGGGAGGGGCCTTGTAGCTCCTAGGGGTTACTTTGACCCTGCTCCTCCTGAGGTGTGGTTAGAAACACAATTTCTTTTGGCTGCAGTGTGAGAACTGAATTGGAAAAATTCTATACAGCTCAGAGGTTGCTTACCTAGCTGTGTGTGTCTGTCCTGATGTGCGTCTCCTCGTGATACTGGTTGATAGGGGGATCTCCAATTGTGCACCCCTTTCACACCACTAGATCCCAACGCAAGGGGGGGTGGGTGTCTCTATCCCCAGAAGTCTCTGCCAGGGGGATGTTCTCATGGTAGGGGGAATAGTGGCCACTGGAAGCGCTCTTGGATGGCGTGAAATTCCCTAAGGAAGTGGCAGGAGTGCTGCTTGATTCAGCCTGTGGCTGTTGAGGTATTTGGTTGTCATGAGAACTGGCAGTTATACCAAATGAGTCACTATAACCAGCAACCTTCAAAATGACTAATCTCTGGGGTACAGGAGGGCTGGGACCTGAACGGCAGGCACTAGGACCAGCAAGTACCGGACTTGTCAGAGGCCAGAGCCGGGGTAGCAGGACCAGATGGACGAGCTGCAAACTGTTTCCAATACACAAAGGTCCTGCCACTACAGTTCCGGGATCTCGTCCCACCTGGAACCCACAGATGCAGCTGTCCCTGGCCACCAAGGGCAAAGCATGTCTTGCCCCAGAGGATGAGCCCCTGGGCCAGGCCAGGGCAGAGCTAGAGACCCGGCTCACAGCTCCAGGTGGGAGGCTTTAAAGATGGCTGCTGCCACCAGCCTGGCGCACAGCAGGGCTCAGATTGCGCCCGGGAATGCAGCTTTTCTCAATCAACCTGTGTCCCCGTGGAGGCAATTCCCAGCAGCCTCTAAGGGCGTGACCTGCTGTCTGCTAAACTCCTGGGCTCAGTCCCGCTGACTTCCAGTGGTGTGGTGCTGGCCTGCAGGTTCCTGCACACTGTCCCAGAAAGCTGTGTCTTCTCCCAGTCCCTACCCGGTCCTGAGTGGGTCTGTATATTGCAGCTGCGAGTTCTGTTTGGCTCTCACAATTGCTTCCTCTCAACAGAGCCTGCTGTGTCCAGGAACAGCTTTGCACCACCTCTGGACTTGTCCCTGACTGAATGGATGGGAAGTCTGTGGGGAAGGTGTGTAACTGCTTGGGGGTCAGGTTGCGCTGCGCCGACCTGGTGAGCGCATCCTTCTCACGCTCTGGCTCTATTGCACTCCCTACGTGCTCTGATCTGTGTGAATGATTTTGTCACCTGTTTTCTTGGGCTGAGCATCCCACATTGTTTCTCTGTAATTCACAATGCTGTTTTCAAAGTGAGTGATGGTGTTTTGCACCTCCTTCCTTGGGAACAGTGAGGTGGGAAGACTCTATCAGACTGCCATTATTCCCTCTACCCTGGGGTGGATTTCTATTCATCCTTTTGGGTAGACTCTTATTTATTTATTTATTTTTAACCTCTTGAGCTATTGTGAAATCAGGGTTCTGAACTTTAGCTTTTGGGTGATTTTACACTGGTGGGTGTCTGTTGCACTGGTTAATTTACAATGAAGTTCTGAGTACTTCCTGCAGGGCAGGTCCAGTCTTTGCAAACTCCATCAGTGATTGCTTGTCCTGGAAAGTCTTTATTTCTCCCTCATATAAGAAGCTTAGTTTTTCAGGATAAAGAATTCTAGGTTTACCTTTGTTTTGTTTTAGAAAACTGAGGATGTGTCCCCAGTGCCTTCTGGCTTGTAAGTTTTCAGCTGAGAAATCTGCAGTTAGTCTCATAGGTGTTATTTGTAGGATACCTGTTGTTTTTGCCTTACTGCTCAAGGAGTGCCTCTTTCATGTTTACTTTGACCGGCCTAATAACTATGTGGCGTGGTGAATGCCTTTTCACATTCAGTCTCCCAGGAGTCCTGTGTGCTCCTTGTACAAGGATATTGAGATTTCTGGCTAAGCCATGGACATTTTACTCTATTACTCCTTCAAGGAGATTTTCAAGCCCTAGTGAATTTTCTTCTTTGCCCTCAGGGATGCCTATGATTCTTATGTTTGACCTTTTTACTAATCCCACATTCCTAGTATGCGTTGTTCATGTCTCTTGCTTCTGTGTTCTTTCTCTTTCACTGATTTGTTTAGCACATAGGAATTATCTTCCAGCTCAGAGATTCTTTCCTCTGCATGATCCAGCTTATTCTTAAGGCTTTCCACTGTGTTGTAGATGCTGGGATGCCTCTTTCATTTCCAGTATTTCTTTTTGTTTTTCCTGTAATATTTCAATTTCTTCAGAGAATTTTTTACTCATTTGTTGCATTGTTCTTGTGGTGTCTTTGTGTTGGATTTCTCTTTTCTCTTGAATTTTATTGAGTTTTCTTACAAACTATAATCAAAATTTTTCTTCTGCTATTTTATGCATTTCATTTAAGTTGGTATCATTGCTGAGGAGCTAATGATTTCTTTCGGAGGTGAGTTTTCACTCTGATTTTTTTATGATTCCTGGGTTCTTTCACTGATTCTTTCTCATCTGACCTCTTGGTTGAGAGCTGGGGGTGCTAGGTCTGGTTTATAGAACTGGCTCTGTGTCCCCAAGCATTGTTCCCTGACAGAGCCAGGGAGGGTCATTGTTCCTGAATTGCTTAGGGGTATTTTAGCAAGTTTGGTGGACCTCTTGGGTTACTTTTGACCTGTTGTCTTCACCTCTTCCCCGTGGAATGTAGTGAATTTGTTCCTCCAGTTTGAACTCCAAACTCATGGATTTTACATGAGGTTATGAATCCACTGCTCCATAATAGCTTGAGATGGAAGCAATATTTTTAGCTGTGGGGTTGTTCCCACCGTTGTTGTTTGAAGTTTGTGTGGAGGAGCCAGTCACTTAGGTATTCTGTTGTGCCCTTTGAAGGCTCTGGTCCACCAGGTGGGGTATATGAAAGCCCCAAGCTTGGGAGGGACCTTGTAGCTCCCAGGGGTTACTTGTAGCCTACTCCCCCTAACATGGGGGAGAAGCAAAATAGCTTGCAGCTGCAGTATGAGAGCTAGGGTGAGTGAGCTTCCATGGAGCTCAGAGTTTGCTTATCCCGCTGCTAGGGGGAGATGCTGTTATGGAGTTCAGAGCTCTCTCCAGGCTTGGAGAGCTTCTGATAGGAAGGACCAGCTGGTGTGATTGCTCAGGTCTCTAGCCAGTTTTTTTTTGTTCCCTCTCTACAAACTTGGACACTCTCCTCCCTACTGGATCACTTCTATTTTCTCTCCACTCTGAACAAGCTGTCAAGCTTACCCACAGTTCGTGTGTCTGGCCCACTGATGTACATCTTAGTATGTCACTGGCTGATAGGGGGATCTTTAATTGTGTACCCCTTTTCCACCACTAGACCTCAAGGTGAGTCAGTTGGACCTCTCTATCCCCAGAAGTTTTCACCAGGGGTATGCTCCCACCAGAGCAATAGTGGCAGCTTAAGAAACTCTAGGATCAGTAAGAACTCACTATTAAAGTGAGTAGGGGTGGGGACAGTTGCCTTGGTTCAGCCTGTGGCACCTGAGGCATTTGGTTGCCATGGGAAACAGTACTTATGCAAATTGAGTCGCTATGTCAGAGCAACTTTCAATGTGGCCATTCTCTGGGGGAGTGGGGAGGGGAACTTGGAGAGCGGGCACTAGGGCAAATCAGGTAGGAGATGGCCAGAGCTGGGGAGGCAGGACAAGATGGAAGAGCTGCAAACTGTTTCCAACACACTAGTGTCCTGCTAATACAGGTCAGCCACAGAGGGAACGTGGCTCTCCTTGTCCCACCTGGAGCCCATGGAGGCAGCTTTCCACAGCCTCCAAGCTTTTAACCTGTCATGCTCAGGTGGGAGAACCCCCAGGCTGGGAGTGTGGTGAACCTAAAGACCTAGCTGACAATCAGCTCCAGGCACGGGGCCTTTAAGGATGGCTGCTGGCTGCCAACCAGCCCTGATTGGCAGGCATACACCAGGGTCCTCCTGATTCGGGTCAGCCATGTCATGCATGTGGCTGTTCTTGACCCACCTGGATCCTGCCAAGTCAACTGCCAGCAGCCACCAAGGTGTAGGCCATTGCTCTCCATTGAACTCCTGTGCCCTGGTCCTGCTGACTTCCAGGGGCAAGGTGCCCATGTACAAATTCCAGTGTACTGTCCCAGGATGCTGTATTTCAGCCCAGTCCCTCCTCAGCCCAATGCAGTCCTGGCATAGTGTACTCAAGGGTTCCATATGGTTCCCACAATTGCTTCTTCTCCATAGAGCCTGCTGTCTCATGCAATGACTTTGCACCAACTCCAGGCTTGTCCCTGAGTGAGTGGATGGGAAGTCTGTGGGGATGGTGCATCACCCCAGGTCAGGTTGCACTGTGCTGATCTGGCAAGCACATCCTTCCTATGCTTTGTTTGCTTTGTCAGCTTGTATTCCCCACTCTGTTCTTGCTGATCTTTATGAATGTATCTCCCCATCACCTTTTTTCTTGGCTTGAGTGTCCCACACTGCTTCTCTGCAAATTCAGAATGCTGCTTTCAGAGTAAGTGATGTGCAGGCAGCCATCCATGTTCTTCATCTCCTTCTCTGGGAGTGGTGAGGTAGGGGGTCTCTACCAGACTGCCATTTCCCCCTTCCTCACCAATGATAGTTTTAAAATGATTTATAACCCCTTTGCTATTCTCATTAAGGGAAGATGGACATGTGAGCAGACAAGTACTCTTTCTCTCTGTACATATATTTGTGTATGACCTACTCAAGGACAAAGACTCGCCGTCTCTCCCCTGCCTCCCAAGCACTCATGCTTTGTGTACTTGCAGTAGAGTTGCAGCATCTTTTTGATGACCTGTGGTCTTGTGATATTACCAAACAAGTTAAAGATGAGTCCTTGACTTACAATTGAAAGTTAGTTTCATACTCTGTCTCATTTATAGGTTCTTTATACTTTATGATAGTCTCCCTCCTTTCATTAGAAAAAGAGGCTAAGTGACTTATCTTCAGACATATCTCCTTCTCTAGACATTAAAAATGCAAGTTGGTGAATCTACTTAGAAAGGTGCTGGCATCCAGGGGGATTCCTTGATGCATGACCTTGGTAAGATCACTTTATTGGGGAATCATCTTTGATACATAACTATAATAAAATCTAAAGGAAAGGGAATTCATATCTAGTACTTAATATATTGGAGGAAACTTCTAAATTATTTTAAAAGAATTGCATTCATTATTTAACCTCATATACATAAATATAATTTACTTATGTAAGATTAAATAATTATATAAGTAAATATAATTTGAAATATACACTGCCATTCTATAGATTAAAATAGCCAAATACTAAAAATTGTGTAAGGATAAACCAAATGTTTATCATACTGAATAGTCCTAAAACATTAAGCCTTTTACTTAAAATTTTAGTAACTGTCTTTAAAATCAATACAGAGTTTCAAACTTTGGTATGTTGTATTAATTTTGAGACACAAAAATCAATTAGGGTAACTCATCCTTTGAATTTCAAGTAGGATAAGGACAAAAAAGAATTCTCATCTCTATTATAAGTAGATTTGAAACCAATTAAAAAACAAAATGACAGCATCTCAACAAAAATGGATTAGTTGGAAATTTTGAGGACAAAAGCAGGTGAAAAAACTGAAAAACGTGATGAAAATTATAACCTTAACCAACCTTTCTAAATTTCAGAAGATAATAAAGGTTAGTAGCAGTCAAATGTTTGCATAGAAGAAAGGCCATGGAAACAGCAAAGGAAATCTCTGTGGCATTTTTACTTCTTTTCTCTCCCACTTTAACTCCCAGCATAGCACAGCAGCAATCTTGAAGACGGGAAGCATTTCCATTTTGGGTACTTGGTTCTAGATGGAGCAGAGTGAACCTTGTGCTAAGGAATTGTGTTAGACTATTTTGTCCTGACTGAGGATTTCCTGAAGAAATGCTGCAAGGGCCTTCTCTTTGCTTAATTTAATTCAGAACTCCACCAAAGCATAGAGGCTATTTGGTCCTCTAATACAGTAAAAGCCAAATGAAAAAATTATTGCTGGAGCAATAAAATAATATTTGGAGCAAACAGTAGACATTGTGAAAGACTGAGAGGAAAAACTGGGGAGTGAAAATTATTTTTGAGAATTGGGATTTTCAAAACCTGTTAAATATATGTAGGAACCTAGAAACTTATGTGAATGCTCAGGGCAAGATATATGCTTAGAAAAACACATAATAAGACCCTATGGTTTCACCTATGGCTGGTCTTTACGGTCAATGCAAGTAGGAATTGAAGGCTATGTAAGAGTTACAAATGGTCTGGCTTAATGTTGATGGAACACTCTGATAGGGCCAATGTAAAAAATACTGAAATTTTTTTTCTTTTCTTTCTTTTTGAAATCAATTAAAAACAAAATTACAGGATGTCATCCAAAAAAAAAAAAAAAAAGGGAGTAGAAACCTCTGTGGGCCAACCCAACTGAAAAAACTGAAAAACTTTATGAAAAATGTAAGAATCAATCTTATTGAAATTTGAAAGATAGTCTTTCTCCCTTCCTTCCTTCCTACACCCTCGCTTTCTTTTTTCTTTCTTTTTCTCTTCTTTCTTCTTTCATACCATAATGTTCAAAACTGTCCAGTTTTCAGAAATAATTGCAAAGCATGCAGATACAAAAAATTATGTGTCACCCACACTGAAAAAAACATAAATGAGCAGAAACTATCTCTGATGAAGCAAAGACATTGAACTAATAAGAAAAAGGCTTTAAGTCAATTGTCTTAACTCTCTTAAGATTATGTTTAATGTTAGCAATAAAGAAACAAACAAAGAAAGGGATAGATTAATGAAGTAAATTATAACAATAAAAAACAAATAATATTAGTAAAAACATATAAATTATTTTTTTTAAAAACATAAAAATTTTAGAGCTGAAAAATTTATTAGGATTCAAAAGCAAATTTAGAAGGTAGAAGAATCAATAAATTAATTCATTATTGGATAAGAAATTCAACAAAGAGATAGATGTCATAAAAAAACCTCAGTAGTCTCAGAGCTGAAAAATTCAATGAATGAAGTAAAAAAAATACAATTAATAGCTTCAACAACAGACTAGACCAAGAGTTTCTGAACTTGAAGACAGATTTTTGAAATAACTCAGGCAAACAAACAAAGAAGAATAAAAAAGAATAAAGAAATTTTATAGGACTTATGGGACACCATTCATCAAACAAATATTCACATTATGGGTGTTGTAGAAGGAGAAGAGAAGGAAAAAGGAAAATATATTTACTTGCATAAAACTTTCTAAGTCTTGGCAGAGAGATGTACATACAGATCCAGAAAGCTCTAAAGTTTTCAAACAGATTCAACAGAGTAGGTGTTCCTTGAGGCACTGTATAATCTAAATGTCAAAAGTCAATTGCAAAAACAGAATTCTAAAACAGCAGGAGATAAACATCAAGCAAGAAAATCCTATTAGACTAACAGTAGACTTATCAGCAGAAACCTTACAGACCAGGAGAGAAAGGGATGATATATTAAAAGTGCTACAATATTAACAACAACAAAAAAAAAACCTGTCAGCCAAAAATACAGTACCCAGTGAAGCCATCCATCAGAAGCAAAAAAGAAATAAAGTTTTTCTCAGTCAAACAAATACTAAGGAATGTATGATCTCTACACCAGCCTTACAAAAAATTCTCAAGAGATTCTTACATCTGGACCCTAAAATACAGTAACCACCATAATAAAAATGTGTAAATTTATGAAACTCACTGGTAGAGCCAATACACAAAGAAGAAAGGGAAAGGAATCAATGATGAAATCTTCTACTATTATAATGTGTTCATATATTTATTTTATTTTTACACTGCTACTAGTCTTTGCCTCAAGTATTTTGATATTATGTTGTTAGGTACATACACATAACACATGTGTCTTTATGTTTAAAGTAGGTTTCTTGTGCACAACATAGAGTTAGGTATTTTCTTGTAATCCATTCTCATAGTCTTTTAGTTGTTAAATTTTGATATTTATTTAATATTAATACCAATAGCATTTAAAATGATTTTTTATGTAATTAGATTAATACTTGCAATTTTTGTGACTTTTTTTCATTTATGGCATTTTTATCTTCTTTCTTTTCTTCTTTCTAATTTTAATAGTGCTTTTTATACGATTCAATTTTCCCTCATATCATAACATACCAATCTTGCTTTTAGACATTTACAACCAATCTAAAGTCACTTTCAAATTACATTATACCACTTCACCAGTAGTACAGATAACAAAGCATTATCAATTTTTCTCTTCCATTTCTTATTGTATTGCTGTCCTTCATTTCATTTATTTAAGCTATAATTACCTAATACAATGTTTAAAGTGTACTGTTATCTGCTAAATCAATCAAGAGAAGAAATATTTTAAAAACTTTATTTTATGGTGTCTCTATTCTACTTTCTGTTAATATGCTTATTCTAGGTATCTCAAATAATTGGATTCACACTTAAGATTGCTTTGGCTATTTGGGCTCTTTTCTGGTTCCAAATGAAGTATAGAATTATTTTTTCTAGATCTGTGAAATATGATGTTGGTATTTAGATGGACATTGCATTGAACCTGTAAATTACTTTGGGCAGTATGAACATTTTTATAATGTTGATTCTACTAATCCATGAGCATGATATGTTTTTCCATTTGTTTGTGTCATCTGCAATTTCTTTCCTTAGTGTTTCATAATTCTCCTCGTAGAGATCTTTTACCTCCTCAGTTAAGAATATTTATAGTTATTTTCTTTTCTTTGTAGCTATTGTGAATGCTATTGAGTCTTCGATTTGACTCTCATCTTGGCTGTTATTGGTGTATAGAAATGTTACTGATTTATGTGCATTGACTTTGTAAACTGAAACTTTGCTGAATTTCTTGATCAATTCCAGGAGTCTTTTTGAGGGGTTGTTGGGGTTTTTTAGATACAAAATGATACTATCAGTGAAGAGCAGTAATTTGACCTCCACTTTCCTGATTTGGATAACTTTTATTTCTTTCTTTTGCCTGATTTCTCTGATTAGGGCTTTCAGCACTATGTTGAATAGAAGTGATGACAATGGACATCCTTGTTTTATTTCAGTTCTTAGGTGGAATGCTTTCACCTTTTCCCATTCTGCATGATGGTGGCTGTGTTTTTGTCATATATGACTTCTATAATTTTGAGATATGTTCCTTATATGTCTAGGGTGTTGAGGGTTTTTATCATGAAATGGTGCTGGACTTTTTCAAATGCTTTTTTGGAATCCATTGAGATGATCATATGTTCTTTGTTTTTGCTTCTGTTTATATGGTGAATCACCTTTATTGATGTATGTATGTTGAACCTTCCTTGAATCCCTGGGATGAAGCTCACTTGGTCATGGGGGATTATATTTTTGATGTGCTGTTATATTTGGTTTGCAAGTATTTTATTATGGAGTTTTGCATATATATTCATAAGGAATATTGGTCTGTAGTTTTCTTTTTTTGTTGTTGTGTCTTCCCTGGCTTTGGTATCAAGGTGATACTGACATCATAGAATTAGTTGGGAAGAATTCCCTCCTTCTCAATGCTATGGAGTAATTTTTGTAGTATGGGTAGTACCTCTTCTTTGTAGGTCCAGTAGAATTCAGCTCTGAATCCATCTGGTCTGGGTTTTCTTGTTGTTGTTAGAAGGTTTTTTATTACAGCTTTGATCTCATTGCTCATTATTTGTCTGTTGAGGAGTTCTATTTCTTCCTGATTGAGTCTTGGGAGGTCATCTGTTTTCAGGAATTTGACCATTTCCTCTGTTTTCTATCTTATGTACATAAACATTTTCATAGTATTCACAGATGATGTTTTGTATTTCTGTGGTATTGGTTGTAATGCCTTCTCTTGCATTTCTGTTTGAGCTCAATTAGATCCTTTCTCTTCTGTTCCTAGTTAATCTAGGAAGAGGCCTGTCAATTTTATTTATCTCTTCAAAGAACCAACTTTTTGTTTTGTTTATCCTTTGTGTTATTATTTGTTTTCATTTTATTAGTTCTGCTCTGACTTTTGTTATTTCTTTTCTTGTGCTGGATTTGGGTTTGATTTGCTCATCCTTTTCTAGTTCCTTGAGATGTAACATTAGGTTGTTAATTTGTGATCATTCTGACTTTTTGATGGAGGCATTTAAGGCGAAGAATTTCCCCTTAGGAATGGTTTTGTTGAGTTCCATGGATTTTAATAGTTTGTGTTCCCTTTGTCATTCAGTTCAAAAAATCTTTTGATTTCCATCTTTATTTCATCCCTTTCTCAAGTAACCTATAGCTGCAGGTTGTTTAATTTTCATGACTTTTTGTATATTTGAGTGTTTCTCTTGTGATTGGTTTCTAATTTTATTCCACTGTGGTCTGCAAAGATAGATGGTATGATTTATATATTTTTTGAATTTCTTGAGACCTGTTTTGTGGCCTAAGAGATGATCAATCTTGGAGAACGTTCCATGTGCTGCTGATAAAAATGTAGTTTTGTAGTTTTGGGGCGGATTGTTCTGTAAATATCTGTTAGATCCATTTGATTTAGAATCATTTTTCAATCCATTATTTCTTTATTTATTTCTACTTTGATGATTTTTTTCATCCCTGACAGTGATGTGTTGATGTCTGTGGCTATTGCAATTGTGCTATTTATTTTTCTGCTTATCTCTAGTAGAGTTTGCTTTAAGTATCTGGGAGCACCTGTCTAAGTGCATGTATATTTAGAACTTATATGTCTTCTTGTTGAGTTGCTCCATTTACCATTATATAATGACCCTCTTTGTCTTTCTTTGCCTTTGTTGGTTTAAAGTCAATTTTATCTGATATGAGAATCGCTATGCCTGCTTTCTTATGATTTCCATATGCATGGAATATTTTTTCCATCCTTTCACTCACATTGATTCTGTATTTGTTCTTGTTGTTTCAGTGTATTTTCTGGAGTGAGAAGATACTTGGATTGTGTTTTTTTGTCTATTCTACCTGCCTATGTCTTTGGACATGAGCATTCAGACCATTAATGTTGAATTGTAGAACTGTGTGATGCTGGTCTGTTAGTCATGTTTGGGGCTACCTTATTGATTTGTTTTCCTTCTTTTGCTATTATATTATGAGTTGTGATTTTACACTGGTGGGCATCAATTGTGCTGATTTATGTATAATATAGTTCTGAGTATTTCCTGCAAGGTAGGTCTAGCCATGGCAAATTATCTCAGTGTTTGTTGTCAGGAAAAGACTTAATTTCTCCATCAATTGTGACACTTCATTTTTCAGGATTCAAAATTTTAGGCTGGCAATTTTTCTTTTTAAGAAGATCGAACCTGGGGCCCCAATCCCCTCTGGCTTGTAAGGTTTCCACTGAAGTCTGCAGTCAGTGTGATGGGTTTTCCTTTGTAGGTTATTTGTTGCTTTCATCTTGCTGCTTGTAGAATTTTCCCCTTCATTTTGACTTTGGCCAAATTGATTACAATGTATCTTGGAGATATCCTATTTGCTATGAATCTTCCGAGTGTTTGATGACCATCTTATATGTGGATGTCTGAATGTCTAGAGATACCATGGAAGTTTTCCTCAATATTTCCTCAGCTAGATTTTCCATGCTTTTAGCTCTTTCTTCTTCTGCCTCAGAGATATCTATAATTTGAAAATTATTTCACTTCACGTAGTCCCATATCTCTTTCAGTGATTGCTCAGACTTTTTCATTCACTTTTCTGTCTCTCTGAATGATTGGGTTATATCAACAGCCTTGTTTACAAGCTCTGAGATCCTTTCTTCTCTTTGGCTTAGTCTGTTGTTGAAGGTTTCTGCTGTGTTTTGAAATGCCCTAAGTGACTTTTCCATTTATTTAAATCGTATTGTGCCATTTCCTATATTGTCTAGGTTTTAGTGATTATTCACTGATTTTCTGATATATTTTTGGCTTCTTTTTGTTGGTTTTTAACGTTCTCTTCAATTCTGTTCATCTTATTTGCCATCCATATTCTGAATTCCATTTCTGTCATTTTGGAAATTCCCTTATGGGTGGAGTCCACTACTGTAGCTCCATTATCATTCCTTGGAAGTGTTGAACTATTTTGTTTTTTCATGTTGCCAGGGTTCTTTGCTGGTTTCTTCTCATATAGCTCCACTTCTCTCAGCTCTAGGTTAATAGGATTGCAGGACACCTTTTTTCCTTTGGTAGGAACACTTCTGTTTAGTTAGGGGAAGGGGAGGGCCCTATATGGAGCTTTTGTGTCTTACTCTAGACTGTTGAACTCTCAGTGGAGGAGTGGATGCACTGAAAACCCTGTAGAACAGCTGTTCTGTTTTGACCTCTTCTCCTGTCATTGCCACAGTTTGAGCCAGTGCTGTAGGCTCTTCATGTGGAGTAGAGGGTTATTCCCCAGCTCATTGTCAGAAGTTTGAGTTGGGGGCTGGAAGCAACTTTCTCCACTGTTGTTGTAGGTGATTTCTCTGCCTGTGGTCACACAGTGGAGGTGCAAGTGGCAGCTGGGTGAGTCAAGGTAGGCAGTTGTCATGGATGCCAGGCTGTGGGGATTTGCAACAACCAGGCCCAGGAGTAATTGCTGCTCAGGGATGGAGGGCCCCAGGTGAATTGTTAGATGTTGCAGAAGTTCTGCTGGCCCAGCAGCAGTGGTTGAGACTCAGTTGTGGGGTCTCAGAGCCAAGGAACATCTCTGGAATCTGAGGGGTGATGTCACAGGCCCAGCAGGTGCCCTGGAGTTGCACAGCCAGAGCTTTGGACTTGGGCACAGCAAGAGCTTCAGAGCTGGCTCTGAGGATTATGGGGGCAAAGCCACAAAGATGGAGGACTATTCCTCCGGTGTGGAGACTGCTGATGCCCTCTTGTGCAGGCTTGGGTTTGTCTCAGCATCCCAGGGACTGTGTAAGCAGACTGAAGCTGCTGGTAGGCCAAGGTTCTCCACCCCTCTAACGATCCTCCTCTGGTCACATCCCATGTAGTGAGGAAAGTTTACTTGGCCCCCAGCCACAGGACACAATATGAAGGAGCATAAGTTCTTTCGACTTCCTCCCCAGCCTACCAGGGGTGATGCAAAGGCTACTGATGAAAGTCATCTAGAATTCTTATTGGATGTATATTATACCTTTTTTAAATTGTAAAATGTTGTGGGGTACAAATGTTTAGATTGCATATATATATAGCCTTTGGGCCACCTGATTCAGAGCTACAAGTGTGCCCCTCCCCCAGACAGTGCATACTGCACCCATTAGGTGTGAATATACCTATTCCCTCCTCCCCCTTCACCTTCCCAACACTGAATGAATGTTACTTCCATATGTGCATGCTATACATCTGATAAAGGGCTGATAACTAGAATCTATATAGAATTCAGTAAAGTCAGCAAGAAAAAATCAAACAACCCCATTAAAAAGTGGGCAAAGCGCATGAACAGAAACTTTTCAAAAGAAGATAGACTAATGGCCAAGAAACATAAGAAAAAATGCTCAACATTATACTTTTATAATTGTCCAACAATTCTTGAATATTCTTTTGATTTTTTTCATTTTTTTCTTTTTGCATTTCATTTTAGGGCAATTCTATTGTCATATCTTCAAGCTCTCTGATGTTTTTCTGGGCTGTGATCCCATTAAAGGTGATATTCATTTCTGTTACTGTGTTTTTTATTCCTAGCATTTTCTTTTGATTACTTAAGAGTTTCTATCCTTCTGCTTACATTACCCATTTGCTCTTACGTATTGTGTACCTTTTTTATTAGAGACTTTACCATATTAATCACAATTATTTTAATTTTTTATCAGATAATTCTAAAATCTATGTAATGACTGAATCTAGTTCTGATGTTTGTTTTGTTTCTTTGGACTGTGTTTTTTCTTACCTTTATCATGTCTTATGCTTTTTTGTTGAAACACAATATGTTGTATATCATAACAGTAACTGAGGTAACTGTGCTTTTATGTGATATTTTATGTTAACCTCATTAGGATTGGAGCACTGTTTAATATTGGCTGTAGCTATAGGTGCTAGAGATTATTTCCGTTTTTTTCTTCTTTGTATTCTTTGTGCTTCCTAAAATACCTTCTTAAATAATGACTGTGTCTTATAACATTTTCAGTCCCTCAGTTGTGATTCACTGTCAATATACTGTGTCCTTGTTGATGCTGTGGTAAGGTGTTAGAGAGTTGTTCCATGAAGTTATTATTAAGCCTTAGGGTTTTGTTTTGTTTTGTTTTAAGTGGTTATGAGTTTCTGAGCTATGCCTTTCAGAAGAGTGTCCTAACTTTTTTATTTCCTATAAGATGGGAAGGTTAGAGTGAGTAGGAATTATATAATTGTCTTTCCTCTAAGTAGCTTCCTTTGACCACAGACTTTTATAGAGCAGAATGATTCTCTTGTCTTATTTCAAAAGCTTGCTTTTGCCCCCTGGCCAAGGAGCATGAGGAAGTTTATTTTTTTAATTTTCAAAATGAGTACTCCTGTAAGTAAGACTTACAAAAGTGTGAGATGCTCCCCAAGGCTGGAACCTTAAATATTTTTATCTCTCAATTTAATACATACTTAGTCTCCAGCTATTAAGTCAATTTTTTTTGAAATTTATTTTTATTTCAGAATTTTATGGGGTACAAATATTTTGGTTACATTAATTACTTTTGTACAGTTTGAGTCAGAGTTATAAGTTTATACATCACCCAGATAGTGTACATTGTACCCATTGGGTGTGAATTTACCCATCTCCTCCTGCTTGATTTCCACTGCATTTTATTGCCACATGTACACATGAGTGTTGATGTTTTAGTTTCAATTTAATATTGAGTACATGTGGTGTTTGTTTTTCCGTTCTTGTGATACTTCCCTTAGGAGTATGGTCTCCTGTTCCACCCAGGTTGTTAGAAAAGGCATTAGTTCATCTTTTTTTATATGACTAATACTCCATAATATACACATACCACATTTTATTAATCTACTCATGTATTGATGAGCACTCGGGTTGTTTCCACATCTTTGCAATTGTGAATTGTGTTGCTATAAATATTCAAATGCAAGTGTCTTTTTGATAAAATGTCTTTCCCCACGTCCCTTTGGGTAAATGCTCAGTAGTGGGATTGCTGGATCAAATGGTATTTCTACTTTTAGTTCTTGGAGGTATCTCCATACTACTTTCTCTAGAGGTTGTACTAGTTTGTAGTCCCACCAGCAGTGTATGAGTTTTCCTTTCTATCTGCACCTACACCAGCTTCTGCTGTTTTGGGACTTTTTGATAGAAGCCATTCTCACTAGAGTTAGGTGCTATCTCATTGTGGTTTTGACTTGCATTCCCCTAATGATTAGAGATATTGAGCATTTTTTATATGTTTATTGGCCATTAGTATATCTTCTTTTGAAAAGCTTCTATTCGTGTCTTTTGCCCACTTTTTAATGGGATTATTTGATGTTTTCTTGCTGATTTGCTTGAGTTCTTTGTTGATTTGGGTTATTAGCCCTTCATCATATGTGTAGCATGCAAATATTTTCTCCGATTCTGTAGGCTATTTATTCACTCTGTTGACTGCTTCTGAAGCTTTTTAATTTAATCAAGTCCCATTTATTTATTTTGGTTTTTTCTCTTATTTCCTTTGTGATCTTTGTCATAAATTCTTTGTCTAGGCTGATGTCTATAGAGTTTTTTCAACTTATTCTCCTAGAACTCTTATAGTTACATGCCTTAGGTTTAAGACTGTTATCCATCATGAATTAGTTTTTGTGAGAGGTGAGAAGTGTGGATCCTGTTACAGTCTTCTACATATGGGTATCCGATTTTCCCAGCACCATTTGTTGTATAGGGTTTCTTTTCCCCAGTATATGTTTTTGTCTGATTTGTTAAAGATAAGATGGCAATATGAGGATGGTTTTATGTCTGGGTTCTCAGTCCTGTTCCATTTGTATATGTTTCTATTCTTGTGCCATTACAATGCCATTTTTGTTACTATGGACTTGCAGTATAGCTTGAAGTCTTATAAAGTGATGCCTCCTGATTTGATCTTTTTGTTTAAAATTGCTTTGGCTATTTGGGGTCTTATGGTTCCATATGAAGTATAGAATTATTTTTTCTAGATCTGCAAAAAATGACATTGGTATTTTCATGGGGATTGCATTGAATCTGTAAATAACTTTGGGTAGTATAGACATTTAGCAATGTTGTTTTGGCCAATCTACGAGTATGGTAAGTTTTTCCATTTTTTTACATCCTCTGTGATTTCCTTTCTCAGTGTTTCATTGTTGTCCCTGATCAGGTCTTTCACCTCCTTGGTTAAATATATTCTTAGGTATTTTATTGTCTTTGTTGCTTTGTGAAAGGTATTGAGTCTTTGATTTGATTCTCAGCTTGACTGCTGTTGGCATATATGAATGCTACTGATTTGTATACATTGATTTTGTAAACTGAGACTTTGCTGAATTTATCAATTCCAGGAGTCTCTTGGCAGAATCTTTGGGGTTTTCTAGATATAAGATCATATCATCAGCAAAGACTGATAGGTTGACTTCTTTTTTCCCCCATTTAGATACCCTTGATTTCCTTCTCTTGTCTCATTGCTCTGGCAAGGACTTCCAGCACTATGTTGAACAGAAGTGGTGACAGTGGACAACCTTGTCTAGTTTGAGTTTTAAGTGGGAATGCTTTCAGTTTTTCCCTGTTCAGTATGATGTTGGCTGTGGTTTGACATATGTGGCTTTTATAATAGTCAATTACTTTATAAGTGTTCCTTCCTGTCCCTGGCTCCAGCAACTTTTGCTCTAGTTTAACTCTGATTATTTTGTATTCCTCCATCTCTCCAGTTTTTGAAGTGGCAATTTGTCCTTTGACCTTAATTATGTGACAGATCTAAGAAAAATAAATGATTTTCAGTTTGTTATGTTTTTTAAAAAAATTAGAATGGGAGTGACATATTCCAAGCTTTTTATGTGTTGGAACTAAAACCAGAGGAGCTAAAATTCAGAGGAAGGGAAAACCACTTTGGGCTACAACAGTTAATAGAAAAGTTCAGGAGGGACTGTGGTTGTGAGTTAGGAGTGATTTTGCCTTCCACAAGGCCATCTGACAATGCCAGGAGACATTTTTGGTTGTCATAGCTTAAGGAGGGAGTGTTACTGGCATCTACTGGGTAGAAGCCAGGGATGCTAGTACACAACATCCACCATAGGAAAAATTATTTGGCCCGCTATGCAACTAGTGCTAAAATTTAGAAACCCTGAGGTAGCATTTGGGATTTCTGGTGAGACTTTAAGGGTACAAAAGCTTTAGCTAGGCTGAGAAAGTATTAGGAGTAAAATGTAGTTGAAGTTAGCAGAGATAGAGAAATGAGGTTGGGGATTGGGCACTTTCTAGGAAGGAGGGCTGCATAAAAAAAGAAAGAAAAGAAAAAGAAGGACTGCATTGATTCTGTAAATCACTTTTGGAATCTATGCAGAACTTAGGAAAATCAACAAGAAAAAAATCAAACAACCCTATTAAAAAGTGGGCAAAGGACATGAACAGAAACTTTTTAAAAGAAGACAGAATAATGGCCAGAAAACATATAAAAAATTGCTCAACTTCTGTAATCATCAGGGAAATGCAAATCGAAACCACAATGAGATATCACTCAACTCCAGTGAGATTGGCTCATATCAAAAAATCCCCAAACAACAAATGTTGGAGGGGATGTGGACAGATAGGAACACTCATACACTGCTGGTGGGACTGCAAATTAGTACAACCTCTATGGAAAGTAATATGGAAATACCTCAAAGAATTAAAAGTAGAACTACCATATGACCCAGCAATCCCACTACTGGGTATTTACCCAGAGGAAAAAAAGACATTCTGTAAAAAATACATCTGGCAACAGCAAGTGGTGGTACCAGGAGCTGATGAGCTGGGCCAGCTGCTTATTCACACACGGCTGTGGGAGCCAGGGCTGGCAATGTGCAGTAGCCTGGCTGCAGAGGCCTGCCTTGAGTGCATGCGATATTGCAGTCAGAGCGTGAGGTAAGGTGCCTTGAGTCTGTTTGTAGTTAAATGTGTGGTATCTGCACTGGGTCGCTGGGACAGAGCACCAAAGGAGACAGCAGTTTGAGTGGCTGCAGAATTCATGTGGCTCGGGGTGGCTCCAGGGAGTGGTAAGGAGAGAATTGAGAGCAAGTATTGTATGCATTAAACCCCTCACCAAAAAGAGTGAATGAGAACAGAAAAAATTTCAAATTATTATTAACATAAGATAGATTATGGGAAGTTAAATTTTCTTGAGGTGGATTGCTCAGCTATCTCCTTAGCTTAATTTCAAAGACATGGTACATAGCTTAGTAAATAATAAACTTTTGCTTTTCTATTAACTTAAGATTTGTGTAGATGTAAGTTTGAGTTTAGTAAGATATTTTATGATTGATATTACTACTTCCTTAAGCCTGGATTTTGGGTTTTGCTGTTTATAATATAATGATTTCCTTCCATATTTGAATCAAATGCATTCATTATAGACAGTTGCCAAGTTAAAGTAAATGTTCTCTCAAGTGATTTGAAATTTTAATTCAACAATTATACACAAAGAATTTAAAAATCATTTTATTAACTTCTAATGGTTTTTATTTTTAGTTTCAGAATTTACTAGTAAACTGATTGTAGGCACAAATCATTTTGTTCTTATGCAATTCCTGAAAGCAATGAAACATCTAGTTCTTTCATTTTCTGATTTAATCCTGAAAAATAAGTGAAAAGAACAATTAGAATAATTTTTAAATATTTCTATAAAATGGCCATGTACAATAGCAAATATATCTTCAGTTTCTATGAAAACATTCACTGCAATTTAAGTCGAAATCTTTAACCTCCAAAATATCTTTGTTATCCATTGTTACTAGATGTGAAACATCCATGACAGTAACCCTGGCCTTCAGGACACTTCAAATGTATTATTTAGATGTTAAGAATTTAAGATTTTAGATAAAATAACAATAACTATCTACCATTGAGTACTTTCTGCATGCCAGTCTGTGAGGTAATCACTTTGTATTATTTTCAAAGGACAAATGTAAGAAAGTATCTATTTTTATTTTAATTTTACTTATGTAGAAACTGTGTTTTAAAGAATTTAAACCACCTCTCCAAAGTCATCTTTCCATAAATAACTTTGTCAAGGTGTAAACATATTATAAAGTGTATGGTGTTAATTATTAATAAATAAATAAATGTATTTTTTGTATAAAGAGAGAAAGTATAACTTAGATTAGAACAATATAACTATAGGCAACACATTATTTGAAATGCAATGAATTTTCAAATTCTGTCTATATTACTCATAAATATACTCATAATTGTGAATTCCCATATTGTATATGGTAGAATTTTTTTCTTTTTTTTATTTATGTCAGAATATTATAGGGGTTCAAACACTTTGGTTATATATATTGCCTATGTACTGCCCAAGTCAGAGCTACAATCATGGACATCCCCCAGAGAACATGTCTCTCACCCATTAGGTGAGCGTTTTCCCATCCCCTTCATCCCCTTCCCATCTGCCCGACCCCTGATGAAAATTATTTCCATGTGTGCACGTAAGTATTGATCAGTTAGTACCAATCTGATGGTGAGTACCAGTTATATAGTAGAATTTTTGGTTGGGAAACTGTGGTATTTGTATTTGGACAGAGCTTTGAAATATTCCAATCAAGTCACTTTTCTCCATTTTAAAGATGAGAAAACAAATACCCCTATGTTTTAAGTAATCTGTAATATGTGTGTGTGTGTGTGTGTGTGTGTATATATGTACATATATATTTTTTTTTATTCAAGAGCAAAGCCAGAACTAGAAACTAGGTTTCCTGTTTACCTATCTAGGTCATTTCCACCTTTCCCCTCACTGCTTCTCTGTTAATAAGTCATTAACAAATTTGTAAATTGAGGAATTACATAAACTCCTATATATGCAACTGAGGGTTTATAGGTATGGATAGCAATCTCATTGATAACAATCTTATTGGTTGTTTCATTTAGAAAAGCTTCCTGGAATGAAAGGAGATTTTGAGATGAATTGTGAAAAATTTTTATTAAAAGCTTAGTCTATTCAATCCTAGCAATGACAAAATAATCAAAAAGTCTATGTAGTTTAGCCAGATTGTTAAAAAAAAAAAGATGTTAGGGTAATATTACTTTAGGTTTTTAAAGAGATTTCCTATCTACATTTTTAAGACTGTTTAGACATATGCATCTCCTTATTGTCAAACTTAGTCTTTTCATATCTTTCAATACAAATTGTGTCTGTTCTTGTTAGTCAAACCATTGAAAGAAATTGAGAATTGATATATCCTTATACTATTGCTTTTAAAATAATTATATTTCAATAATTTAAATTGTGGCTGGATTTCAAAATAATTTTAGATTTTTGAATCCACCATACATAAGGTATGTATGTAAATAAATTAGTTTATAATTTAAAATTACATGTGACTTAGACAAATAGACCTGTAGCGACTGCGACTCTAGACCCTGGGTTTTCCGAGATCTTAGGGCTCTGGGGCCAGTTTTGCTGTCCCATTTCCACAGGATTTGTATTGTAGTGGCTTCAAGGCATACTTACCACTTCCTCCCGCTTGGTCTTGTCTGTTGCTGGCCAAGCTTCCAGAGGCAGATCAGGAAGCATGGGCGGCAGGGGCTGCATGGGGAACAGCGGAGGCAGATGTGGCTGTGGCGGCAGGGGCTGCATGGGGTGGTGCAGAGGTGGCTGGGGCTGGATGGGCTGGATGGGCTGCATGGGCTGGATGGGCTGCATGGGCTGCATGGGCTGCATGGGCTGGTGAGGCTGCGGCTGAGCGGGCTGGGGCTGGAAGGGCTGCTGGGCGGGCGGAGGGAGGTTTGGCTGGTGGTGTTGGGTTGGAGTCATGGAGTGTTGGCCAGGAACAGGCATCATTGGTTGCTGGGGGGCCACGGGCTGCTGAGCTGGCACCACTGGGATGTGGTGATGAGGCTGCAGGGTGTGAGTCGGGGGGTGCTGTTGGGACAGCACGGGGATGATTTGGTGGTGCAGCCATCCACCCATGGGCTCGTAACCATAGGAAGGGTACTGGTGAGAAACAGAGAGGCTCAGGTCACTTCCAACTGGACAAGCAGCAGTGTTTGCTTTGCCATTATGGCCATAGGAATATTTTATTCATTTCTTCCTCTATAAGAATTCTAACTGTGTACACACATATGACCGTTTACAACTAAGTTTCCCATTTAGTGTGTCTAATGTGGAGTAGACATATTTCACTTAATATGGGAATTTTAATGCATGCCTAATATTTTAAGGGAATAAAGAACAAAATATCTACCTACCGGTGGCCTTATCATGCTCTGGTACCACTTCAAAGGGGTAAGCACCTTAAGAGAAAGAGATATGAGAATGCATTTGATTTAATTTACTCCATTCTAATATATAAATTCACTAATGCAGTATGAAATATAGACTCACTAATGCAGTCCTGTCAATATTGATAGCCTAAAAAAGTAAGTCTACAGAAGAAAAAAGAATAAAGATTGCTGGGTGCTTTCTGAATCAGGCACTGCATTGAATCTATCACACACATTTTTCATGTTGTCTCATATGTGCTGAGGGAAGTATCATGACTCATATTTTTATGGACAAAGTCATGGAGCGTTAAGGAGGCTCATTAATTTAACTGAGGTTGCAAAAGTAGTGATTCTGTTTAATTCCATGGTACTTGCTCTTCTTTACATGGATAATCATAGAAAAAATCACATAACCTAATATTCCCTTCAGCCTTTAACATCACAAAAGAAGATGGCAAAATCTCCTAAAAATAAATGTCTGTTGGCTATATTTATCAACCTTTTAAAGTTTAACAGAAAATCTTGCCTTAACACAAAATTAGTCTTTTTGTATTTCATCACACAACACTAATTAACCCTTCTCAACTCAGACTTGACAAAACACTTTTCATATTTAATAACCATTTTACTCTCCAAACAATATTTTGGAATATACTCATCATAATTATTTCCCTTCTCCAGATGAGGGAACCAGAGTTCTGGAGAGAGAAAATCACTTGCTTGAGGTCACATAGTTTTTAAGGGATTGAGGAGAAGCTCAAACCCAATATCCAGAACTCTGATGCTTTCCATCCCTCTGCAGAGTCCCTCATACAGCACTTAGTCACTCATCTTTCAGTGAAGCCAAGTGAGAGACACACATCAAGTGTAAATGTCTTAGAATCAGGAGTTTTTGAGCTCGAAAAAATCTTAGATAACGTCTTACCTAATCCCCACATTTTACTGGCTGGGATGGAACAAGGCAGTTCAGCCAGAGTTCTCTTTCTGCCCTACCATGGAACCTCCCTAAGTGGTAGTTCATGATAGATAAAATTGTAGCCATGTTTAGGAGGAGAGACTGAGAGCGGCCAGGTAGGAGGATGCTGGGACAATGCAGGCTTGAGGCCATCCATCAGGGCTTAAACCGGCAAGCTGGTGGTAGGAACTGTAAAATTGGGATTATTTGAGAAACATCTTGGATGAAGAATCAACACACTATTCTTTACAGAGCCCAGGGCATTGTTAACTCAAACAATGGTCAAAATTAGTAAGCAGAAAAATTACCTCATAGCTGAAGTTGATATAACCAGGGTGCCCAGGATGAGGTGGTAGCTTTTATAAGGATGGGGAAGGAGAATAGAAAGAGAGAGAAAAGGGGAGAGTGAAGGAGAGGGAGAGAGAGAGGAAGAAAGAGGAAGAGATTCAGTCAATATGCAATTGTTCACATTAAGGGAGACTGAAGCTACTTTAAAAAAAATCTATATAGTGCAGAACATATTTGAGGTCTACGTTTTAGTTTGAACATGAATGCTGTGCAGGAGAGGAGCCCTCTTATTTTCAATAGGTCCAGAACTGCTAACTGTCCCTGGGGTTATAGTCTTTTGGCGAGAGATCTGGAAGCAGAAACCAGCACACATTTATTTTCCAGTGGTTTTCAGACAACTCCTCCCCCAGTGTCGTCAATGAATCCTACCCTGCCCCGCCCACCAGTTTACTTGATAAAACTCACTCCATATTGGAGAGAGAGGCATGTTTCTCTTACACAGTTAAGAAATACCAACAAGAAGAGAATTGTCTCACGAACATTCCCTTGCTTAATTATCGAAGGGATTCCTTATAATTGGCATGCAAAGTAAACACCACTCAACAGCAATAAAGGAAACCACAAGGTGGGAATTATTGGCGAATTCAAGAACAAGAAGGGTGCAGCAAAGTGAAAGCATTATAAATCCTGTGGAAAATGACAGAGTTGATTTACCGAGTTTAGGCCGATCCTTTTTATTATTCTATCAGTGATTTTACAGCAGAAAAATTTTAAAGTTCAAAATGAAAAGCAACCTGAATGATGATCTAAACCAGAACTGTCTGTCCTTTCAAAAGTGGGGGCCCAGTGACTGGGGCCTGCATTGTGGAATTCTGCTTGGCCCTGGGGTCCAGGAGAGGGAGAGGAGAGAGAGCCACGCAGAAAATCTCCCTCGGGGCATTGGCCTCATTAGGAATTGGCTCTATTACAGTCTTTAAAATGCTTATATTTCATAAGAGGGTCCATTCACTCCCATCTAGATATGAATTATTTTAGTCAGGTAACTGCTTTTCCTATGCCATCTTGAGAGATACCATGGTGGGGGTGGGTGCTGAGTTCAGGAGTAGGAAAAATGCAGGGGCCCCGCAAGGGAGGAGGAATGGCCACAATGCAGGGTTTCAGGAAGGCAGAGCAAAGAATCTTGGTCTTGTGGGTAAGAGAGGGAGAGAGGAGGCAGGTGTGCAAACCTGCTGGCTTCTGGTTGTATCAACTGCTCTTTACGCTACCAACAAGCAGATGGAGCCTGCTTGCCCTGCATGTGATCTGAGCTCTCTGCCCTGATGTACCTGTGTCTAGACAGAATGGGTCTGACATCCTGGTCTTTGGTATATTTGAATGTGAAATATACCAGTTTGTATTGGGTGTAGGTGGGATCCCAGGCAACCACAAGGAAGCCAGGTACTTAGTAGATGTACCCAAAGGAGTGGGCCCTCTAAGAACAAGGAGATGGTTCAAGAAGGGAATTCCTCATACAGAAATCTTACCCCCTGAAGGGTAACAGCAGTGGTATGTGAAGGGCTGGTAGAGATTTGGAAACTTGTGAGGAATTGGGTTTTCAAGAAAACTGGTAGTTTTGTAATAATTGCCTAAGGCTGATTAAGCACTTTCTCAGGAGGCATTTCAAAGGTCCCTTCTGAAAAACTTCCTCCATCTAGGATGGGCAGTGATATTTACAAGCTAGTGGTTTCAACAGAATCTCCTGGGGTGCTTGTGAAAATGCTGAGTCCTGGGCCCTGCTTTAGCTATACCGAATCAGAATCACTGGCGGAGGCATTCAACAATCTATTTTATTTTATTTTTATGGACAAGTAATAATGACATACACTTATGGAGTACATGTGATATTTTGATATGTGCCTACAATGTAGAATGACTAAATCAGGCTAATAAATGAAAAACTGTTTAGCCTTAGAAAGGAAGAATTTGCAATGACATGGATGAACCTGGAGGATATTATGCCAAGTGAAATAAACCAGGCACAGAGAATTTATTGTTTTGAGAGCCTCCTCAAGTGTTTCTTTAACACAGAAACATTTGAGGTCATCAGATATTGTGCTGTTTTAAACCATAAAGTTTACTAACTTGGGGGCACATTTTTATACTGAACTTGTGAAATTCAACACTGACTTATGCAAAGGGTGTTTCACTCACAGGCATGGCGAAAGCTGCTCCCAGGAGGCAGGCAAACAAAATCCAGGTTCCCATTTCTTGATGGTTCTGAAATGTAAGACAACATCCACTTTTCTTGCCTATTTTCAAACATGGACATATGCTCCATAAAACACACATAAGTCACATTTTTCTGATGGTAGAAAGTAGGGTGGGATCATTTTTTGGTAAGGTTAATTTATTCATATTTTATTTCAAATTCTCAGGCCATTTCTGGGGTCACAGTGGTATAAAGTTGCTTTTCATTTAGTTTGGGAACCGAACAAGTATAGGGAAATACATCATACTTCATTTTGTGATTTAGAATGCCATTTTTCTGTGCCTGTTTAGTCTGTAGGTCTCCTAGAATCACACAGGCTAAATGTAATTTATAATTAATAATTAAAGGAACAACGTTGATTTTAAAAGTTAAAGAGATCATCAATGTATTTACCAATTACTGCATAGTATTTTATAACTTTGGAATGAGGAGCTAAGAAAAGTTTCTTGTACTGTCCATCTAGGTATTGATACTGTTAAAGACTAATCATTTGAGGAAAAGCATTAAGAAATTTTCCGAAATAGATTAAGGACTGACAGAGATTTAGTTCTAGATGTTTCAAACTCGCAGAACTTTAGGCAAGATTTTCAAGTAATATATCTGAGCTCAGGGAGTCTGCGTTACAAAAGACCAGGTTGAACAGAAAGGCAAGAACAATAACATTCGGTAATTATTCAATGAATTTTGAATGATTTCTATTTTAAAAATTACATTTTTATTCAATGTTATCTTCCTTTTGTTATATGCTGCATTTAATTACTCCACAAATTGGACACATGAGATATGAAGCAAAACTTGGTCATTCCAAAATGTACACAATGCTTCAGGGGCAAATTATCAACTAACTTTACAATCTTTAAGTAAAAAGAACTTAATTTTTTATAGAGCTGAAATATAATGTGTAATAATGCTGATATTGGAACGACACTGAAGTTATCTCCATCCTAAATCTGTTTTTATTAAATGTTGAATAATGGAGAAAGTATTTAGTTGATGGTTCTAGAATAAAATAAGGTATTACTTGATATATCTAACAAAATGATTTTCAAAGTAGTGGAGCACATCCTTAAAGTATTATTTTAACTTTATTTATAGGTAATTAAGATAAATATTTGCTGTGAGTTTTGGTTCCAGAAAGTCCTTTTGCGTTTTTGGAACTAAAATTGAAAAATATATATACACATATATAGATATATAGAGAAAAACACAAACACTTTGATGTATGAGAAAATAAAAAAAATAATAAGTAATCAGACTATTATTTAATTATGGTCCAACCAAAGAAACAACTCATTCTTAATAGCATAAAATGTTAGAAATGTGGCACATATTTGCAGCTTTAAACATGGAATACAGAAAAACAAATAAGCATGATAAAAAGATACCAAATTATGAATGAAATACACATACCTTTAAATATGTTCAGAGGAATTTTCTTTCTGAAACTCAGGGATGCTTGATCCTTTAGATTCCCTCCAAGTATGAGCTCAATTTATATCATATATGGCATCTAGAATAACCAATCAGATTTCTGAAGAAAAAAATTTGTTGAGTATGACTAAAAATCCCTATATCATGGATTTTTAGCAACTGTGGTCAAGTTTAGGGTAGTATGTTGTAATTAGTTCCTATAGTCATTTATTATGGGCAAATATAGGTTTAACAGCCAAAAGGAGCTTCACTGGGCTGTTTTTAAGTCACCAAATTAGTTGGTTGCACATGCTGAAGTATGTTCCAAATATATGTGTTTATTAATGCCTATGAAGGTATAAGTTTTTGTTGTTATAGGTAATAAATTAATTCTTAAATTTATTACTGTTTCTCAACGCTTTTCTCCAATATGATGAGTAAATAAATGCCCTTATGAAGTATAATTGAGGGAGTTTATTTGCCATTTTTAAAGTACTTTCACTCATTTTTGTAGTTTTTATTTATTTATTTTTTTTTTGCTTGACTTGCAGCCTCACATTTTGTTGTTCCATAATGCTTAGTCTAAGAATTTCTCCCTTCTAATTTGCTCCTTCTAATTTATGGGTGCTGGAAAACCATATGCCCAATCTTGTTAGAAGTGTGTTCTTTTACTGCCAATAAAAAAACAATCTAAATGGTGTTGATGTGGGACATTCATCTGTGAGAAAAGCACAAGATTCTCAGTTTGGTGACATCAATCTTATGCCTGCTCCAGTGGTGTTCTGTTTTGTTTTGTTTTTCCACCCCGTCTATTTTCCAATTCTCAGCACTGCCTAGGGTATGCAATGATCTTTGAATTATTCCTTCTAAAATTAGCATTTTTAGAATCCAGAATTTGTGCAAAAAGGTTTGACAAAGCCAGAATTAGGAACATGCTAAATAATTATGAGGAAATATTTTATTTATTTACTTTTTAATATGAATTTTAAAATTTACAACAGTTTGTTGAACACTTTTATTTTAAATAATAAAATGCATTCAGTGCTGAAGTAGTCATATTGTTCTTGAGTGATTTTACCTGTAAGAACTTTGCAGCATTGATTCTCTTTTTTCTTTAAATATATTCAGAGAAAGTTTCTTTCTGAAACTCAGGGATACTTGATCCTTTAGATTCCCTCCGTGTGTGAGCTTAATTTATATCATACATGGCCTCTAGAACAACCAATCAGATTTCTGAAGAGAAAAATGTGACACTTTTTTCTCCCACAAGAAATCTAAGTTTCATAAACTTGTATACCAGAAAACAGTGGCTTCCTCTTATCAGTAGGACAGAGTGGCTTCCTGGATAAGGATCAAATGGGGATTGTGGGACCAGGATTATGTCTTAACATTGTCAAGGTACAACACCCCCTTGGCAAGTCCCTTCTTCCTTTTGGATCTGTGGTTCACAACTGAGCTGCTGAGGTCAGCATTTCTCAGCTATGTTCTGAGGAATATGAGCAATGTGAAAAGATGTCCTAAAAATTTTCAAAAAGTTAAAAAGAAAAGGAGGTGAGATTATATCAAATGTATTTAGGAGTACTCTGAGTTATAGTTCTTCTTCTGCAGGATTTCTTTGGTTAACAGTTGTTATTATTATTAACGATGGTGCTTGCTTACACAACTTTCTCAAACTTATTGGGTCATGACCAGTTTGGAAAATGTAGCATAAAATAATTTATTATTCTTTCCCAGGCTGAAAAATTTTCTAATTCCATCTGTATTAGTTTTCTATTATTGTTGTTACAAATTACCACAAATTTACCGCTTAAAACAACACACAATTATTATCCTACTGTTCTGAAGTTCAGAAGTCCAGTATGGGTGTCACTGGGTAAAAATAAAGATGTTCTGGAGGTTCTAGAAAGAATTTGTTTCTTGCCTTTTCTGCATTCTTTAGGACATCTTAATTCTCTGGTCCATGGCTCCCTGCCTCCATCTTCAAAGGCAGCAACATTGCATCCCTGTAAGCACTTTTCCATAGTTATATTTTTCCTTTCACTCTGAAATATTGTGGGAAATGTTCTGCTGTTTTAAGGGTCCATACGGATCATCGTGCCTACCAAGGTAATTTAGGATATTCTTTTCATCTCAAGGTCACTAACTTAATTACATCTGCAAAGTCACTTTTGCCATATAAATTAGTATATTTTCAAGTTCCAGGGATTAGAGCATGAACATCTTTGGGTAGCCATTATTATTCCAAGTTTATTCCCTGTCCTAATAATTTCCTCTATTTCTCAGCACTGGAGATTGCAATGTAATGTTCTGTAGAGTCAAGAGGAAAAAAAAAAAAGCTCAGGTGATTATTTGATTATTTTTCTCCTTTATTTGCTTCTTACCTACCAACTCGTGCAGTATGGAATGACTTTCTTGCAAAGGGTATTGTATTCTAGTTTTTCCTCATCCAAAGAGCAATGAAATCGAAAGAACACGAGAGTAATCAAAACAAACCTTTTAAACTCCTCTGTACAGTGTTTATTTTTAGCTTCTCTCTTGGTATAGGCAAGAATATCTTCCTGAAAGAAACTAGATTCTGAACTGCATTTTATTTTAACATGTAAAATTGACATGCTGTATATCAACAAGTAGTCTTCAAAATTGAAATATGAACATAAAAGGATTTTAAAAGTTTATCTTTTTATTTTGATATAGCCATCACCTGACTCAATAACATAAAAAATAAATAAATAAACGCTAGAAAGCTTGAAAAATTTCACATCTGCCATTATCATTACCTTACAAAAACAAAAGAAACTTATTTTATGAAGGTTCTGTGGAATTATAGTTAATAGATGCATTTATCATTGATAATAAATTAAAATTTACAACTGATATATGCATTTTCAATTGGAATTGTGTTTCTTCTCACTACTTTGCAAAAGATCCAGAGGCTCATGTTTTAGAAGGGAAATATTTCATGGATTTACTCATTCCTAATATTATTTTTATCTCACTTGAATGAAGTAAAAAAAATCAGTTTTGTAGTATTATTATTATTATTTTGAAATTTTGGTGATTTGAGTTATATTTTTAGAGGTCATTTGGTAAATACATTTGATATGTATTTACGATATGACCCAGCAATTATACACCTAGGTAGAAAAATTGAAAATATATGTCCACACAAAAATATATACATGATTGTTCATAGCAACAGTATTCACAATAGCCCAAAGGTTAAAAACAAACTGAATGTCTATCAACCTATAAAAAAGTAAACAAAATATAGTATATGCATACAATGGAATGGTATTTAGTAATTAAAATGAATTAAATACTATTTCATGCTGCAACCTATTAATCTTAAACATAGGCTATGTGAAAAAAGCCAGTCACAAAAGGTTATATCCTATTCATTTGAAAAGTCTAGAATAAGCAAATACATAAGAGACAGAAAACACATTAGAGGCTGCTAGAGGATGGGGGAAAAGAGAATGGAAAATGGCTATTTAATGATATGGGTTTTATTTTGGAATGATGGAAAAGTTTTAGAATTAGATACTGATTATGGTTACAAAATTCTGACTATACTAAAAACCACTGAGTTGTACACTTTAAAATTGGTATGTTTTATATTATATGACTTATATCACAATTAAAAATACATACATTAATTAAAATTCCCCAAGCTGTTTTACTGTCACATTACGATTTATTTGTTAAAACTTAAGTTTCAGAATGTTTTTATACTAAGGGAAAGTCTTACTTTCCATGTATTAAAGCAAAAGTATTTAGCCAGGGCTATGAAACAGTCTTTAATTTATCCTTTTAGTAGTACCTATTGAGGACACGATTCTGGGAAGATAACAAGAAGGAGAAGAAATATGTCTCCTCACACAGACAGTAACTGCATTGGCAGAATCTTATGTAACTATTTGAGAACTCTGAGGTCTATTCAAAGGCTTGGAACTTCTACAGGACAGTAAGTTGTGATTAATTTTGGTCGATTTTAGCTCTTGCATAGTAGCAGCTATAATCTTCTACCACCTAGACCTGTGATAGGCAGCCACATGCTTTTCTGGACTGTGCAGGAGCCAAAATGGGCAATAATGACTCTTTCCTTTAAATACTGAGAATTTATACTCTGATCTCTGAATGCCACTTCTGATTGCAAAGGTAGATACAAAGGTGGAAAGCCATTATTATAACACACACTGTCATTATGGTAAGTCCCTCCTTCTCTAGCCTGAGTGAATTCCAGGGCATTCACAGATGACAGCCTTAATAGGAGACTTTTTAGTACAACTGTGTTAGATACTCGAAGAACTAAAGGTAGATGTGAAAACAGTCAAGAAATGATGTATGAACAAAATAGAGATATTATTAAAGACACAGAAAACACAAAAATAAACCAAAATAAAATTCTGAAGCTAAAAAGTATAATAGTTAAAATAAATAAAAAAGTACTAAGGAATTCAAAGGCAAATTAAAACAGGAAAAATAAAGTAACATTAAATTTGAAAACTGGATTATTGGAATCATCAAATCTGCAGAACAGAAAGAAAAATAATTGGCAAATAAATGAACAGAGTCTAAGAGTGATACACAATCAATGGATGAACATGCAATTGGGGGAGTTTCAGAGGAAGAGGAAAAAAAGGAGCAAAAATTTATTGGCTGAAATAAGGGCTGTGAATTTTCAAACTTCAGTGTAATACATTAATATAAACATCCAAGAAGCTCAACACTCTAAGTAGAATGAACTCAAAGAGATCAATATTGAAACACTTTACAATCAAACATTCAAAAGCCAAAGATGAAAAGTAAATTTTGAAAGCAATAAGAGAAAAGCTCCTTATTACATAAAAAGGATCTTCAATAAGTTTATCAGAATGTTTCTTACGAGAAATGTCGAGGGAAGTATTCAAAGTACTGAATGAAAAAAAAATTAAGAATTCTATATCCAGCAAAACAATTCTTAAAATGAAGGAAAATTAAATGTACCAAGATAAACAAAAATCCAGCAAAACAATTCTTAAAATGAAGGAAAATTAAATATACCAAGATAAACAAAAACTGTGTGTGAGCAGGAGAGGTTGCAATGAACTTTCCTTGCAAGAGATATTACAAGGATATTCAGGTTAAAATTAAAGGACATCAAAGAGTAACTCAAAGTCATATAAAGAAATAAATATCTCATTTAAGATAAGTACATGGACAAATATTAAACTTGTATTATTTAACAACAGTTTGTAATGACACTTTTAGTTTTCTAAATGATGTAAATGACCAATTCATTAAAAACTATTAGTTTAAATGCCAGATGCCCTTGAGGCTCCAGCACTGCCACCAGGCCCCACAGCTCCGTCCCTGGACCCTAGAACTGCTTCCAGGCCCCATGGCTCTGCTTCCAAGCCTACATCACTGCCACCAGCCCAGTGGACCCTGCTCTGAGGCTCCCCATGGCCATCAGGCCCCACATGCCCATCTCCAAGGTACCCACCAGCCATCTAGCAGCAACCACCTTCCTGGTCAAATAGTGTATCAGGGACCCCCCTAGGCTTGAGCTTTCATTGCATCTGGACTTGGTTGGACTGAATGCCTGCAGCCTGGAGACCCACGACCACTGCCTAGATAGCCTTGCCCAGCTGCCACTGTCACGTTCACGGGGAGACCCAGGCAGAGCAATGGCTGTAATGCCAGCCTCTCTAGAGAGGGTTTCACCCAGTCTACAACCTGAGCTTCTAACAACAGCCAGGGGAACAACCCACCACTCTGCACAAAGATTATCTGGCACCGGCTTGGACTGTGACAATAACCAAGAAACAAGACAATACAGGACAGCTGTATTACAGGCTCTCAATTCATCTGCCCCCATCTCCGCTGCTTCAGTCTTCCAGAGTAGGTTATTAAAGTTCCATCTAGAGACCTCTCCTCACTAAGTAGGAAAGTTTGCAGCAAAGAAGAACAGGTATACTGCAAATCTAACTGCCCTGAGCTAAGAGAAGAAGTTTCATGTGAGAAAAAAAACAGCAAAAGCACTTGGCACCATGAAAAAACAAGGTAGTTTGACACCCCCAATGGATAAGATGGATCTACAACAATGGTCTCTAACCAAGAGGAAATTGTCAAAATGTCAGAAATGGAATTAAGAATATGGATGTCAAGTGAGATAAATTTAATTAAAGAGAAAGTTGAAAACCAATGGAAAGAAGCAAAAAAAAAAAATTCAGGACATCAATTAAAAAAAGTCATTAAAAAGTTAGACAACATAAGAAAGCACAAAGAAAGGATATAATAGAACTTAAAGAAATGAAAGAGTCATTTAGCAAATTTCAAAACACAGCAGAAAGCTTCAACAATAGGCTAAACCAAGCACAAGAAAGAATCTCAGAGCTGGAAGACAAGGCTCTTGAATAAACCCAGTCTGTCAAATATGCAGAAAAAAGAATAAAAAAGAATAAATAATCACTCAGAAAAATATGGGCCTAAGTAAAGGGAACCAATATGCAAATTATAAGTATCTCTGAGGGAGAAGAAAGAACTAAAGTATGAAAAACCTATTTGAGGGAATTATAAAGAAAACTTCCCTGACATCACCAGAAATTCAGATATTCGGATACAAGATAGTCATTGAATATCAGGAAGATTCATGGCGAATAGGACATCTCCAAGACACATAGTAATCAACTTGGCCAAAGTCAAAATGAAGGAGAAAATTCTATAGGCAGCAAGATAAAAGCAACATCTAACCTACAAAAGAAAATCCATCAAGCTAACAGCAAACTTCTCAGTAGAGACCTTACAAGCCAGAAGGAATTAGAGCCCCATTTTCAGTCTTTGTAAATAGAACAACTGTCTGCCAAGAATTTTATATCCTGCAAAACTAAGTTTCATAAATGATGGAAAGGAAAATAGACCTTTCCAGACAAGCAAACACTAGGGGAATTTGTAGACCTGTCCTATAGGAAATACTCAGAACTGCATTATAATGGAACAGTATAATAGACACCCACTGATGTAAAAAACACAGAAAAGTTAAAGCTTTCAGCTAATATAAAACAATAGCACAAGAGGGGAAAAAACACCAAGATGTCATACAACATGATGAGCAGAACAGTATTCCACCTATCAATACTAACACTGAATGTGAATAATCTTAATGACCCACTTAAAAGGCATGACCTGACTGAATGGATGAAAAAACACAGCCCAACTATATGCTGCCTCCAACAAACACATCTAACTTACAAGGACTCATACACACTCAAGGTAAATGGATGGAAAAAATATTTCATGCAAATGGAAACCAAAAGCAAGGTAGTGTAGCCATTCTCATATCAGATAAAAATGACTTTAAATCAACAATTTTTTTTTTTTAAAAAGTACAGGAAAGGAAAAAAATGGCAGACTAGAGGCAGGCAGCCTGCCAGCTTGTCACTCCCAAGGAAAGAAGGTGCAGGTGCAGGCCCAAGTGAAAGGTGCAGGCAGCTGCCTACATACAGATCACTTGTCCCTGAAACAGCATTGTGAATTCACAGAGAAGCAATGTGGGACCCTCAGTGTAGGGAAAAAGTTGACAGGATGATACATATAACAAGATTAGAAAACGTGAAGGGAAAAATTGGAGAATAGAGTGCAGGAGTGCTGTGCTTACCCTGCTGGCACAGTGCAGACTGAACTGCAAGACAGCCCCCAGCACCCCCACAGACCCACTACCTGCTCAGATGGGGTTCTGCCTGGAGTCTGTGCAGAGATGTTGCACTAGACAACAGGTGCTGTGGGAATCAGGCAACAGCTAAAGACATCCTGAAGTCTCCAGTGCACTAGGCTGGGTCTACACTGGGCTGGGGAGGAAGTTGAATGACTTGTGGCTTCCCTGTGCCATACCCTAAAACTTGAAAACAGGTGCTTTACCCATAGAGTGCAGTGGGACCTGGGCATGGGAATTGACCACAGAGCAGAAGGCTCAGAACTAAGAGGTTTTGGGCAATCACTTTGGCAGGTTCTGAGTTGGGCATGGAGAGCTATGATCTCTGCTTACCTGACTTGGCATCCACATGACTCTTGTGTCTAAGAAGCAGCCTGCTGCTTGCATGGCTCTAAATGCACCATCCATGCCCCAGCTACCTCCTGCCTGCCTGGTCCTGACCCTTTCCTCCAGTCCAGCCCACCATCTGCACAGCACTCCTTCTGGCTTGGGGGCTCTGCTCAGCGGCTTTGTTTCCAGTTCCATCCCAGCCCCGACTCAGAGGCTCTCATGGTAGGGCACAACAGGCTCTGTCCTGAGAGGCCTTGTGCGAACACTTAGGCAGGCCCTGGGTGGGGCTTGGAGGGCTGTGACCTCTGCAAGCCTGACCAGGCATTTCAGGATTCATGTGCATGAGAAGCAGCTGGCTACTTACTCAGCCCAAATCCACCCTTCAGGCCCCAGCTGTCTGCTGCCTGCCTGGCCCTGAGCCCACCCTCCAGGTCAGGTTGGCCTGTTTACACAGCCCCTGCTTCTGGATCAGTGCTCCTGCTCAGAGGTTTTGCTTTTGGCTCCACCCCAGTCCTGGATCAGATGGAGGCTGTCACACTGGGGCACAGCTGGCTCTGTTCTGGGAGGCTTTGGGTGGCTCCTTCAACAGATCCTGAGTGGAACGTGAAGAGTTCCACAGTTGGAGAGCTCTGCCACCGGAGCCAACCTCAGCCCACTTGACATTTGTAGGACTCAGGGGCTCACAAATCAGCCTGCTGCTTGCTCAGCCAAGATTCCTCCCTCCAGCCCTGACTGCCTTCTGCCTGCTTGGCCCCGACCCTGTCGACTGGGTCAGACCCACCTGCCATCGGCATGACCCCACCTTTGGCTCAGAGCGCTGCTCAGGGACTTTATTTCTGGCTCCACCCCAGTCCCGGCTCAGAGGCTTTCATCCTGGGGCACAGCAGGTTCTGAACTGAGAGGTTTGGGGTAAACACTTCAGCAGGCCCTCAGTGGAACGTGGAGAGTCCCACAGTCCCTGGGCTGCCAGAGCCAACCTCAGCCCATCTAACTTGACATTCACAGGACCTTGGTGCCTGCAGAGCAATGCTACTTACTTGGCCCTGACCCTGCCCTCCAGGTCGGATACACCCACCATCTTCACAGCTGTGCTTTTGGCCCAGAGCCCTGCTCAGAAGCTTGGCTCCTGCCTCATCCCAGTCCTGGCTTAGAGGCTCTCATGCCAAGGCACAGGAGGCTCTGACCCAAGAGGCATGGGGCAATTATTTTGGTGGGTCCTGGGTGGAGTGTGGAGAGCTGTGATCTCTGCATTCCTGGCCAGGCATCCACAGGACCACTGTGCCTAAGAGGCAGCCTGAAACTTGTTTGGCCCCAAATCTACCCTCCAGGCCCCAGCTGCCTCCTGCCTTCTTGGCCCTGATCCTGCCCTCCCAGGTAGGACTGGCCTGACATGTTCATGGCCCCACTTCTGTCTCAGAGGCCCTGCTCAGAGGCTTTTCTCCCAGATCCACCTCAGTCCCAGGTCAGAGGCTCTTACGCAGTGCAGTGGGCTCTGAACTGAAGGGCTGGGGGTGGCCACTTCAGCAAGCCCCAAGATGAGCATGGAGAAGCCCATGGTCACTGGGCTGCTGGAGCCAAGTTCAGCCTGCCTGACTTAGCATTAGCAGGACTTTGGCACCTGTGGAGCACCCTGCTGCTTGCTCACACTGACTCTGCTCTCTGGGCCCCAATTGCCTACTGCCTGCTTGTCCCTGACCCCACTTTCTGGGTCAGATCAGCCCACCATCTGAACAGCCCTGCTTTTGGCTCGGAGGCCTTGCTCAGAGGTTCTGTTCATGGCTCCTCCCTAGTTCCACCTCTGAGGCTTTCAAACTGGAGCCCGAGGCTCTGCCCCTGTGATTCTAGAACTCCCACCAGGCAGTATCCATTGCTGCACCTGGACCCCAAGACGCCACCCCATAGCTTCCATCAACAAAGCAGGGCTAGAATAACTGCTCCAAATTTCAGTGCCCCTCCAGGGACCCCCCAGCCTCAAGTCACCAGCACACTGAGAACTGCTTTGAGCAAATATCCACAACCTGGGAACTGACAAAACCTTATACAGTGGCTGCAGTTACCTCTGTGGGGAGACCCTGGGTAGAGCAACTGCCACCACACTAGCCTCAGTGAAGAAAGACTCATACAGCTCCCAACCTACAGCTACCTGGAAACTTCCCATCAAGGAGCAGGAGTTCTGCAAACATATTAACTCAGAATTCAGAAAAGAGGGTTCAGATGAGGAAAAAACAGCAAAAGAATCCTGGCAACATGAAAAATCAAAACAGATCGACACTCCCAAGGGATCACAACAGCAGTGAACTCCAACTACAAGGAAATTGTTGAAATAACATAAATGGAATTCAGAATATGGATGGCAAATAAGATGAATGGAATTGAAGAAAAAATTGAAAACCAAGAAAAATAACCCCCCAAAATTTCATGAAATTAATGAAAAAGTCACTTAAAGAACTTTACAACATGACTTTGGAAAAATGGTGTGTGTTAGAGGCTTTCTACCTCACTCTACCAGGGAAGGAGGTGAAGAGCACTTACTGCTGTCTGCACGTGGATCACTCACCTGAAAACAGCATTGTGAAATTGCAGAGAAGTATCCTGGGACACTCAGTTCAAGCAAACAGGTGACTGGGAGATTCATTCACAAATATCAGAGAGCATAGGGGATACAATAGAGACCAGAGTGCAGGAAGAACGTGCTCGCCAGGTCAGCACAGTGCAACATAACCTATAAGTAGTTACACACCTTCCCCACAGACTTCCCATCCACTCAGCCAGGGACAAGCCCGGAGTTGGGGCAAAGCTGTTGCTCGACACAGCAGGTTCTGTGGAGAGGAAGCAATTGTGAGAGCCATAGGGAACTCTCAGCTGCAATATACAGGGACTGCTCAGGGCTGGGTAGGGACAGGGCTGACATATAGCTTCCTGGGACAGTACACGGGAATCTGCAGATGGGCACCTCACCACTGGAAGTCAGCGGGACCTGGGCACAGGAGTTGAACAGAGAGCGGGACACACCCTTAGGGGCTGCCAACAATTGCCTTCCTGGGACCCAGGCCAGTTGAGAGAAGCTGTGTTCACGATGTTATCTGAGCCCTGCTGTATGCCAGACTAGCAGTCGACAGCCCTCTTTAAGGTCTCCTGCATGAAGCTGTTAGCTAGGTCTCTAGCTTCACTCCCCTCCGGCCCAGGGGCTCTTCAGCCTCAGCGTGAGGCTATGACCTTGGAGGCCACAGACAGCTGCCTCTGTGGGTTCCAGGTGGGATGAGTTCCCCGACCTGTATCAGAGGGACCTTTGTGTACTGGAAACTGTTTGCAGCCTGTCCATCCTGTACTGCCTCCCTGGCTCTGGCCTTCTCCTACATGATTGGTCCTACTGCTCTCTGTCAGGGTTTGTTCTCCCCTACCCCAGAGAACAGTCATATTGAATGTTGCTGTGCCATAGTGATGCAACGCATATAAGTACCAGTTCTCATGACAACCAAATGCCTCAGGTGCCACAGGCTGAACTACAGCAGCTCCTCCTAACCCTGCTTATGTTATTAGGGAGTTCTGCTTGATCCAAGAGTGCCTTCAGCTGCCATTATTCCCCCCAGTGGGAGTATCCCCCAGGCAGAGACTTCTGGAGATAGAGAGGCCCACCTGCCTCACCTTGGGGTCTAGTGGTAGAAAAGAGGTACACAATTGGAGATCCCCCATTCAGGCAGTGACACACAGAGATACACACCAGGGGGCAAGACATATGAACTGTGTGGAAGCTCAAGATCCCACAAGTGATCTGATTGGAAGGGAAAGAACCTCAGCTTGTGGATAGGGAAGGAAAAACCTAGCTAGAGACCTCAGCAAGCGCTCCAGTCTGTCCTTCCCATCAGAAGCAGCCCTCCAAGCCTGGAGGGAGAGGGTTCTGAACTCCCTAGAAGCAGCCCCACCTAGTGGCCAGATAAGCAACCTCTGAGCTATATAGAAGTTTACCCAATTTAGGTCTCGCAATGCAGCCACAAGCTGTCTCACTTCCCCCCCAACATCAGGAGGAGCAGGGTCAAAGTAACCCCTGGGAGCTACAAGGATCCTCCCAAAGCTTGGGGCATTCGTATACCCCACCTGGGGGACCAGAGCCTGACAAAGGCACAACAGATTACCTAGGCAACTGGCTCCTCCACACAAACTACAATCAATGACAGCAAGAACAAACCCATAGCTAAAAATCTTGCCTCCCATCTCAAGCTATTAGGGAGCAATGCATTCATACCCTCAAGTACAATCCATCAGCTTGGAGCCCAAGCTGGGGGAAAAAACCCACTACACTCCACTGGGAAGAGGTGAAGACAACAGGTCAGACGTAACCCAAGAGGTCCACCAGACTTGCTAAAATACACCTAAGGCAATACACACCAGTACTCTTCTCCCCAGCTCTGACAGGAAACAAGTCTTGGGGTCTTGGAGACAGGGCCATAAACTAGCCCTAGCAACCCAGCTCTCAACCAAGAAGCCAGATGAGAAAGAATCAGCCAAAGAACACAGGAACCATGAAAAATCACAGCAAAAAGTCACCTACAAAAGAAACAATTAGTTCCTCAGCAACTGATGCCATCTTATATGAAATGGGTAAAATGACAGAAGAGGAATTTCGTTAATGTATTATAAGAAAGCTCAATGGAGTTCAAGCAAAAATTGAATCCCAGCATAAAGAAACCACAAACAATGCAAGACATGAATCAAAAATTCTCTAAAGAAATGCAAGTATTACAGAAAAACCAAACAGAAATACTGGAAATAAAAGAGGCATTCAAGGATCTACAAAACACCGTGGAAAGCCTTAAAAATCAGGTGGATCACACAGAGGAAAGAATCTTGAAGCTGGAAGACAACCACTATGAGCTAAACAAATCAGTCAAAGAGAAAGAACAAAAAAGCAAGAGACATGAACAAAATATACAGGAAATGTGGGATTATGTAAAGAGGCCAAACATAAGAATCATAGGCATCCCTGAGGGCAAGGAAGAAAATTCACTAGGGCTGGAAAATCTATTTGAAGGAATAATAAAGGAAAATTTCCATGTCCTAGCCAGAAACCTCGATGTCCAGATGTAAGAATCACACGGGACTTTTGGGCGACTCACTATGAAAAGGTAATCACCACGCCACATAGTTATTAAGCTGGCCAAGGTAAACACGAAAGAGGCACTCCTTTGAGCAGTAAGGTGAAAACAGCAGGTCACGTACAAAGGAAAACCTATCAGATTAACTGTGGATTTCTCAACTGAAACCTTGCAAGCCAGAAGGGACTGGGGACACATCCTCAGTCTTTTAAAATATAATAATTGCCAACTCAGAATTCTTTATCCTGCAAAACTAAGCTTCTTCTATGAGGGAGAAATAAAGACATTCCAAGACAAGCAATTACTGAGGGAGTATATGAAGACCAGATCTGCCCTGCAGGAAGCACTCAGACCTGCATTGTACACTAACAGCACAACAGATACCTACCAGTGTAAAATTACCCAAAAGATAAAAGTCCAGAACCCTGATTCCACAATGGCTTGAGAGGTAAAACAAAAAATAAGAGTCTACCTAACAGGATAAACAGAAATCCACCCCAAATATCAATTCTCTCAATAAATGGTTTGAATTACCATTGAAGAGACATTGTCTAGCTTGAATGGATAAAAAAATCCAAGCCAAGCATTTGCTGTCTCCAGGAAATACATCCTAAACACAAGGACTCATTCAGACTCAAGGTGAAGGCAAATGAAAGCCAAAAGTAAGCTTGGGTAGCCCTTCTTATATCAGATATCACAAATGTTAAAGCAACAAAAGTAAAGAAAAAGATGATAACTATATAGTGGTAAAGGGAAAAATCCAACAAGAAAACTTCACAATCCTAAATATTTA
The DNA here is from genome assembly GCA_023783475.1 of Daubentonia madagascariensis. Lineage (NCBI taxonomy): Eukaryota > Metazoa > Chordata > Mammalia > Primates > Daubentoniidae > Daubentonia > Daubentonia madagascariensis. The sequence goes on along the minus strand of JAKFHU010000651.1, from coordinate 29,205 downwards.
TGCACCCAACACAGGAGTGACCAGATACATAAACAAATACTGCTAGACCTAGACAACATAATAAATAGCAATGCCAAAATAGCCAGGGATTTCAACACCCCACTGACAGAACAGGACAGATCCTCCAAGCAGGAAATAAGCAAAGAAACAATGGACCTAAATAGGACTGTAGAACATTTGGGCCTAACAGACATCTACAGAACACTCCACCCAAATAACACTGAATACATGTTTTTCTCCCCAGCTCATGGAACATTTTCTAAAATTGATCACATCCTGGGCCACAAAACAGATCTCAACAAATTTTTAAAAACAGAAATTATCCTCCTCTGTCACTGCTCATCCCCATGCCCTCCACCCAATCCAGTGGCCAGGCACCTGGGAGTCACCAGGGTACAAAAGGCTCAGGGAGGGCCTCTGCCCATCTCTTGGCCTAGATGAAGACAGATAAAAACGTTCAAAGACCCTGATGTTTCCTTGAGGGTCATTAGCATAACCTGTCATGCACCTCTCTCACTTGCACACCCAGCGTGTGTTTTTGTCTGTCTCACCCATGCCAAGAGATGGGCAGAGGCCTTGCCTGAGGCTTTTGTGCCCTGGAGCTTCCCAGGTGCTTGGCCACTGGAGTGCATGGAGGGCATGGGAGTGAGCAGTGACAGACCACAGTGGAATAAAATTAGAGATCAATTCCAACAGAAGCACCTATCTTTACCCAAAAACATGGAACTTAAACAATCTTTGCTGAATGACTATTGGGTCAAGGAGGAAATTCAGATGGAAATCAAAAGATACTTCAAACTAAATGATAATGGGGACACAAGTTATCAAAATCTGTAGGATACAGCAAAAGCAGTACTGAGAGGAAAACTTATTGCCTTAAATGCCCACATCAAAAAGACAGAAATAGCACAAATCAGCTAAATAATGAATATTCTCAAGGAAATAGAAAAGGAAGAGCAAACCAACCCTAAACCCAGCAGAAGAAAAGTTATAACACAGATCAGAGAAGAACTAAATGAAATCAAGAACAAAAGAACTATACAGAAGACTATTAAACAAAAAGTTGGTTTTTTGAAAAGATAAACAAAATAGGCCATTTGCCAGGTTAACCAGAAGCAGAAAGGAAAGGACTCTAATAAGCTCAATTAGAAGTGAAAAAGGAGAGGTCACAACTGATATCATGGAAATTAAAAAAAATCATCTTAGAATACTATAAAACCTCTATGCCCAAAAACATGAAGATGTGCAGGAAACAGACAAATTCTTAGAAACACACCACCTCCCTAGGCTCAATAGATTTCCTATACAGACCAATATCAAGACCAAATTTGAAGCAGTAATAAAAAATCTTCCAACAAAAAAAGGCCTGGACCACTTGGGTTCGCTTCTGAATTCTAACAAATCTACAAAATAAAAACTGGTACCTATAGTGCAGAAATTATTACATAACATCACAAAGGATGGAATCCTCCCAAACTCATTCCACAAAGCCAATATTACCTTGATACCAAAGCCAGGAAAGGACACAACAAGAAAAGAAAACTATAGACCACTATCCCTTATATATAGATGCAAAAATTCTCAATAAAATCCTAGCAAACTGAATTCAAATGCACATCAAAAAATAACTCACCATGATCAGGTGGATTTCATCCTCAAGATGCAGGGATGGTTCAACATAGGCAAATCTATAAGTGTAATTCACCATATAAATAAAAGCAAGAACAAAGACCATATGATACTCTCAATAGACGCAGAAAAGGCTTTTGACAAAGTTCAGCGCCCTTTTATGATAAGAACTCTTAACAACATAAGCATAGATGGCTCATACCTCAAAATTATTAAAGCCATATACAACAAACCCACAGCCATTATCATACCGAATGGGAAAAAATTAAAGGATTCCTGCTTAAAAGTGGAACCAGACAAGATTGCCCACTGTCTCCACTTCTATTCAACATAGTGCTGAAGTGTTTGCCAGAGCAATCAGATAAGAGAGAGGAATTAGGGGTATTCAAATGAGGGAAGAGGAGACCAACCTTTCACTCATTGCTGGCAATATGATATCTAGAAAACCCCAAAGATTCAACCAAGAGACTACTGGAATTAATAAATGAATTCAGCAAAGTCTCAGGATACAAAATCAATGCACACAAATCAGAAGCCTTCATATATGCCAATAACAGTCAAGCTGAGAAACAAATTAAAGACACAATAGTTTTACAACAGCACCAAAGAAAATTAAATATTTAGGAACATATTTAACTAAAGAGGTGAGAGAGCCTATATAGGGAGAACTATGAAACAGTAAGAAAAGAAATTGCAGAGGATGTAAACAGATGGAAAACCCTACCATGATATTAGATAGGTAGAATCAACATTGTTAAAATGTCTATACTACCTAAAGTGATTTACAGAATCAGTGCAGTCCCTATCAAAATGCCAACATCATTTTTTGCCGATCTAGAAAAAATAATTTTACTCTTCATGTGGAACCATAGAAGTCCCTGTCTACACAAAGCAATCTTAAGCAAATAGAACAAATTTGGAGACGCCACTCTACCAGACCACAAACTATGTTGCAAGGCTATACTAACCAAAACAACATGGTACTGTCACAAGAACAGAGACGTAGACCAATAGAACAGGACTGAGAACCCAGATATAAAACCATCCTCATACTGTCATCTGATCTCTGACAAAGTAGAGAAAACCACTGGGGAAAAGAATCCCTATTCAATAAATTTTGCTGGGAAAATTGGATGGCCACATGTAGAAGACTGAAACTAGATCCACACCTCTCACCTTTCACAAATATCAACTCACAGTGGATAATAGATTTAAACCTATGACATGAAACCATAAGAATTCTAGAAGAAAATGTTGGAAAAACTCCTGTAGACATTGGCCTAGGCAAAGAATTTATGAGGAAGACCCCCAAATCAATCACAGCACCAACAAAAATTAATAAATGGGACCTATCAAATTACAAAGCTTCAGCACAGCCAAGGAAACTATCACTAGTGTGACCAGGCAACCTACAGAATGGGAGGAAATATTTGCATGCTATACATCTGATAAAGGGCTTATAACCAGAATCTATACAGAACTTAGGAAAATCAACAAGAACAAATCAAACAACCCCATTAAAAAGTGGGCAAAGGACATGAACAGAAACTTTTCAAAAGAAGACAGAATAATGGCCAGAAAACATATAAAAAATTGCTCAACTTCTCTAATCATCAGGGAAATGCAAATTAAAACCACAATGAGATATTACCTAACTCCAGTGAGATTGGCTTATATCAAAAAGTCCCAAAATGACAAATGTCGGCATGGATGTGGAGAGATAGGGACACTCATTGACTGCTGGTGGGACTGCAAATTAGTACAACCTGTATGGAAAGTAGTATGGAAATACCTCAAAGAACTAAAAGTGAACTACCATTTGATCCAGCAGTTCTACTACTGGATATATACCCAAAGGAAAAAAAGACATTCTATAAAAAAAATTCTGCATGCAAATGTTTATAGCAGCACAATTCACAAATGAAAAGATGTGGAAACAACCCAGGTGCCCATCAATACACGAGTGGATTAATAAAATGTGGTATGTGTATACCGTGGAGTATTACTCAGCCATAAGAAACAATTGTGAATTAATACCTCTGGTATTATTGTGGATGGAGCCAGAGCCCATTTTTCTAAGCAAAATATCACAAGAATGGATAAACAAACACCACTGGTATTCATCATCAAATTGGTACTAACTGATCAATACTTGTGTACACACATGGAAATAACATTCATCAGGGCCAACCAGGTGAGAAGGTGGTGGAAGGGATGGGTAAATTCAAACCTAATGGGTATGGGATCCCCCTAATGGGGATGGGCATGATTGTAGCTCTGACTTGGGCAGTGCATAAGCAATATATGTAACCAAAGTGTTTGTACCCCCATAATATTCTGAAATTTAAAAATAAAAAAATAAAAGTAAAAGACAGAAAGATCACAAATCAACAATGTAAAGTCATATCTCAAGAAACTAGAAAAGAAAGAGCAAAGCAAACCTAAAGCCAGCAGAAGAAAAGAAATAACAAAGCACAACTAAATGAAATGGAAAAAAGAATAATACAGAAGATTAAAGAAACAAAAGTTTGATTCTTTGAAAAGATAAACAAAAATGAAAGACTTCTTCTAGGTTAAGCAGGAATAGAAGAGGAAGAATTCAAATAAACTCAATGAGAATTAAAAAAAGAGACATTACACTGTTACCACAGAAATACAATACTTCATCCATGAATCTCTATGAACATAAGCAAGAAAACATAGAGGAAATGGACAAATTCCTGGAAACACACATCATCCCAAGACCCAGTCAGAAAGAAATAGAGGTCCTGAACAGACAAAACATGAACAATGAGATCAACAAAGTAATAAAAAAAAATCTTCCAGCAACAATAAAATTGTCCCTGACCAAATGGATTCACAGTTGATTTCTACCAGACCTAAAAAGAAAAGCTGGTATACATAGTACACAAACTATTTCATAACATAAAGAAGGAGGAAATTCTCCCCAACTAATTCTATATGGCAAGTATCACCTTGATACTTATGTACAAAATGAGGAAAGAACAAAACAAAAAAAGAAAACTACAGACCAATATCCATTATGAATATAGATGCAGAAATCCTCCAAAAATACTAGCAAACTAAATTTAACAGCACCTCAAAAAAAATTCCGCCATGATGAAATGGGCTTTATCCCAAGGATGCAAAGTTGTTTCAACACACAAAAATCAATAAATGTGATTCACCACATAAGCAGAAGCAAAAACAAAGACCATATAATCATCTCAATAGATGCAGAAAAAACATTAGACAAAATTTAGCTTAAAGTGTTTTAATGATGAAAACATTCAACAATCTATGATTGAAGAAACATATCTCAAAATAATGAAGTCACGTAAAGAAAACCCATAGCCAACATCATGCTGAATGGGGAAAAGCTGACAACCTTCCCACTAAGAACTGGAATGAGACAAGTGTACCCACTGTCATCACTTCTACTGAACATAGTGCTGTTATGTCCTAGCCAGAGCAATCAGGCAAGAAAAAGAAACAAATTATATCCAAATCAGAAAAGAAGAGGTCAAAATATTGCTTTCCACTGATGGTATAATCTTGTGTCTAGAAAATTCTAAGGACACCCCCTAGAGACTCTTGGAATTGATAAACAAATTCAGCAAAGTCTTAGTTTACAAAATCAAGGTGCATAAATTAATAGCATTTTTATATACCAAAAACAGTCAATCTCACAGACAAATCAGAGATTCAATACCATTCATGATAGCTACAAAGAAAATAAAATACCTATGAATATGCTTAAACAAGGAGGTGAAAGATCTGTACAAGGAGATCTACAAAACCTTGTGGAAGGAAATCATAGAGGACACAAACAAATTGAAAAACATGTCTTGCTCAGGGATCAGTAGAATAAACATTGCTAAAATGTCTATACCACCCAGAATGATTTACAGATTTAATGAAATCCTCTTCAAAATACCAATGTCATATTTCACAGAGCTAGAAATATTAATTCTATGGTTCCTTTGGAACCAGAAAGAGCCCTAATTGCCAGAATAAATGTAATCAAAAAGAACAAGTCTGCAGGCATCACATTACCAGACTTCAAACTTTACTACAAGGCTATACTAACCAAATCAATGCAAAATAGTATTGGTACAAAAATAGAGACATAGACCAATGGTACAGAACAGAGAACCCAGATATAAAACCACCTACCTACAGCCAACTGATCTTTCCCAAAGCACACAAAAATGCACACTGGGGAAAATGAAGCCCTATGCAATAAATGGTGCTGGGAAAATTGGATAGCCACACACAGAAGAATAAAACAGGATCCATATATCTCACCATTCACAAAGATTAATTAAAGACAGATAAAAGACTTAAATATAAGGCATGAAATCATAAGAATTCTGGAGGATATTGTATGAAAAACTCTTCTAGATATTGGCCTAGGCAAAGAATTTATGACTAAGACCCTAATGGCAGTCAAAACAACAAAAATAAATGAATGGAATTTGATTAAACCAAAACACTTCTGCACAGCTAAGCAAATAACAACAGAGCAAATTGACAACCTACAGCCTGGAAGAAAATATTCCCAAGCTATACATTTGATAAATTGCTAATATTTAGAATCTACAAGGAACTCAAGCAAATCAGCAAGAAAAAACAAACAACCCCATTAAAAAGTGGGCAGAAGACATTAAGAGAAGCTCTTCAAAAGAAGAAAGACTAATGGCCAACAAACATGAAATAAGTGCTCAGTGTCACTAATCGTCAGGAAAATGCAAGACCACATTAAAATCACAATAAGATATGACCTTATCTCTCTTATAATGGCTTTTATTACAAAGTCCCAAAACAACAGATGTTGGCGTGAATGTAGAGAGAAAGGAATGCTTATACACTGTTGTACTCAAATTAGTACAACCTCTATGGATATAAGTACAGAAATTCCTCAAAAAACTAAAAGTAGACCTACCATTTGATCGAGCAATCTCATTACTGGGTATCTAGACAAAGGGAAAGAAGTCCATTTATCAAAAAGACATCTGCATTTGAATATTTATTGCAGCACAATCATAATCGCAAAGACTGGAAACAACCCAAGTGCCCACCAATTCATGACTGGATTAACAAAATGTGGTATACATATACCATGGAGTACTATTCAGCCATAAAAAAGGATGACTTAATGCCTTTTGCAACAATTTGGATGGAACTGGAGACCATTATCCTAAGTGAAGTATCCCAAGAATGGAAAAGCAAAGATCACTTGTACTCGCTATTAAATTGAAACTACCCAATGAAGTTAGTTCATTTGTTCAAAGACTGGGGAAAGGAAGGTAGAAAAACCTACAATGGGTACAATGAACACTATTTGGGCGATAGGCACACTTTTAGCCATTACTCAAGCATTGCAAAAGTGATCCATGTAACCAAAACCATGTGTACCTCCTTAATACTTTGAAATAAATAACAACAACAACATCAAAGTGCCCAGAAGTAAACCTTCAGTTTGGACAAGGTTGCAAAGACCATTCATTGGTAAGAGATTATTTTCAACAAATAGTTGGTAGAATTGGATCATTATATGCAAAAATTTAAAGCCAGACTCTAACCTTACACCATATCCCAATCTTAACTCAAAATGGATCAAAAACCTAAATGTAAAAACTAACTATAAACTTCCTCAGAGACAATATAAGCAAAATATTCATGACATTGATTTTGATAATGATTTCTTGGATATGACAACAAAAGCACAAGCAACAAAAGAAAAAATAATCAGTTGGACTATATCAAAATTAAAATCTTTTGTGCATCCATGAACACTATCCATGGAGTGAAAAGGCAATTCACAGAATGAGAGTATATATTAGTAAGTCATATATCTAATAATGGATCAATATCTAGAATATTAAAAAAATACTTCCTTCAACTCAACAATTAAAAGCACACAAACAGATTATTAAATAGGCCAGGGTCTTGAATAGAAATTTCTCCAAAGAATACATGCAGATGGCCAGTAAGTACATGAACAGATACTAACTTCACTAATTATGCAAATTCAAATCCAAGCCACAGTGAGATATCCTTTCACACCTATTAGAGTAACTATTTTTAAAAGAATGAAAGAAAGAAAATACAAAAAAGATAAATGGTATTTTTTATTTGTGAAGATGTAAAGAAATTGAACTGACCCTTTGTGCACTGCCAGTGGGAATTTAAAACATGCAGCCATTGTGTAAAATAGTATGGTGATTTCTCCAAAATAAAAAATTAATATAGAATTCCCTATGATTTAGTAATTCCACATCTGTGTACATACCCAAAACTTTTGAAAGTGGGCACTCAGACAAGTATTTGTACAGTACACCAGTATTCATAACATTATTCATGTTAATCAAAAGGTGAAAGCAACCCAATTGTCCACTGATGGATGAATGGATAAACAAAACATGATCATAGGCATGCAGTGCAATATTATTAAGCCTAAAAAAAAGTGAACTATGACATGTACTACAACATGAATGAATCTTGAAGATAATGCTAAGGAAATAAACTGATCACAACTGGATAAATATTGTATGATTCCAGTTATATGATGTAGCTACCGTGGTTAAATTCACAGAGAGAAAATACAATGGTGGTTACCAGTGCTGAGTGAAAGACAGAATAGGGCGTTATTATATATCCAAGTTTCAGTATGGACTGATGAAAATGTTTTAGAGATGGATAATGGTAATGTTTGCACAACAATGCAAAGGAACTTGATGCTGTTGAATTATATACTTATAAGGGGGTTAAATGGCAAATTTTATGCTATGTTTATTTTACCACAATTAAAAAGTGATGTTTCTCACTATTAAATGCTTTATTTTCCACTACACTAATACAAAATCCTAGAGTTAATAATTTTTTGTTGAATTATCTTAGCCATGCTTTTCTACCTGAGTTTTTTGTATTAACAAAAAAGGCAGCTATATCTTAAGAAGTAATAAGAAAATTCTGACAATCTTCAGTTGTTAAGTAAATTATTTTCTAACTCTAGAAAAGAATATCAAGGAGTTTTTGCTATATCATGATATTGATATTGGTGCTCTCTGCAATTAAAGAGAAAAATCTGGACAAGGGCAACATGACAAGTATATATACTGAAGAACAGTATGTTTGGATTACATCTGTTTTTAATTTTATATATTCAACAAAATGTATGGAGCAATTATGGGTAGAAAGCATTACTGTAGCTCATTTTCTCAATTAACAAGATTGATTGAGTGAGTAAGTAAGTAAATGAATAATGGGGCATACATATGTAGGCAGCAGTGGGGAAGTGGAAATCTGGAGAGAAAAGCATATAAAGACAAAGTAAGAAGACAAAAAAGAAGCATTAGTTAGGATACATCAGACTGCAAGGAAGAAAATAATTAGTCCTCAGGAATATTATGCCACATAATAGGAACCCTAGAAAGCACCTATCAGCAGCTCAGTGGCATTTGGGCTTTTTCTGCTCTGCCATCTTCAGCTATAATGTGAATGAAATAGTGGCATCTCGTATTAGCCATCTTCACATTCAGAGAAAAAGAGAGACAATTCCTGTCATGTAATTTTTTTTTTCATTCTGAAGGATGGAATTTCTCAAAGCTCCTTCTAGATGCCTTCTCGATTATATTGACTAGAATTGGCATATGTGACATACTATTTGCTAGGGAGGCTACGTGACAGAGAACTACAACATTAGAGGCTTGTATCAGTTTCAGATGGACAAGTCAGATAATCTTTCCTCTCCAGAACCTTGCTTTCTATTATGTGACCAGCAAGAATACTCAGGCTGTAGGGAAACAGAAGAAAAGTGAAAGCAGAGGCTACATGCTGTCTGGCTTTTTCCTGTATTTTTAGGTCAGAGAGACTCAAGCTGTACTAGAAATTCAGAAGGCAGTTGGGAGCACAAAATCATCAAAAGGAAATCCTAAAACAGTTACCCAATGGAAGTTTGAAGTAAAAGAGAATGTGATGCTTCTCTGTGGGTTCACAAGATAGGGGGCAGAGATGAATTACTGTTAGTCAAAAAAAAAATCTGAGGAAAAATATTAATATTGATCACCTCCATTTTTATGACTTTATTTTTCTTTTGTTTTTAACTTATTAAAAATTACTATAAGATTATTTATTACTATGCCTCTTTGCAATTAGTATGATACTTTCAAATCTGCTAGCATTTTTTAACCCACAAATCCCTCATAACTAATTAGAACAAGCAGGAAATGCCTAGAATTTCAAATGCAGAAACAATATCTTAGTAACAATAAATTTGATTTAAATAAAGAATAAAGAAGTAAAGAACGTAGTTGGTAAGTCTGAATTTATATGAATATTAATAAAAAAGAAGAGAGCAGAAACATGACCTCAGGGCTCTAGGCATTAAACATAACTGCCAAAACACTAGCTGAACACTAACTTAATACAACATTGGATTCAGTGGCCACAAATGACATGAAATGTAGACTTGACAAAAGTAATTTAGAAAATCCACTAGACAAGCAAAAAACCACAACCTTTTATAAGTACAAGTGCATAGATATGGCCATCTGTTATGCTTTAATAAAAAGGAACAAGGACTCAGGACATGACTCAGAGGCTTTATGTCCTGGAGACAGGGCCACCAAAACCTTGATTCCACAAGGTAGGGTCACTGCTGCCTTAGTGGGGTCCAGAGGGAAAAGCCATACCCATTGGAATAAGAGCACAAGAATGCCACAACAGTCGGCCAAGGGCTCAGATTATCAAGCTATAGATGATTATTCTCAGGTGTTTACATCAAATGGAATTTGCTCTGCTGGGTCTTAGACTTGGGGGTTATTTTTTTCCCCTCAATTACTTCCTTTTGGAATGATTATGTCTCTCTGATAACTCTTTCAGCATTATTTTTGGATATAGTGAATATTTCCACTTTCACAAGTCTGTGGATAGAGAATTTTCCCCCAGATGTACCATACACCTAGACTCATCTATACCTGATTTAGTTGTTTTAGAAGATTTAGTTTAGGACTTTTTCTGTGAGATGAGATTTGGGGGTTAATGCTCTTGGATAGGCAGAATCAACATTGTAAAAATGTCTTTGCTACCTAACGTGATTTACAGAATCAATGCAGTCCCTATCAAAATACCATCATTTTTTGCTGATCTAGAAAAAGTAATTCTATGCTTTGTGTGGAACCAGGGAAGACCCTGTCTAGCCAAAGCAATCTTAAGCAAAAAGAACAAATTGGGAGGCATGTGTCTACCAGACTTCAAACCATACTACAAGGCTATAGTAACCAAAATAGCACGGTACTGGCACAAAAACAGAGATTTAGACCAATAGAACAGGACTGAAAACCCAAATATAAAACTAACCTCTTATGGTCATCTGATTTTTGGCAAATTCCAGAAAAACTTACACTGGGGAAAAGATTCCCTGTTCAATAAATGGTGCTGGGAAAACTGGATGGCCATATGTAGAAGACTGAAACTGGACCCACACATCTCACCTTTCACAAAAATCAACTCATGATGGAAAATAGATTTAAACCTAAGATGTGAAACCATAAGAATTCTCAAATAAAACGTGGGAAAAACTCTTATGGACACTGGCCTAGGCAAAGAATTTATGAAGAAGACCTCCAAAGCAATCACAGCAGCAACAAAAATAAATAAATGGGACCTGATCAAATTAAAAAGCTTCTGCACAGCCAAGGAAACTATCACTAGAGTGAACAGACAACCTACAGAATGGGAGAAAATATTTGCAAGCTACACATCTGATAAAGGGCTGATAACTAGAATCTATACAGAACTTAGGAAAATCAACAAGAAAAAAATCAAAGAACCCTATTAGAAAATGGGAAAAGGACATGAACAGAAACTTTTCAAAAGAAGACAGAATAATGGCCAGCAAACATATAAAAAATTGCTCAGCTTCTCTAATCATCAGGGAAATGCAAATCAAAGCCACAATGAGATATCACTTAACTCCAGTGAGATTGGCTCATATAAAAAAATCCCTAAACAACAAATGTTGGCAGGGATGTGGACAGATAGGAACACTCGTAAATTGCTGGTGGGACTGCAAATTAGTACAACCTGTATGGAAAGTAATATGGAGATACCTGAAAGAATAAAAGTAGAATTACCATTTGATCCAGGAATCCCTGTACTGGGTATTTACCCAAAGGAAAAAAAGACATTTTATAATAAAGATATCTCCTCACAAATGTTTGTAGCAGCACAATTCACAATTGCAAAGATGTGGAAACAACCCAGGTGCCCATCAATACACAAGTGGATTAATAAAATGTGGTATATGTATACCATGCAGTATTACTCAGCAATAAAAAAGATGGTGAATTAACACATCTGGTATTATTCTGGTTGGAGCTAGAGCCCATTCTTTGAAGCTAAGTGTCACAAGAATGGAAAAACAAACACCACTGGTACTCACCATCAAATTGACACTAACTGATCAACACTTACATCACACATGGCAATAATATTCATCAGGGTGCACGCGGAAGGAGAGGGGTAGGAGTTGGGAAAACTCTCACTGAATGGATGTGGGGAGCACAGTTTGGGGGATGACCACGATTGTAGCTCTGACACAGGCAGTGCATGGGCAATACATATAGCCAAAGTGTTGTACCCCCATCATATTCTGAAATTAAAAATAAAACTGCAAAAAAAAAAAAGATTTTGGGATTGAGACTTTTGGGGATATTATGGTAAGACTTTTGAGGAACCACTAGATTGTTATCACATCAGCTGCCCCATGGTAAATTCCCACCAAAAGTCACAAGTCTTCTAACTTCTCCACATCCTCACACACACTTGTTCTTTTCTAGGTTTTCTTTTTCAGTTATGAGCAATTTATTTAATCTTTATTATTATTTTTACGTTTGATTTTTTCTATTTTTTTCTAACATATTATTAAATTTAGAAATGATTTTATTTTTGTAATATCTTTGTAAAAGTTTTCTATTCAAGAATACAGCACATTTCTACATTTAATCCATTCCCCTCTTTTTTCCAGTTCTCGTTGGGTATAACTGACGAATAAAAATGGCATATATTTATAGTGTACACTATACACACAAACACAAATACACATATAAGTGTTTGTGTATATATATGTCACATTTTCCTTATTCATTAATTCATTGATAAACTCTTTGATTGATTCTATAACTTGCTGTAGCAAATAATGCTTCAGTAAACATGAGGGTTCAAGTATTTCAGTGACATACAAACTTTAAATCTTTTAGACATATACCCAGAAGTAGGATTGGACTGCTGGATCATAAAGCAGTTCTATTTTTACTTTCTGAGGAAACTTTGTTTTCCAAAATGCCTGAAATAATTTACATTCTCACCAACAATGGGCAAAGTGTCCCTTTTCTCCACACTTTTACCAACACTTATTTTTCAACATTTCCAGAATAGCTGTTCAACAGTTGTGATTTTAACTTACATTTCCCTGATGATTACTGATATAGAGCTTTTTAATATATATTATGCCATGTGATGACATTAGGTTTGTAAATCAGGTGTATGTCTACTAAAATTGTTTGTTTATTTGGGGTCTCACTAGTTCCAACAAGCCCCTTAAAAATGTAATCTGTTGTGTTTATTTTATAGAAATATTTCTTAAGTTTGTAACATATTTTTTAAAGTTGCCATGGGACAGTAATTAACTTTAAGATATTTGAAAATTATGGCCAGGTGCAGCAGCTCACTTTCAGAGGCCAAGGCAGGAGGGTTACTTGAGGCCAGGAATTCAAGACCAGGCCTGGCAACATAGTGATACCCTGTCCCTGTAACAATAAAAATTTTTAAATTAGTTGGAGTCTTCTTCATAAATTCTTTGCCTAGGCCAATGTCTATAAGAGTTTTTCCAACGTTTTCTTCTAGAATTCTTATGGTTTCATGTCTTAGGTTTAAGTCTGTTATCCATCGTGAGTTGATTTTTGTGAGAGGAGGGAGGTGTGGATCTAGTTTCAGTCTTCTACACGTGGCCATCTAGTTTTCCCAGCACCATTTATTGAATAGGGATTCTTTTCCCCAGTATATGTTTTTGTCTTCTTTGTCAAATATCCTATGACAGTATGAGGATGGATTTATATCTGGGTTCCCCGTCCTGTTCCATTGGTCTATGTTCTCTGTTCTTGTGCCAGTACCATGCTGTTTTGGTTACTATAGCCTTGTAGTATAGTTTGAAGTCTGGTAGATAGATGCCTCCCAGTTGGTTTTTTTGCTTAAGATTGCTTTGGCTAGATGAGGTCTTCTCTGGTTTCACATGAAGCATAGAATTATTTTTTCTAAATCTGTAAAAAATGATGTTGGTATTTTGATACGGACTGCATTGATTCTGTAAATCACTTTAGGTAGTATAGGCATTTTAACAATGTTGATTCTACTGATCCAACAGCATGGTAGGGTTTTCTATCTGTTTGCATCCTCTGCAATTTCTTTTCTCAGTGTTTCATAGTTCACTCTATATTGGTCTTTCACCTCCTTAGTTAAATATTTTCCTAAATATTTGATTTTCTTTGATGCTATTGTGAAAGGTATTGAGTCTTTGATTTGTTTCTTGGCTCAACTGTTATTGGTGCATATGAAGGCTACTGATTTGTGTATGTTGATTTAGTTTCATGAGACTTGGCAGAATGCATTTATCAATTCCAGTAGTCTCTTGGTTGAATCTTTGGGGTTTTCTAGATATAAAGTCATATCTTCTGCAAAGAGTGAAAGTTTGATGTCTTCTGCCCCCATTGAACACCCATGATTCCTCTCTCATCTGATTGCTCTGGCAAGGACTTCCAGCACTATGTTGAATAGAAGTGGAGATAGTGGGCAACTTTGTCTGGTTCCAGTTTTAAGGGGGAATGCTTTCAATTTCTCTACATTCAGTATGATATTAGCTGTGAGTTTATTGTATATGGCTTTAATAATTTTCAGGGATGAGCCATCTATGCCTATATTGTTAAGAGGTCTTATCATAAAAGGGTGCTGGATTTTGTCAAAAGCCTTTTCTGCATCCATTGAGAGGATCATATACTCTTTTTTCTTGCTCCTATTTATGTGGTGAATTACATTTATAGATTTGCCTATGGTGAACCATCCCTGCACGACCACCTGATCATGATGAATTATTTTTTGATAAATTTGAATTCAGATTGCTAGCACTTTATTGAGAATTTTTGTGTCTATATTCATAAGGGATATGGGTTTATAGTTTTCTTGTGTCATTTCATGGCTTTGGTATCAAGGTGATATTGACTTCATAGAATGAGTTTGGGAGGAATACATCCTTCTTGATGTTATGGAATAATTTCTGCAGTATAAGAACCAGTTCTTCTTTGTAAGTTTGGTAGTATTCAGGAGTGAACTCATTTGGTCCAGGACTTTTTTTTTTTTGGAAGATTTTTTATTACTGTTTCAATTTTGGTGCTTGATATTGGTCTGTTTAGGAATTCTATTTCTTCCTGATTGAGCTTATGGAGGTAGTATGTTTCTAAGAATTTGTCCATTTCCTCCATGTTTTCATGTTTTTAGGTATAGAGATTTTTATAGTATTCGAAGATGATGTTTTGTATTTCTGTGGTATCAGTTTTGACCTCTCGTTTTTCATTTCTAATTGAGCTTATTAGAGTCTTTTCTTTCTGCTTCTGGTCAATCTAGCAAGTGACCTGTCTACTTTGTTTATCTTTTCAAAGAACCAACTTTTTGTTTTATTAATCTTCTGTATAGTTCTTTTCTTCTCGATTTCATTTAGTTCTGCTCTGAAATTTGTTATTTCTTTTCTTTGGCTGGGTTTAGGATGGATTTGCTCTTTCTTTTCTATTTTCTTGAGATGATTCATTAGATTACTGATTTGTGAAATTTCCATCTGTTTGATGTACACATTTAAGGTGGTAAGTTTTCCTCTCAGGACTACTTTCGCTGTATCCCACAGATTTTGATAACCTGTGTCCCCATTATCATTTAGTTTGAAGAATCTGTTGATTTCCATCTGAATCTCCTCCTTGTCCCAATAGCCATTCAGCAATAGATTGTTTAATTTCCATGTTTTTGGATAGAGTTGTGTGTTTCTGTTGGAATTGATTTCTAATTTTATTCCACTGTGGTGTGAAAAGATACAGGGTATGATTTCTATATTTAAATGTGTTGAGATCTGTTTTATGGGCTAGGATGTGATCAATTTTAGAGAAAGTTTCATGGGCTGATCAGAAGAACGTATATTCAGTGTTATTTGGGTGGAGTGTTCTGTAGATGTCTGTTTGGTGCAAATATTCTAGTGTCCTGTTTAGGTCCCTTGTTTCTTTGCTTATTTTATGTTTGGAGGATCTGTCCAGTTCTGTCAGTGGGGTGTTGAAGTCCCATGCTATTATGGCAATGCTATTTATTAGGTTGTCTAGATCAAGCAGTATTTGCTTTATGTATCTGGGCACTCCTATTTTGTGTCCATAAATATTTATGATTGTTAAGTATTCTTGTATGATTTTTCCCTTCACCACTATACAGTGACCATCTTTCTCTTTCTTCACTTTTTTTGCTTTAAAATTTATGATATCTGATATAAGAATTGCTACCCCAGCTTTCTTTTGATTTACATTAGCCTGGATAATTGTATACCATCCTTTCACCTTGAGTCTGAACATGTCCTTGTGTGTAAGATACTTTACCTGGAGACAGCAGATACTTGGCTTGTATTTGTTTATCTATTTAGCCAGCCTATATCTCTTCAAAGGGCAATTTAAACCAAACCATTCTCATTTATTGAGAATTGATATTTGGGGTGGATTCATGTCTATCCTGTTGCATAGACTCTTGTTTTGTGCTACCTCTTGAGCCATTGTGAAATCTGTGTTCTCGACTTTTAGCTTTTGGGTAATTTTACACTGGTGGGTGTCTGTTGCACTGGTTAGGGTGCAATGCAGGTGTAAGTACTCCCTGTGGGGCAGGTCTGGTCTTCGCAAATTCTATCAGTGATTGCTTGTCTGGAAAAGTCTTCATTTCTCCCTAAATAGCTTAGTTTCACAGGATAAAGAATGCTAGGTGGGCCATTATTTTGTTTTAAAAGACTGAGTATGGGTCCCCAGTCCCTTCTGGGCTGTGAAGTTTCATTTGAGAAATCTGCAGTTAATCTGATAGGTTTTCCTTGTAGGTGACCTGCTCTTTTCACCTTACTACTCAAGGGAGTGCCTCTTTCATGTTTACTTTGGAAAGCCTAATAATTATGTGTCATGGTGATTGCCTTTTCACTTTGGGTCTCCCAGGAGTCATGTGTGCTTCTTGTACCTGGATATCGAGATTTCCGACTAGGCCATGGAAATTTTTCTCTCTTATTCCTTCAAATAGATTTTGCAGCCCTTGTGAATTTTCTTCCTCTCCCTCAGGGATGTGTATGATCCTTATGACTGGCCTCTTTACATAATCCCATATTCCTTGTATGCTTTGTTCATGCCTCTTGTTTTTGTGATCTTTCTCTTTGGCTGATTTATTTAGCACATAGGAGTTATCTTCCAGCTCTGGGATTCTCTCCTCTGCATGATCCAGCTGATTCTTAAGGCTTTCCACTGTGTTTTGTAGATCCTTGGATGCCTCTTTCATTTCCAGAATTTCTGTTTGGTTTTTTCCATAATACCTCCGTTTCTTTAGAGAATTTTTCATTCATGTCTTGCATTGTTCTAGTGGTTTCTTTATGCTGGGATTCAATTTTCTCTTGAATTTCATTGAGCTTTCTTATAATCCATAAAGGAAACTCCTCTTCTGTCATCTACCCATTTCACTTAAGTTGGTATGCATTGCTGAAGAACTAATGATTTCTTTGGGGGGGTGATTTTCACTCTGATTTTTCATGGTTCCTGTGTTTTTTGCTGATTCTTTCTCATCTGGCCTCTTGGTCGAGAGCTGGGGATGTTAGGACTAGTTTATAGCTCTGTCTCCAAGACCTGAGGATCATTCCCTGAGAGAGCCAGGGGAAGAGTTCCAGTCTGTATTGCCTTAGGTGTATTTTAGCAAATTTGGTGGACCTCTTGGATTACTTCTGACCTGTTGTCTTCTCCTCTTTCCAGTGGAGTATAATGAGTTTTTTCTCCCAGCTTGAGCTCCAAGCTGGTAGTTTGTACTTGAGGGTATGAATCCACTGCTCTTTAATAGCATGAGATGGAAGGCAATATTTTTACCAGTGGTGTTGTTCCCACTGTTGTTGTTTGTAGTTTGTGTGAAGTAGCCAGTTACCTAGGTATTCTGTTGTGCCTATGGCAGGCTCTGGTCCCCAAAGTTGGGTATATGAAAGTCCAAAGCTTTGGGAGGGGTCTTCTAGCTCCCAGGGGTTACTTTGACCCTGCTCCTCCTGAGGTGGGGCAGAAGGAAGATGTCTTATGGCTGAATGTGAGAGCTAGATTGAGTCAATTCCACACAGCTCAGAGGTTTCTTATCTGGCTGCTGCGGGGGGTGGCTGCTATGGAGTTCACTTCTCTCTCTCTCTGGGCTTGGAGGGCTGCTTCTGATGGGAGGGACCAGCTGGTAGGATTGGGAGGTCTCTAGCCAGGTTTTTTGCTTCGCTGTCCACAAGCTTGGGCTCTTTCCCCTCCAGACCACTTGTGGGTTCTTGAGTTTTCCCACAGTTCATGTGTCTGGCCCTCTGATGTGCATTTCCACATGTCACTGGCTGATAGTGGGATCTCCAATTGTGCATGCCTTTTCCACCACTAGACCCCAAGTTGAGGCGGGTTGGCATCTCTATCCCCAGAAGTCTCTGCTGGGGGGATGTTCCCACTGGGGGGAATAGTGGCAGCTGAAGCCACTCTTGGATAAGTGAAATTTCCTAATAAAGTGGGCAGGATTAGGGGGAGCTGCTCTGGTTCAGCCTGTGGCACTTGAGGCATTCAGTTGCCATGAGAACTGTTACTTACAAAAAATTAGTCACTATGACAAGAAACCTTCAAAATGACCAATCTTTGCAGTATGGAAGGGCTGGAACCTGAAGAGTGGGCACTGGGACTGGCACTAGTGGGCACGTAGGGGAAGGACAAAGTTGGGAAGGCAGGACCGGATGGATGGGCTGCAAACCTTTTCCAGTATGCAAACGTCCCACTGATACAGATCAGGAACTTGTCCCACCTGGAACCCATGGAGAGAGCTGTCCTTGGCCACCAAGGGCCTATCCTGTCATGCCCAGACCTAAGAGTCCCCAGGCCAGGAGAGGGCTGAAGCTCCAGGTGGGAGGCCTTAAAGATGGCTGCCAACCACCAGTCTGGCATACAGCAGGGCTCAGATCACACCATGAACACAGCTCTCCTCAACCCACCTGGGTCCCATGGATGCAATTGCCAGCAGCCCCTAAGGGCATATCCCATTCCTCTCTGTTCAACTCCCATGCCTTGGTCATGCTGACTTCCAATGGTGAGGTGCTTATCTCCAGATTCCTGCATACTGTCCTGGTAAGCTGTATCTCAGCCCAGTCCCTACCTGGCCCTGAGCAATCCCTGTATGGATCACTCAAGAGTCACATATGGTTCCCACAACTTCTTCCTCTCTACAGAGCCTGCTGTCTTGTGCAATAACTTTGCACCAACTCTGGGCTTGTCCCTAACTGAGTGGATGGGAATTCTGTGGCGCAGGAGCATGACCACCTGTAGGCCAGGTTGCACTGTGCTGACCTGGCAAGTGCATCCTTCCCACTTTCTGTTCTCTATTCTATTCTCTGCGCTCTCCAATCTTTGTGGAGGTATCTCCCAGGCACCTGTTTTCTTGGTCTGAGTGTCCCATGATGTTTCTCTATAAATTCACAATGCTGTTTTCAGAGTGAGAGATCTGCATGCAGACAGCCAATGGTGTTTTTCACCTCCTTCCCTGGCAGTGGTGAGGTGGGAGGACTCTATCAGACCACCATTTTTTTCCTCTCTATGTCTGCTAATTTGGGGCTCTGTTAGTTGTCTTTCTAATTTCTTTAGCTTTAACACTAGAATGATTATTAGACTGATTATTTGGGATTGTTCTTCTTTCTTGAGGTAGGCATTTGTTGCCATTAAATTTATTTTAGAATGCTTTTGCTACATCCCATAAGTTTGGGCATGTTGTGTTTCCACTTTCATTTATGTCAAGATAATTGGTCCGGGAAATGTTCTTTGACTTCCACAGACTTTTTAGTTTCCTAAATATCCTATTTTTATTGATTTCTAGTTTTATAACATTGTGGTTAGAAATGTTACTTGATATGATTTTAATTTCCTTAAATTTGTTAGGAAATGTTCCTTGGCCTAACATACGAACTTCCTGGAGAATGTTTTGTGTACGCTTGAGAAGAATTTGTCTTACGTTTCTGTTGAATGGAATGTTCTGTAAAAAGATCTATTTGGTCTAATGTGTAGCTCAAGTTTAATATTTTCTTATTAATTTTACACCTAGATGATATATCCAAAGTTGAAATTGGGATGCTGAAGTATCCTACTATTATTTTATTGCACTCTATCTTTCCCTTCGGATCTTTTAAATTTTCTTTACGTGTTAAGGTGCTCCAGTGGTGGGTACATATATGTTTAGAAGTATTGGAGCATCTGATTAGTTGACCACTTTATCATTATATAATAACTTCTTTGTCTCTTTTTACAGTTTTGGCTTAAAGTCTGATTTATCTGGTATAAGTATAACTTGCTCTGCTCTCTTGTTGCTTCCATTTATATAGAATATTTACTTCCATCCCTTCAATTGTAGTTTATGTGTGTCTTTAAATGTGAAGTGAGTCTGGTGGGTAGCATACAGTTTGGATTTTTTAAAAATCCATTCAGCAATTTGACATCTTATAATTGGAGAATTTAATTCATTTGCATTCAAAGTGATTATTGATAGGTGAGAACTTACTACTGCCATTTGTTAATTTCTTTCTGTTTTTTATGCACATACACGTGTGTGTGTGTGTGTGTGTGTCTGTGTGGTTTTTTTCCCTTTCTTTCTCTCTCACCATCTTCCTTTGTGGTTTGATGATTTTCTGTGGTGGTATATTTTTTAATTATTTCTGTTTATTTTCTGTGTACATACCAAGGGTTTTTCTTCTGTGGTAACCATGAGGCTTATATAAAACATGTTATACTAATACCACACTATTCTAAGCTGATAACAACTTGACTTTGATCACTTGAAAAACTACACTTTTATCCCCCCAACACACAATTTTTGATGTCCTGTCTTATATCTTTTATACTTTGTGTCCCTAAATAATTTATTGTAATTATAGTTTTTAAAAAATAATTTTGTGTTTGTACATTTATACTGGAGATATAATCAATTTTCACACAACCATTACTGTATTAGAGTGTTCTGAGTTTGAGAATATACTTACTTGTACCACTGAGTTTATATTTTTATATATTTTTATGTTGCTATTCATTGACCTTTTTCTTCAGCTTGGAGGACTCCCTTTAGATTTCTTTTATTGCAGGCCTAGTAGTGATAAATTACTTCAACTTTTGTTTGTTTATGAAAGTTTTTATCTCCTGTTTATTTTTGAAGAACAGGATTACTAGGTATATTGTTCTTGTTTGGAAGGGTTTTTTAAAAATTATTTAGCTATCTTAATGTACTCATGTGCTGTATAATAATATTTCATTCAATGATAGGCTGCATATACTAAAGTGGCCCCATACCATAACAATGGAGGTGAAAATTTCTTTTTTTTAACATTATAGCACAACACATTACTTATGTATTTGTATTGATGCAAGTAAAAACAAACCAATTGTGCTCCCAGTTACATAAAATTATAGCACATACAATTATGTACAGTATGTAATATGTGATAATGACAATAAACGATTATGTTACTTGTGTAAGTATTTACTATATTATGTTGTTTGTCATTACAGTGGAGTCCTCCTACTTACAGAATGGAAAAACAAGCACCACTGGTTCTCAGCATCAAATTGCTGCTAACTGATCAATACGTATGTGCACACAAGGAAATAATATTCATCAGGGGTCAGGCAGATGTGAGCGGGGTGGAGGGGATGGGTAAACTCACACCTAATGGGTGCAAGGCACACTGTCTGGGGGATATTCACAATTATAGCTCTGACTTAGGCAGTGCATAGCAATATATGTAACCAAAATATTTGTACCCCCATAATATTCAGAAATTTAAAAATAAATAAATAATTAAGTTAATTGTAAAAGAGCCTCAGGTGCTTCACCAGGTATTTCAGAAGAAGATATTGTTATCATAGGAGATGAACTTTTCATACATGTTATTGCCCATAAAGACTTTCCAGTGAGACAAGATGTGGATGTGGAAGACAGTGATATTTATGATTCTCACCTTTTGTAGGCATATTATAATGTGTCTTTTTGTCAAGTCACAGTTTTAACAGAAAAGTTTAAAATGTAAAAAAAATAAAATTTTAAGCTTCTAGAGTAAGGATAAGAAAATATTTTGTACATCTGTACAATATATTTGTGTTCCAAGTTAAGTGTTATTGCAAAAGAATCAAAAACTTAAAAAATGGAAGTTTATAAAATAAAAACTTATAGTAAGCTAAGATTAATTTATTATTGAAGAAATAAAAACATAATTTTAGTGTACCATAAGTGTATAGTGTTTATAACATCTACAGTAGTGTAATGTCCTAGCATTCACATTTTTGGATCAAATTTAAAAAACAAAAACAAAAACAAAACAATAAGGAAAATTTATTTTGTACTACTATAATTTGTAACTGAGTTTCTAAACTTTTTTCTACTTTCAGCCTCTAAGGTACGGCTAAAGGCATTCACCAGTAGTATGTACACTGTTTAGTTGGCATTGTTTTTGTTTCCTAAATGTCACAGCTGCTGATTTACATGGCTTAGCACTTGTAGATTTAAAACAAAAACAAAAAAACAAAAAACCTGCATCTATAACTTAGCATACTGTCACCTTTCAAATCTAATTCTGTGTGTGGGTGTTTGTTGGAGTATGGTTGGGACCAGTAAAAAGGAAATATAGTGTAATTCCTATATTTATAATCTTCAGGTATAAAGCATGAAATTCTATACTCAAGGAGGATGTATTCAGAACACCAGAGTTCTTGTTGTTTTCTTTTAAAGGATGGGAGACCATCTTTTTTAGCCTTCCTGCATATGCAAGTGTTTTGGGAGCCCTCAACTAAACTGGGGTTCCAGTACCAAAGCACCTATAAGCTCTGTCCTGATGGAAAATGAAGGGAAGCTGCATATAGGTGTTTACAGTGTGCCTTTTATAGAATAATTATTTTACTTGGCTGATGACCTAAAGCTTAGTTGCCCAACCCATGACCAAGGCATTGGTCATACTGGCACATGCTTTTGTGGATCTTGTCTGATTCTTGTTCAGTTTATGCCTGCCTGACAATTACTCTGGTGCTGTGAGCTAAACTTTTTGTTTTCCTCAGCATCCGGGGGAAAACCTGGCCTGTGGCAATACCGAGTTCTTCAGATTGAAGGTAGAAATTCAATGCACCAACACAATCAAAAACAATTCAAAGATGTTTACGTACCTGTTTTGGGCAAAGAGGACATGGTAAGTCATGGGAATAATCCTTTTTCCCTAAGTCACATGAGGCAGGAATGAAGAGTCAAGCAGAGACAGAGTGCACGTGGGAATAGGGTGTGGGTAATTTTAAGTGCACAGGCATATGACTTAAGGGTTCATTTAAAGAAAGCAGTATTAAAGCTGGAAGCCCAGTCTGCTAAGCTAGAGAAAGACCTTGAAGTTCTTACCTCTGATCACCAGCATGAACCACTTGGGTGTGGTGTAGAACTAAAAACTTTGTCAAGTATGTCTAAGTCCTGATTCTGATAAAAGAAAATTAAACATACTCAAAATGGATGCTAGGGCAACATAAAATTAAAAGAATGTACTATTCATTCCATAAGTCTCATTTCTTATTGTAGTAAAATACACACAGTATAAAATTTACATTTTTAACCATTATAAAGTGTACAATTTACAGCATTTGATATAGTCACAATAATGAAGCATCACCACTTAGTTCCAGCATTTCTTCATTACTCCAGAAAAAAATCCACACATACTAAGTAGCTACCCTCTGCTCTCCCCAATCTCCTTTCAACCACCAATCTGCTTTCTGCTTCTATGAATTTCCCTATTCTGATGTTTTATAGAAAAGGAATTATATAATATGCAGTCTTCTGTGTCTGGCTCCTCTTTGGCTTCTTTTACTCAGCATGGTGTTTTAAGATTCACTCATATTGTAGGGTGTATCAGTATTCTTTTTTTTTTTTTTAGCCGGGGGAGCTTAATAATAATCCAGCAGCTGGCTATCTTGTAATTTGCTTAACCATTCATTGCTTGATGGAAATTTGAGTTTTTTTCACCTTTGACTATTTTGAACTGTCTGCTATCAACATTTCAGTATAATTTTTTTAAAAACAAAACAGTTTTGATACATACCTATGACATCTGTATTATATGATAATTCTATCTTTGATCTATTGACTGTTTTTCACAATGGCTGCACAATGATAATTTTTCACAAGCAGCTAATGAGGGATTCAATTTCTTCACATACTCACATTGTCTGTTTTTCAGTTTAGTTGTTATGACCATCCTACTGTGTGTGGTCTCTGTGGTTTAATATGCATTTGCCTAATAACTGATAATGGTAAATATTTTTCATGTGCTTTTTGGCCTATTGTATACATGCTTTTAAAAATGTTTATGAAAGTCCAATGATCTTTTTCAAAATTGGATTTTTAAATTTCTTTAGTTGTAAGACTTTTAAAATATATTCTAGTTACTGAACCATGTGATATACATATATTTTCTCCCATTCTGTGGATTGTGTTTACCATCTTAACAATGGCTATCATGCACAAATATTTTTATTTTGACAAAGCCCAATTTATTTGTATTTTTCTTTTTGTTCCTTGTGATTTTTTTTTATATCTAAGAAAACATTACCTCTCCAATTTTATGAAGTTAATTCCTATAATGCCTACAATTTCTTCAAACAGTTTAGATACTTAGCTTGTACATTTGGTCTTTAATCAACTATGAGTCAGTTTTTTTAATATAGCATGAGTAGGGGTTCAACTTTTATTAATACATTTACCATGTTGATATCAAGTTGTCCAAGCATGATTTGATGACAAGATAATTATTTCTCCATTGAATATGCTTGCCACCCTTGTTGAAATTTAGTGCACTATTTATGTACGGGCTTATTTGTAAAATCTTAATTCTACTCCATTTATCTATATGTCTAGTCTCCTGAAAGTACATTCCTTAGGGTATTTTGGCTTTGTAATAACTTTTGACATTTGGAAGTGTGATTCCTTTAATATTATTTTTATTAGAATCCCTTGCAATTCCATATAAATCTTAGAATTATCTTTCCATTTCTGAAAAAAAAAGTGTCCTTGGGATTTTTTCTTCTTCTTCTTCTTCTTTTTATTTCAGAATATGATGGGGGTACAACACTTTGGCTATATATATTGCCCATGCACTGCCCGTGGCAGAGCTACAATCATGGTCATCCCTCAAACTGTGCTCCCCGCATCCATTCAGTGAGAGATTTCACATCCCCTCCACTCACCTCCCGCCTACCCGCCCCCTGATGAATATTATTGCCCTGTGTGATGTAAGTGTTGATCAGTTAGTACCAATTTGATGGTGAGAACCAGTGGTGCTTGTTTTTCCATTCCTGTGACACTTCGCTTTGAAGAATGGGCTCTAGCTCCAACCAGGATAATGCCAGATGTGTTAATTCACCATTTTTTTTTATTGCTGAGTAATACTCTAAGGTATATATATACCATGTTTTATTAATCCACTCGTGTATTGACGGGCACCTGGATTGTTTCCACATCTTTGCAATTGTGAATTGTGCTGCTATAAACATTCGTGAGCAGATGTCTTTCTTATAGAATGTCCTTTTTTCCTTTGGGTAAATACCCAATAGTGGGATTGCTGGGTCAAATGGTAATTCTACTTTTAATTCTTTGAGGTATCTTCATATTACTTTCCATAGAGGTTGTACTAATTTGCAGTCCCACCAGCAGTGTATGAGTGTTCCTACCTGTAGGCATCCCCACCAACATTTGTTTGGGGATTTTTCCATATGAGCCAATCTCACTGGAGTTAAGTGATACCTCATTGTGGTTTTGATTTGCATTTCCCTGATGATTAGAGAAGTTGAGCAATTTTTTATATGTTTGCTGGCCAATATTCTGTCTTCTTTGGAAAAGTTTCTGTTCATGTCCTTTGCCCATTTTCTAATAGAGTTGTTTGATTTTTTCTTGTTGATTTCCTAACTTCTGTCTAGTTTCTGGTTATCAGCCCTTATCAGATGTGTAGCATGCAAATGTTTTCTCCCATTCTGTAGGTTGTCTGTTCACTCCAGTGATAGTTTCCTTGGCTATGCAGAAGCTTTTTAATTTGATCAGGTCCCATGTATTTATTTTTGTTGCTGCTGTGATTGCTTCGGGGGTCTTCTTCATAAATTCTTTGCCTAGGCCAATGTCCATAAGAGTTTTTCCCATGTTTTCTTTGAGAATTCTTATGGTTTCACGTCTTAGGTTTAAATCTGTTACCCACTGTGAGTTTATTTTGTGAGAGGTGAGAGGTGAGAGGTGTGGATCCAGTTTCAGTCTTCTACATATGGCCATCCAGTTTTCCCAGCACCATTTATTGAATAGGGAATCTTTTCCCCAGTGTATGTTTTTCTGGAATTTCTCAAAGATCAGGTGACTGTATGAGGTTGGTTTTATATTTGGGTTCTCAGTCCTGTTCCATTGGTCTACGTCTCTGTTCTTGTGCCAATACCATGCTGTTTTGGTTACTATAACCTTGTAGCATAGTTTGAAGTCTGGTAGATAGATGCCTCCCAATTTGTTATTTTTGCTTAAGATTGCCTTGGCTAGACAGGGTCTTCTCTAGTTCCACACAAAGCATAGAATTATTTTTTCTAGATCAGCAAAAAATTATGTTGGTATTTTGATAGGCACTGCATTGATTCTGTAAATCACTTTAGATAACAAAGCTATTTTTTCAATGTTGATTCTGCCTATCCAAGAGCATGGTACGTTTTCCATCTGTTTACATCCTCTGCAATTTCATTTATCAGTGTTTCATAAATCTCTCTATATAGGTCTTTGACCTCCTTAGTTAGATATGTTCCTAAATATTTAATTTTCTTTGGTGCTATTGTGAAAGATATTGCGTCTTTAATTTGTTTCTTGGCTTAATTGTTATTAGGATATATGAAGGCTATGGATTTGTGTGTATTAATTTTGTATCCTGAGACTTTGCTGAATTCATTTATCAATTCCAGTAATCTCTTGGTTGAATCTTTGGGGTTTTCTATGTATAATATCATATCGTTTGTGAATAGTGAAAGTTTGACCTCTTCTGCCCCCATCTGGATGCCCCTGATTCCTCTGTCTTGTCTGATTGCTATGGCCAGGACTTCCAGAACTATGTTGAAAAGAAGTGGAGATAGTGGGCAACCTTGTCTGGTTCCAGTTTTAAGGGGGAATGCTTTCAATGTTTCCCCATTCAGTATGATATTGGCTGTGGATTTATCATATATGGCTTTAATAGTTTCAAGGTATGACCCATCTATGCCTATATTGTTAAGAGTTCTTATCATAAAAGGATGCTGGATTTTGTCAAAAGCCTTTTCTGCATCTTTTGAAAGGATCATATAATCTTTGTCCTTGCTTTTATTTATATGGTGAATTACATTTATAAATTTGCATATGTTGAACCATCCCTGCATCTAGGGAATGAAGCCCACCTAAAGGTGATGAATTATTTTTTTGATGTACATTTGAATTCGGTTTGCAAGGATTTTATTGAGAATTTTTGCATCTATATTCATAAGGGATATTGGTGTGTAATTTTCTTTTCTTGTTGTGTCCTTTGGTATCAAGGTGATATTGGCTTTGTAGACTGAGTTTGGGAGGATTCCATCCTTCTGGATGTTTTCAAATAATTTCTGCAGTATAGGCACCAGTTCTTCTTTGTAGGCTTGGTAGAATTCAGGTGTGAACCCATGTGGTCCAGGACTTTTTTTTCTTGGAAGATTTTTTATTACTGCTTCAATTTCGGTGCCTGATATTGGTCTGTTTAGAAAACCTGTTTCTTCCTGGTTGAGCCTAGGGAGGTAGTATGTTTCTAAGAAATTGTCCATTTACTCCACATTTTCATGTTTTTGGGCATAGAGATTTTTGTAGTATGCAAAGATGATGTTTTGTATTTCCATGATATCAGTTGTGACCTCTCCTTTTTCATTTCTAATTGAGCATATTAGAGTCCTTTCCTTTCTGCTTCTGGTCAACCTGGCAAGTGGCCTGTCTATTTTGTTTATCTTTTCAAAGAACCAACTTTTGGTTCTTTTAATCTTCTGTATTGTTTTTTTGTTCTCGATTTCATTTAATTCTGCTCTGATCTTGATTATTTCTTTTCTTCTGCTAGGTTTAGGATTGCTTTGCTCTTCCTCTTCCATTTCCTTCAGATGATTCACTAGTTTACTGATTTGTGAGCTTTCTGTCTTTTGGATGTTGGCATTTAAGGCAATGAGTTTTTCTCTCAGGACTGCTTTTGCTGTATCCCACAGATTTTGTGTCCCCATTATCATTTAGTTCAAAGAATCATTTGATTTCCATTTGAATCTCCTCCTTGATCAAATAGTCATTCAGCAACAGATTGTTTAATTTTCATGTTTTTTAGTCAAATATGTGAGTTTCTGTTGGAATTGACTTCTAATTTTATTCCACTGTGGTCTGAAAAGATGCAAGGTATGATTTCTATTTTTTTGAATTTCTTTAGATCTGTTTTGTGGCCTAGGATATGGTCAATTTTAGAGAAAGTTCCATGAGCTGATGAGAAGAATGTACATTCAGTGTTATTTGGGTGGAGTGTTCTGTAGATATCTGTTAGGCCCAAATGTTCTAGAGTCCTGTTTAGGTCTTTTGTTTCTTTGTTTATTTTTTATTTGGAGGATCTGTCCAGTTCCATCAGTGGGGTGTTGAAGTCCCCTGCTATTATGGCATTGCTATTTATTATGTTGTCTAGATCAACCAGGATTTGCTTTACATACCTGGGCGCTCCTGTGTTGGGTGCATAAATATTTAGGATTTTTAAATCCTCTTGGAAGATTTTTCCCTTCACAATTATATAGTGTCCATTTTTGTCCTTCTTTACTTTTGTTGCTTTAAAGTTTATATCATCTGAAATAAGGATGGCTACTCCATATTTCTTTTGGTTTCCATTAGCCTGGAAAATTGTATTCCATCCTTTTATGTTGCATTTGAATGTGTCCTTGTGTGTAAGGTGTGTTTCCTGAAGGCAACAGATACTTGGCCTGTATTTTTTATCCATTCAGCCAGCGTATGTCTCTTCAATGGGCAATTCAAGCCATTCAAATTTATTGAGAGAATTGATATTTGGGGTAAATTTCTGATTATTCTATTGGGTGGTGTCTTTTGTTTTACCTCTTGTGTCATTGTGGAATCTGGTTTCTGGGGTTTTAGCTTTTGCATAGTTTTACATTGGTGGGTGTCTGTTGTGCTGGTTAGTGTACAATGCAGGTCTAA